>OY757904.1:120792648-120812648 GCA_963585895.1 Sepioteuthis lessoniana | reverse complement strand
CCTGTTTAAATGTATGTACGGTTTGTCAAAAACCTTTCAATTTCAAGCTATTCAGTTTGATCAAATAATTCAGTCTAGCATTATTATGCCATTATTTCTATTTAACCCATAGATAGGGCCCTATTAGGTGCTACCTCGCCGGGCCAGAGTGGACCTGGGAACAATGGCAATGAAGGAGCACTCCGTTTTCCACAAAGCCCCAGCATTACTGGGACCTCACAATCAGTCTGTTTAGTGTCATATCAGGACACTCATGGGGGGATACTCCTCAGCAGAGGGGCAGCCAGTGTATTCTACAACCTCAGCCTACGAGCCAACTCATATGCCTATGTTTTAACTATAGTTGTATTCCATAACATTAGTAGTGGGGTATGATATTTGTTGTAAAATAGAAAATAGATTTCTCTTTCCCAGTACACATTCGACAGAGTAAAAATTTAACAATGCGTTCTCTACGTTTGGATTATGTTAAAGTCAGTTGAAGATTGTTGGATATATCAATTTTGGCGATGAGTGCTAATGTGTATTTACCTAACCCCTAATATATATATATATATATATATATATATATATATATATATAAACTGACTTTGTTCTTCATCCGGCTCTCTTGTAGAGTGGATGGGACAGGCCAGTTGGCATGATGATTAGTGTTTGAAATAGTCCGGGAGAACTGGGTTCCACCTAGGTCGATTCTTATCAAAGACTCAAAAAATGGTACTTGATGCCTCCTTGCTTAACAATCCGCATTATAAGGTGCAGATTAATGACTATTGGAACTATCCAAGGAAAATAGTATTGTTCTCCCCTCCACATCTGTGTTTTAGCTTTTGAAAAGGGAGCCTTTCGGTCGGCTTCAACTACGATATATATATATATATATATATATATATATATATATATATATATATATGTTGTGACGGTTACTGTATCTTTGTTCCGAGGTTACATTATGCTCGACGGGGAGAATCTTCGTCGACAGTACCGTACCACCTAAGCTCTAAATTCTCCATAACAAGTTATATTTTATTGATAGCTTTGAAAGCCCATATAACTAGTTAAGTATAAAGCTTGCGATTAGGTTTAATTTTTCGAGATACGGACGAATGAGGATGTGTCAAGGGTAAAGAGGTCGACGTGTTATAAATGAATACGTGGGGAATTCCGAACCGGACAAACAATATGACGCGTAGTTGTTTTTCTTCTTTTCTTTATATATGTATCTTTCCTACATATTTTATTTTAAAGAAATCACAGTTGTAACAACAGAAAAACAAAAAGCAAAACAAATACAACAAAAAAAAATATACAGACATGTGAAGGGCAAGCCGCTTCCAATAGTATTTGACTATGTCCTTCCAATAAGACAGTTCTCCTTTTTCTTTTTTCTTTCTCAACTTGTTTTAAAATTATATCCGTATCTTGTTCCCTTTACAATTAAAGGGAGGGAACTTACTCGTTCTTTCTCACATTTGTTTACTTTTTTTTCTTCTTCTTTTAGCGAAGAACAAAAGTCTCTCCTCTTCGTCTTTAAAGTGGATATACAAATTTAAACAAATATGTTTTCCGCCGAAACTAGCTGTTAATGAACAACTGCGGAAATGTTACTTTGGATAGTCTTGATACGGACCTTTATTTTGGTTACGTAAATTATTTGTAATAAAATTTTTGACTAACCTTTTCTTTTTCCTTTCTTTCTCTTGTTATTATTTTTTTTTCTTATGTTCGTTAGTTTCTTATAAACAAGTCGCAAGGCACCAGATTTTGTTTTTTTTTTCTTTTACGTTGAGCCTCAGTTTCTTACCCAACGGAGTCGACGGCTTCTATTAGGCCATTCTGTGACTAGAATTTCCCCTTTCACCGGACCACGTGAAAAAGCGACCTTTCTCTTCCTTGGCGAAGCTTGGAACTGACTTTTTGGCTTTCGTTCTTTTTGGCGGTAAAACCCCCTCCCTGCCTCGACCAATGGCACGCCTTTTCCCTATCTGGGTCAAGACCTTTGCCCCTTCTCGGCTAGTCCTTCACTGTTGCTAGGGCTCGAAGACTCGCCGATCGCCTGCCCCACTTCTGGTCCTCATAGTAGTCCTTGCTTTCCTGCATTATAACCCTACCGTATTCGATGGCCGTAACAATATATGTATATATATATATATATATATATATATATATATATACCCTGGGTCAAATATATATGACAACCCTGAAAACTGAAAAAAAATATAACGTTTCAAACATCTTTAAATAATGAAAAATATGAAAGATAAGGTATAAAGACAATTGATTTTAAAATATGAAGAAATTCCAATCCCTTTTTCATGTATATTACCTTTTATGTTTAATTTTTAAAAAAAATGTTTTGACATGGATATAAGACCAAATGAACAGAACCATAGAATATAAAGGAATTTTTAAAATTATTTTGTAGATCCGCCGTTAGCTTCGATAACCTCAAAAATTCCGCTAGGCATACTATTATCTCGTTTCTGAAGTTGAACCGAAGGTATTTTTTCCTATGCGTTTAAAATTTCGTTTTTGAGTTTAGAAATTGCTGAGTACTGTTGACCTCATAAATAAACTTTAGCAACAATCAATCCCAACAAATTTTCTATTGGAAATAGGTCTGTAGGGAACGCAAGGTGGTCAAGAACTCTTTTTTTTCTTTTTGATCAAGCAAGTAATTTTTCTTATTGATGCATTGTGGATAGCAGCATTATCTTGCAAATAAAAAACATTCTTCTCTTCATAGACAACGCCCTTTTTGTGCGAGAGATAAATCATTTAGTATCTTCACGTTATCTGCTTCTTTTCTTGACCACTGATAAATTGTAGTTTAAGATTTCCTGAAGATGACAAACCCCGACCAGATCATAAGAGATCATTCCCCCACTATCCCTTGTTGAGTAATTCTCTTCTGGAAATTCATCTGGACCGTCTTAGTTGGATTTCTTTTCTTCCGAGAAAAGAAGTTTTCGCCATTCTTTAGCACTCATGGTTTGCTATTGACGAGTATTTTCGATTCGTTTCTCTTCGTGCTTCATAGTTAACCTTGGACGATGAATTCTATTCTTATGCTTAATTTTTTGTTGTTTAAATGCCTTCTAATTGTTCTAGTATTGCAAGGAGCATCCACTAGAGATTTCGCTATTTTTGATGTTGACGAATTTTTACTTTCTATTTTGCGAATAGTACTTCTCATTTACTGTGGGGATAATTTTTCTAGCCTGCCAGTCGGTTTTCTTGTTCCATACTTATTTGGATTTTCAAGCAATTGCAGAAAGCGGTTTTACTGCGTTCTTCGAAATTTTCAGAGCTGTAATTTCATGTTTCTTATATTTAGATAATTTAGTTCCTTTAGCCATTTATGTTTTTATTATTTTAAGTATTACAGTTTTAATAGCTTTTATATTACATAGATTATTTATAATAATCTTTTTCAATTAAATTAAGTCCTTTTTAATTTAGTTTTTATCGGTGGTCTAATATTTGTGTAAAAGAATAGCATGAAGTCTAATATATATACAAAAAAGAATTGAAATTTCTCCTAATTTTAAATGTAAATGTCTCTTAACCTTATCTTTCATATATCTGTTTTTTCATGATTTGTAATATGTAAACAATACATCTAACTTCATTTTTGAGGGCGGTGTCTTATATTTTTGTCCGGGGGGTATGCATATGTATGGGTTTAGGAATTTATGCATATATATATATATAGAGAGAGAGAGAGAGAGAGAGAGAGATTTGAATAGCCCTTGAAGTTTTTTTTTTTTTTATACGTCATGTTTTGTAGAAATCTAGACAGCATCAATGAAGATCTATTTTACAAGAAATTCCATTTCTTAAGGAAACTGAACTAATTCCCGATAAAGTTACTTGCCAATGTCAGACATATTCTTTCTTGGTTTTCACACAAATTATTTGCTTGATCTTTTTTTATTTGCTGTTTGGAAATTTAAACTTTGCAAGTTTAGTTTAGTCTTGCAACATTATTCCTTTCTACTGAATATTATTTACTGTTTGAAGTTTCTTCTCGGAACCGACGTGGACAAATTTCCCCTTTTCCATTAGAACATTTCACTGTCTATATAGCAATGCTGGTCGCTCTACATAAAAGTTGTTCGCCAATAAAGGATAAGTAGATACTTCCAGGTTATTAACATAGACACCAGGATAATAAAAATGCAACAAGTATGCGTTAAAAATAAGTTCACATTTAGAGAAAAAAAATTATAAACAAACACGCATTTTTTGTAGATATTTCTTTATAACGACTTAGAATATGTTATTCTGTCCTATAGATTCATAGAAAATTAACTGATTTATATCATGAAAAAGTGCTATTTTTTGCACAAAAATAAGACCAGGAAGCTTATTTTTATATCAGTATTTTTTTGCATTTAATGACTAACTAGAGTGTACGCGTTGTTAAAGAATTTACATTCACTGACGAGAGTATTTGACTTGCAGCGAAAAAAATTGAAATATTGAAAATCTATAATGATCTATTAAATCTTTTCTTTCCTTGATAGTTAAAAATACATTTTGAATCAATCAGATTCTTAGATAAAACATTAATTTTTTATTAAGTTTTGAGCCTACCTCAATTTTATAAATTAGCGAAGAAATACATATATTTTTCTCTAAATCCCGAGGAATTATACTGTAGCCAACTCGAAAAAAATTAGATTAAAAATGCATCGCTTTCTTTCTTTTGAGTTAAAATTTAACACTCTTTTCTTTCGAGAATGCATTTAATTTCAACATCTTTTGATCATCATAAATTGAACGAATATATACTTTTTCACGTATATATTTGTACTGCTATTACAAACCTCTTCACTTGCAGAGGGAAATTTAATCTGCGACACAATACATGTCAATGCATAAATATATGTGTGTACTGCACAATAACATTCTCACACGCTAGTCTTTACATACACAGAATATGTCCATTTAGATTAGGGCAAAGAAAAACTGCTATATTCCATGCATGAATCTTCACTTTCTCTTTTAAAATATCTACGCTCTGATTGATATTAGCTTTTCATATGTTAAAAGCATTTGTAACGTCTGTTTTTTAGACAAACTTTTCCCTCAATTTAAGAAACATAAAATTTTATCAATTTGTAAATCGTTGTTTTATTCAATCCTTTACACTTTTTTCCGCAACAAATTTAACTTATTTTTGGTCATCTAGTCGTGGATATGGCAACATATGTAACCGTTAAAAAAGGGAATTACATTGCTCTCGAATTGAATAATCACTCCAAAATTTTGGGCAGTAAATATTTGAAATCCTTTGTTATATTTATCTAAGGACTCATTGAGTCTTTTACTATGTTACTTGATAGCTGTTAAAATCAAGTTTTAATATTATGTCAAATTGATGCATATATACTAAACAGATATGGGTACAAATAAGAATGTGGACTCTATACTTCCTAAAGAAAGTGTGTATAAACTTTATAATGCTTTATGCTTGCATTAAGAATTATAAAAGGACAAAGTGAAGAAGCATGTTCATATTCCTAAAATAGGAAGTTTGAATATAAAAATAAACTTAAAAACTTCGATATGTAGATGGAGAAAATGGGTGTAGGAATGTGGTTGTTAGCAAAGAAAACATGACGTTAGTGTTTGTTTGTTTTTGTCTTTGTTTTTGTTTCTTTTGTTAAAAATACTTTTAAGCGTTATGAAGAATATAAAGTTTATACAAAGGTTTAGTTATGTCTTTGTTCATTATCTTTTTAAAAATCTTAAAAAATGTCTTCAAAGCTTAATCAGTTTTTATTGCAAGAGAGGACGAAAATTGAAAAGAAATGATGGCAGGAAAATATTAGTTTTTTATTCTATTTTTTACCTTTAAAATTAGGATTAACAAAATAAGAATTCAAAACTGATCTGACCTATTTTTTTAAGCAGGGAAGAGGGCTGAACCTATGATGAATGATTGCATGAAAATAGAATCGGTAAATTGAAATCCTGGATTAGGGATTTTGAGTTTTAATTCATGTTGGAAAGGCATTGATACATTTGTAAATCTCTATTAAGGCTAAGTGGGTTATTAATCTTCATAAGACAACCAGCCTAGTAAAAGCAAAACAATGAAATGAAAAAGTCTTTATTCCACTCGAAAATTATCCTTTTATCACATTCTGTCAGTAGCACAGGTTTTATTCAATGATTTTTTGAAACAGGTAAGCAAGCGTAGGGTAATAGCTAATTTCAAATTTTATTGATAATACACATGTAATTATATGCTACGAATAAGTTCCAGAATTTGTCAGATACTTCGGTCTCAAAGACTAAGTGTAATATTGCAGACTAATGTTCTCAAATATAAGAATCGAGAAAGAGCCCGGATATTATAAGCTGCAGTATATCAAAGGGAAAATTTAATTCAAATTCACCAGCAGATTTGTAGAGTTAGTAAAATTCCCTGTGTTTGGAAAGTGGGTATTATAAATGGTATTAGAAATGAGAGGTGAAACCTAAAGTTCTCGAACATGATCCTCGCTAACGCACGAAATTGAACGTCCTACAACGGATTCCCATTTTTGGGGTGATTAGTTTCTCCCTCTCGGCATTGACTACAGAGCATATTCTAAGTCCTATCGATAGGGCTTTAGTAGCGAGTCTTCTATTCTAGAGTTCTTTGGAATTAAGAATACCCCTTTAGAGCTATTATTCCCAGGCCAACTCTGACCCGGAGTGGTCATAAATGTTAGGTTCTAATTTGTTGGTTCAATAGATATGGTCTCAGTTTTTAATATTTAAGAGGAATATTTGAAACCACATCATTTGTAAAATTATAAGTAGCCACAAATAAAATGAAACATTTACAAATTAATCAAATTTTGGCATCAAAGTATCTACTGTATGTAAATAGGTTGAAGGTAAATAATTCAAACGAGATATTCATTTTTTAAAATTTTTTTGCATACAGCTACATGGTTTCAAATATTTCAATTTAACACAAATGACTCCATTTAACAAGTTATCTTATATAGTATAATTAAACCGGCCCATTATCTAGAGAGTAGTGTTCACCGGGAGACCGGAGATCCATTCAAGTCAAGTCATACCAAAGACTCCAAAAATCGGATTTGATACTTACTTGCTTAACACTCAGTATTATAAGGTACTTACAAAGGTAATGTAGAGCAATTAAGGGAAAGGAGTAACGCCCTCTCCTACAACTTAGTGTAGAAGTTATTGAAAATTTCAATCTTAGAATCTGTCCTCAGCTTGAAATAAATTTTATTGAGTAACTCTAGCAGTTTCCTAATATTTTTCTAAGTGATATAACCGACGTACTATAAACTGAAAACCCAAACGTAATTATTTTTAAAATGTCAGAATGAAAAATAGTAGAGACATTAAATTGATGACGTATCTTTCATCAATGATAAAATCATAAATTTCGAATAGGAATCAAAACACTAAAATAACTGTAAGTTGGCGACTGAGTCGAAGGTGACCAGAAAGCTTCCTTTTCAATAGCTACTACACCGAAGTGTAGTAGCCACTCCTTTCCAGGGATTGCTCCACTTTACCCTTGATATGTACCTTATATTGCTGAGTGTTAAGCAAGAAAGTATCAAGTACCATTTTTAAAGTCTTTGGCATGACGTGACCTTGGATTGAACCCAGGTCTTCCGGACCATTGGCGAACACTCTACGCACTAGGCCAATGAGCCGGTTTATCTTTAAAAACTGGGGGAAAAAAACAACAAAAAGCAATGTGACGTGAGATCAATCCTCAGTTCATATCCTAAAATCGTGAATTTTTAGCAAGCAAACCAAAGATGTTCATGAAGTAAATAAGCAGAGTGCGGCGCCTCAATGTGGCTAAATAAACTTATCTCAAAACTAAAAAAAGCAATCACTCCACTTACAAAGTTTATCTTTACTGAGTGTCCATAATATGTACCCTTCTACCAGGGAAGGAAATCACTTTATTCTCGTGTAATATATCTAAAACATCGTCAGTCTTAATTTTTCTATTTACATGAAAATCCATCAAATGCTAGACTGTAAAATAATGTTAGAGTAGGTATTATCTTCAAAATCTAATTGTATATTTCCTATTTTCTGAATGTTTCGTTTGTCATAGTCTCAGTACATTTTCTGAAGTTGATGAAAAATTAGGAAAACTTAACATGACCAACAAATTTTCCTTATCCTTTATGTTTCTTTATCTAGATTGCTGTTTTTTTAATTATATATGTGGAATAACCTATGCTTTAGTGTATATTCTTGAAAATGAATATTGCTTTTTTTTGAGGAAATCTTACTAAAAGATAAACAGTTTAGAAAGCTCAAAGAAACTAATTTTTCCTAGAGATTCTGTAAATTTACACAAAAGTGATAAATTTTGCCCACGGAAAAGAACTTTTCTCAGTAATAAAAAATTAAAAAAAATAATTGGGTGCCACCAGGGACATGAGTCAGATGTGCCATGGCCACTTCGAATTTTGAGTTTAAAAACTTGTGATAATTCGCTTCGGGACATGTTGAAATTGTCTATGAGGTGAAACAGGTGATTTCGCAGATTTACTTCGGATTTCGAAATTTAAAACAAAATTAGATTACGTTTTTGATTTTAAAACATCAACGTGATGTCTCTAAAGTAATATAAGCACCATTATTATTTTATCACATTAGAGACTGCTCGCGGCGCGGACAATTGCCCTGCATCTAAGTAGTGATTAGGATTTACAGCCAGCCCCCAGTTCTCGCTAACTTAACGAGTTGAAGCCGGCACGAACCTGTTATGTACCAACCCTATTGCTATGACTTGAAATACATCGATATCGTCCTTTCGAAAGCAGTCTCCTTAATATTACACTATACAGTATTGAGTATGGAGTTCTGGGGAATTTAAAGTCAATTTGTTGTTTCCATTCTAACCATGGCGCGAAGGCTCGTTTAACGTAAGGTTATTGTCGTCGTAAATGAAATCTGCGAAATGAATTGAAACCATAGACGAGGTTGTTTGCGTTAAACTTCGAGAAAGGCATGAATTCAAATTTTCTCCTCATAATTATGAGTGAATAGGAGGGCAGATTGTGTTCTTTTGCAGCCAGTCTAGAAGAACGAAAATTCTGAATTCTAATCAGATGTAACCGTGTAAAATTGACCGAATGTCATATTCTGTCAATGGCGATGGATTTGGGTAAGTACGTTCACCGATGTCTACTTTAACTCAGAGTTATGAAAACTATTAGGCTCCAATATATGGGTCAAATAAATCTGTTTGAAAATTATTTGTATTGGGTACGAATATTTGAAACCATGCGCAAACAAATAATTAATGATAAGTCCGAATAGTTAAATCACATATTTTTTTATACATTATTAGTAACATATCAGAATATTCCAAAAGTCAAAACATTATTGCTATGTGGAAAATGTGAAAATTTAATCTGGTTAAGTATGATGCTTATATTGGGGACAGGGATGCTCCTTTGTTATAAAGGAATAAAGTTAGACACCCGCGATTGAACACCGATCGCCTGTGGATGGAAGGGATTGGCTTCCAGAGAATATGAAAAGAGGTACCGTGCTGTTAGCATGGGACATTTAGTAAAAGAACTCAGGACCTCTGGTGGTGTAATGGTTAGCAAGCCTACACGAGTGTGTTCGAGTCTCATTGGGTGCCTCTTTCATATGGCCTTGTGCCACATCTAAGCAAAAAGCTTAGTAAATTACCATTTAGTAAAAGAACTATTAGTTGGTGGACATCAGTTAAATGACGTCAGTAGGAAGGATTTCAGCGAGAAAAGATTTTTAGTTACAGATTAAATGGCTTGGTACGTATAGTACGTATCTTTATTTTTTG
Source organism: Sepioteuthis lessoniana (assembly GCA_963585895.1). Classification (NCBI taxonomy): domain Eukaryota; kingdom Metazoa; phylum Mollusca; class Cephalopoda; order Myopsida; family Loliginidae; genus Sepioteuthis; species Sepioteuthis lessoniana. The sequence continues at coordinate 120,802,804 of OY757904.1, read as the reverse complement.
TCCTCTTTTCGATCAATGTTATATTTCGGTTGAATGAAATACTTACGCTTTTATTAATTTGTCTGGTAATTATGTTCTCTTCTTTTTATTTTCTTTTCATGCACATGTGAGTGTTATAAAATCCTTATCTCCCATAATATGGTCTTTGAAAAAAGCTCTTAAAAAGTGAAGAAAATTTTATATGAAAAAAATATATATATATTGACTCGTTACCGACAACTGAAATACGAGATTGTTTTAATAGAATATACATTTAAACCAAAAAAAATATTTGCTGAATTCGTAAAATTTTTAAGAGCTTCCAAGAATTAATTTTCTGAGAAATGTTTCGGCTGAATTAAGAAAATGATCTCGGATAAGAACAAGATATTTGGCAGTTACAAATGTTGATCTGTCTAAACCAGTGGTTCTTGTTATTTCTATAGTTCTGATGATTCACTGTAATGTTTAATTCTTATATATTTGTCAACTCGGTCTCTAAGGAAGCCTCACCGGAACATTGCATGCCCCACAAAAATATTATCATGCCCCAACGGTGGGGCAGGTACCCCACGTCAAGAATTACTGGTCTAAACACAACCAAACCTGCTCATCCTGCGTCTCACCACAAACATCAAGAAAATGAAATGTTTTTCACTTGCAGACCGAGATCATTTTTCTTTTAAATAATTTAGTGATTCGTAGGATCTATCATAATTATCATTATCATCATTATCATCCTCAAGGCGAGCTAATAGCACTGATGGTTTTGACTGATTCTCTCTCTCTTTCTCTCTCTCTCTCTCTCTCTCTCTCTCTCTCTCTCTCTCTCTGGTTTTTAAAACCGTATTTGCTGTCAGATCTCCCCACGCTCTTAGCGGCACCCTATGTCCCCACAGATTTATGGAATGTAGAATTTTGCTGGTCGGTCAAAACTAGTGGGTTGGATTCAATAAAAAAAATCCTTGGCCAAGAATACCCTGCATGTCTCGTTCGTCTTACTTGGATGGTTTTGAGGTGGGAGGTAAGAGACTGTGCAGCTGTTATTTTCTAGATTCTGCTCCATGGATTTGTTTAAAATAGAACGCAACATCCTCGAATAGTGTAGCATTATATGATGATGATTCTCTTTCACAGCGCCACTGTAACATGACGCGTTTGATTTTGTACTCAGAGACCCGGTTAAAAAAAGTGTTAATAGAATCCGGAGGTATCACTCACCCGAGGCAGATTTATGAGACGTGTGTTACGTGAACCTAAGAATATAAACATATATCCAGCAAGATCTTCAGATTTTCTTTCTCTCTCTGTTTTGTCGTTTAGAGGCTGAGTTGTGAATGCAGAACGAGTATCTGTCACACAAAAAACAAAGTACCCTATTCTACAAGTTATGACCATTGTCCGTTTATTTTTTATTTTTGTTTCTACGAACTCAGTTAATTTGGACTTTTGTGTGTTTCACTCTCAAGCCAACAGTTAACCTCACCGAGAGAACAGTAAGTCATACTCATTTGTAGATAGATATTTACGCTGATGATATACATTCTTTTGGGGACATTGACCACGCTCCAGTAATTCCCATCTAGCTTTGATCTTAAAGTACATGGTTAAATTCCACAAGGTGTAACCCTACAGTAGCACTGACAGGGCAACAGCTTGGAAGAATTCTCGTGTGTGTGTGTGTGTCTGTGTGTGTGTGTGATTTTTGTGTGCACGTAGTTGCTTCCTTTATATGCATACGCACGCACGCACATTTATGTGTGCGTGTATGGAAACAGAATGCAGCAATATCAAAAACCCACCGAAAAAAGTAAATATCATCACCAGATTTAGTGATAATTAATTTTTAAAAAAAGAGATGCTGCCGGAGAGTGCACTTTACTGTTCTGGGGGACTAGAGAGTGAAATTTAAAGAAAATGAAACAAAGAGACAGTACTTGGAATTTAACAAATTTATAAAAAAAAGCTGTTAAACATGAAAGTAACGGTGATACCAGTGTTAACTGGTCCGCATAGAGCGATCCCAAAAGGCTTGAAAAAGGGACTGGTAGAGTTAGAAATCAAGGACGAGCTGAGACTATCCAAACTGCAGCAATTTTATATTGACCAGAATACTGAGAAGCTTGCTGGAGACAAAAGGAGACTTGCTGTCATTCAGCATCCTGAGAAAGATTCACAGCAAATGCTGGTGTAAAAAAAAAACTGCAAGCAGTAATATAATTATTATCGCATTAAAAACAAACTCGGAAGTCCCAGCCAATAAGAAATATCAAAAAATGGAGGTACCCATGGTGTAATGGTTATCGTCGCGGGATATGAACACGGCGACACAAGTTCAAATCCTGGACCTGACTGATTGCATTTCACATAGCACTAATACCCTTGGGTAAGGTATGAATCAAAATATTCTCCCTCCAGCTATGGGTAAATAGTAGGACAGACTAGGTTCTTCAGCCTTGGTGAGGCAACTAGTCTAGGAGAAGGAAAACTCTGAATTCAAACCTGTTAAACACCCCTTAAAAAATTGACCTTGTATCATATCCTGCCCGAGCGGAGGGGTTGGGTAAATATGATAAGAAATATCAAAACTGCACTTTGCGGACTACTTCTTTCTTTTGAAGAATACTCTCAATGTAACAAAAAGTTTCATCCAAAAAGACAGAAAAAAAAGCATAAATACATAAAATACATATTTTTTCTATCAGTCTTTAGTAATGACGTGGTGAAATATAAGAAACCGAAAATTCAAAAGAATATGAAAGCAACTCGGAACTAAACTAAATAGCAGGAACCTCATAACTGGGATAAGTAAATACCTGGGTTGTCCCCCTCATAAGATACTCGGGACTATTCTCGAAGTGAACCAGAGAAAAAAGAAAATTCGAAGCATAAGAACTTACATCCCAGAAACGAATTCGACAGACTATATTTGTCAAGAAAAGAAGGAAGGGGAGGAATTGCCAGCATTAAAGATAGCATTGATGCACCGATACTACAAAGAAAAGTGCATAGAAAACGTGATTACAACCACCAAAAATCATACTGACAACACGAAGATCAATAGAACAAAAATTAACAGAAAACTAAAATGAGAAGAAAACAACTCTATGGACATTTTGAGTGATAAACTAGTGACATCTCATACGAGAAAACTTGGAAGTGGCTAAGAAAATGAAACCTTTAAAGAGAAACTGAATCTCTTCTAATAGCTTCACAAAACAACGTCAGAAAGACAAACTATATCAAAGCAACAATAGATAAGAGGCAACAAGAGAGCAAATGTAGGTTATGTGTTTGTTGATAGAGATGAAATGATCAATAATATAATTAGCGAATGTAGGAAATAACACATACAGAATATAAAACTAGATACGGTTTAGTGGGCTAGGTGTTCCACTGCGATCTGTGCAAGTAGTTTAAGTTTGATCATATGAATAAATGGTATTTACACAACACAATCCATCCGGGAGAATGTGACACACAATCATGTCCGGGATTTTGAGATGCACACGGATCACTCAATCTCGCCCAGACGACCAAAGTATGTGACAGTCAACAAAAAAATCACCAGTCAAATAGAGGGCGTTGCCGTTCCAGCTGACAGCAGGTTACAAGTGAAATGAATTAAAAAGAGAGATAAGTACCTAGACCTTACCAGAGAACTGAATAGCTATGGAACAAAAAAGAGGCGGTGATATCAATTGTAATTTGGGCTCTAGTTTCAGAAACCAAAGGATTGATAATAGGACTAGAAGACATGGAAATAAGAGGACGAGTGGCGCCCATCCAAACTACAGCTTTATTAAGATCGGTCAGAATACTGAGAAATGTCCTATAGAGCTTAGGTAACTTTTTGTGTCTCAAACTCCAGTTTAAAACCATCAGCTAACGTTAGAGTAAAAAACTCACAAAAGAGTAATAATAATGATAAATAATGCAAAAAATAAACAATTATTAGTCGAAACGAAAACTGCTGTCAGATTATTCTCCTGGAATACATCAGTAGAAATGTGATTAGAGTATTTTAAAAGCTAAGTCTATGAGCCCAAATACGCTTTTGAACGCCAAAGTTGCTTCGAATCATTATTATCGAACCAGGCAATAACATAATACTTCTCAACGTATATCTTTAGAAATTTTAGAATACGTATATGGATTTGCAGCAGAAGATAACCTCAAGGCATATAACTACTTCATATTTATCGATTAATGCTGGAACAAGCTTTAATTTCAATTTGAGCGAGGAGGTAGTGATTCGTCACGATGTTGATACGGAGATTACTAAGGTAAATATTGACTATTGACTTGGTCACTTTCTACCGTTTCTCGATAAAATGAACGAGGTTGATGTTAGACACTATCATTAAGATGGCGTCACCGCTTTCATAGAGCATCCCCACGACTGTTGTTATGACGTCTGGGAATATCTCCCATCTTTCTTGCTTTCAAATATTTGTTGCAGTAAGAAACCGATTTTAAAAATATGATTTCTCATTATGTATACAACAGGTGCTGCTTATGCAGTGTAGCCATTATTAAGAAGGAATAATTTACACATACGTAATTCAATGCTTCTCTACGAGTCATCTCGTAACTTAAGGACACAAGTATGTGGCGTTTAATACGCATGTGTGAAGTTCTTGACTTGTACTCGTAATTGAGATTAATTTTTGCATATAGGCTTAATCAACCTGGTGTAATTCGCTTATTTAATGCCAAGCCTCTAAAATTAGTATACCTGTCAACATACATCGTTAGCAATATCTATCTACTGACAGTGATGCTAATATGCTGATAGGTAAAGCATGGGCAGAAATTAAGACGTTATGACGACACTGAAATTTGATCCCTCTGATGTAATGGAACGGGAATCCTTCAAAACAGTAAGTGAGTAAGTGCTACTATATGGCCACACTACTTAGACTTTAAGGAAATGCATATAGAAAAAAAAGTCCAAATTATATGAACAAGGTGTTGACCTCTGCTGTAGCAGTAACAGCAAATTCAAAAGGGACGTTCTATCATGAACACTTTCATATGGACAGAGCAATGTTAACCGAATGGTAAAAAGATACAATAGAGATGCCGGGAAAAATATCTTGCCAAGAGTCAATACGGGAAGATGAAAAAAGAGGTTCAAATGAATCTGTGCTGTTGAAACGATGATGGTGATGATGATAGTGATGATATATGTTGACTGCAATTCTTCTTTGATAAAAAGAACTGACAATTATGCTTGTATGACTTTTTTCTTGTTTATGAACAAGGCTTAAGTAAATCAGTTTCGAAGGAATATAAAAAATATAAATAAGTTTAGGTGTTTTAAGATACTTTGTATAAGCCTTTGTATAATTTTATGGTACAATAGTTTGTCTCGTAGAATTTAGATTAGATAAAATATCATTGTCTTGAGTCGTATAAAAACAGTGAAAATTATTATTTTCCGTGTTAGTTTATGACAAAGTTGGCGAATTATCAGTAAACATTGAGTAATATTTTACATCTAAACAGTACTTCCCTCTCTCTCTCTCTCTCTCTCTCTCTCTCTCTCTCTCTCTCTCTCTCTCTCTCTCTCTCTCTCAATCCATCTATCTATCTCTCTCTCTATATATATAAGGATCATTAAATAAGTTTCCAAACTTTTGTCATATGGGCACTTTTTATTGATAGAACACACATGAAACTCTAGTCCCCTTCGAAGTAATCTCCTCCAGCTGTAATGCACTTGTGGTAACGTTCCAAGAATTTCTGGAAGTCTCCATGGAAATCCTCTTGTGTGAGCGTGTCAATGACCTTCGTTACAGCTTCTTTCATCTCCTCAATTGTCTCATAACGACAGCCTGTGACACCTCAACATAGTAACTCTAACCGTAATATAATAAGATTGTTTTAAACTTGGAAAAAATGCCACAGAAACGTATGGAATGCTTCACGCTGCTTTTGGACCATTTTGTATGAATCGAGCATCGGTTTTTGAGTGGCATAAGAGATTCAAGGAAGGCAGGGAGTCTGTGAGGGATGATGTGAGGTGTGGGAGGAGAAAGGAAGTCAATACACCAGAGTTGATTGGTCAAAGGGTTAGGATAAGGCTCAGGGTTAGGGTTTATGTTGAGGTTTTAAGGGGGTTCAGGAAGAGATTCCTTCGGAAAAGGCCAGCACCCTTCAAATCGGGTCAGTTTCATTTCCAGCAGGACAATGCACCAGTCCACAACTCCATCCTTTTCACAGACTATTTGACCAAGATGAGCATAAAGACAGTTCCTCACCCTCCCTGTAGTCGAGACCTTGCTCCCGGTGACTTTTGCTTATTTCCTAAGCTCAGATGCTGTCGTTATGAGACAATTGAGGCGATGAAAGAGGTTGTGACGAAGGACATTGACACGTTCACACGAGAAGACTTCCATGGGGCCTTCCAGAATGTGTTGGAACGGTACAATAAGTTCATTGCAGCCCGCGGAGATTACCTCGAAGGGGACTAGTGTTTCACGCATGTACTATCAATAAAAGTGCCCATACAAAAAAAGCCTGGAAACTTATTTAATGATCCTCGTATATATATATATATATATATATATATATATATATGGTGATTAATTCATTATCATCTGCATTACGCAAGAAAGAAAATAGCATTAACATCTAATTTTATGAGATGTATTCACAAAAATTAAATGATATTGAAAAACTATTGATTAAATTTATACAAAGATATCTGCATGATTTTGAACTCGGCCACCGAGCAACATCGAAATGTTCTCCAAGCATTTCCGATAGTCTCCTTGTTTTGATTGGTCATTACTGCTGCTATCCTTACGTTTAATACACATTTATTGTCGCACAGAATTTTATTGGTCTCTCACTCAACTGCACTTTATACGGTCAGATATTAGGGTTGAAGTCATTGTAGAATTTTCTAACCTCTAGCACTGGGTTCTCCTACTTGATATGGCATTGTGCTAAAAATTTGCCTCAGACGTAAGATTTTCGACCAATCACAATCTCAGTCCATGGAAACTCTACCTCCTCCGGGCATTTCATGTGGGTTTATGTGTTCACGCTGAAACCATGTGGATTGATGATTTGAGGCACAACAGCGATGTTGTTAGTGACCACCCAATCATGAGGAATGGGAGGTTGGTTTTCATCAATATGAACATATCCTCTGATTGACGACAATTTAATTTGAAAACTTTTTAATGCAACTTCTATCGTGTATGCCAAGCGTATTGCATGCCGTTTTCAATGCTTTTGAGTAAAGAATTAAGTCAAGATCCTTTTTTCTTCAGAGACACTTTACTGCTGACTCTAGTTTGCTCCACTGTAGACAAAATCTGACAGAAATAAAGCGAATGTGTGAAATCAGTTATACAAAATGGCAACAATTTACCAATCACTCCTCTCTCACTCGTTATCACACTGTTTTCATCCATTTCAATAATTCCATTTTCCTGCTACGTTGTTGATTGGTTGGTTGGTTGGTTGGATTTTATGACATATTAACCTTTGTAGATTATTTATCGCCAAATCCATTTTATATAAATAGTCAGCTCTATTTCAAACAATTCAATTTAGCATGAGTACACAGTATAATTGCCAAAACTGTTCTCATTCAGTTTAGGATAAGTACAGACTTTGTTTCCAGACAGTTAAATATCAAGACAGTTCTAAATTATACAATTCAATTTAGTGCAAGTACAGATTTAATGTCAAAAACAGTTACATTTCAAACAATTCAGTTTAGCATAATCACGCTGTTTAGATGTAAGGACAGTTTATAATTGTCATAAACTTTTCTGTTTAAGCTATTCACTTTAGTCAATCATTTCTAATTCAAACAATTCAGTTTTGCCTATGTTGGTAGTTAGTTCTATTTAACCCATTGAGAGGGTCCTATCAGGTGCCACTATTCCGGGCCAGAGTGGACCTGGGAGCAATAGCAATGAAGGAGTGTTCTGAATTCCCCAAATTTCCAGCATCACCGGAACCTGACCATCAGATTGTTTAGTGTCATAACAGGACATTCGTTGGGTGGGGGGCCTCACCCCTCTTCAGAAAAGCAGTCGGTGTAATCTACAGGCGCAGCCGACTGGTCAACCTGGTAGGTCTTCTGTACTCAATCCAATGTCCCCACAAGGCTGATGTAAGTATTTTCTGGTAAGCCAATACCGATGGCGCCTATGAGTAGGAGTCCATGAGATAACGTCGCTTATGCTTCTCCAGCTGTGCCAACATGCCTTGTGTGATTGGAAATAATTGTCTATGTAGCTGATCTTTGTGATGTGTTACTTTTAAGTTTACTGAAACATAGCAAGAAACATTATTTTTCATTTCCCACCTTGTTTTATATCAATGCACTTCGTTAACATCCATATGCTGCATGAATACTGCATTATTGTAGTCCAACTGCAGAATACATCAACTGCATTTCTGCAGAGGGTCGAAGACTCACCTGACGAGTGTTCAGGAGATAACATTAAACCATCTACTGGTGAGACTCCAGTACAGCATGGAACTATAAAATTGTCACCCTAAAGAAAACAAATTCTACAGTTTTATTTTAAAACTTTTATTGAAAAAATTCAGATGACTTGATTATGTTGTAGAGCTGAAATCTCTTCAATGTACCCGCCTTTAGCCTCAATCACCACCTCGATACGGATCCGGAACTGTGAGCATGCCTTTTCCAAATGGGCCGGTGGGAGCTCGGCTAATACTCAGCGGATGGCGGCGATCAGGCTGGCATTGGTGTTGTGAGAGGTCATATTGGTGATGTTCTCGACGTATGACCAAACGAAGTAGTCCAGCGTATTCAGGTCGGGGGAGGAGGGGCCAGTGAGAGAAGGGTACAAAGTCGTAGCACTCCTTCTAAAGCCAAGCCTGGGCCTCTTTGGACTTGTGCGCCGAGTCCTGATGCCACTACAAGGGTCTGCCACCGGCCACCTGATTGCACCGTGGGATCACCACACTCTTTAGCACATCGAGGTACACTTTGTTTTAGACCTTCAAGCTTACTTCGAAGATGTGAGGTGGCATGATGTGGCCCTCACTTGAAACCACACCAAAGACCACCGGAGCCGGAAAGTTTTGTTTTATCACCCTGGGCACGTCCCTGTTATTCGTGGCAATCCAGATTTGTATTTTGAGGGTGCTGGCAATGGTCCTGTTGTCATAACTTGGATCGGTAGAGAGCATGATTTGTACAGCGGCGCATCTCCGATCTCGCTTGTTGAACATTGTGTCACTTTCAGACATGATAGAATGCTTCTATCGCTCTTGTACACAACTGGCCAATTAGTAGATGGTCTGCAACAAAAAAAAGAAAAGCAGTTTTCATTAAACGGAAATGGAATCGTGTCGTCTTTTCTAGGGCGACAATTTTATCGTTCCACCCTGTAATGCCCGAGCTTTGAGGGATGGCAATCACAACTAGGTCCATTGTGGCCCAGAATGTAGCACCAGATAGTGTCGTATGGGTAAAATACAACTGTTTTATATCTAAACAAAATGCAAACAAATGATTAATGTTTAATTGAATTGTTAGAAATTAAACTGTTTGATAATTTAAATGCGTATAAACAAGGGACTAATCTAACAGTATTGTTAGTGATACATAGCGATACTTGGAACAACTTAACTTAGTTGACTTATGCCAGATTAATTTATTAGAAATAGGACTATTTGGTTATTTGACTGTGTATATGTACAAAATATGTTTCAAGATTATATCTGATACATTGGTAAAAATAGGATTTAGTATTTAGTAACCAACAATGGTTGATATGCCATGAAACCAAACCAAACCAAACCAAACCAAACTAAACAATATTATTAACTGCAAAAATAATATTTTTATTTCATCAGAGAAATCAGATGTTCAAATGTCAAATAACCATGTCAATATCAGTCCACTCTTTCCCCTTTCACTAAGTGTAAGATTACATCACCTTCAGTAGAAGAGAATTTGCTACCGATGTATGTGAGTTGCTCGACGAATTACAGATCCTTGCCACTTAAAGTGGATTTGACTACTGCTAGTTAAAAAACAAAAAAACAAAAAAAAAACAACATGAATTCAAATTTATTTGCGTCCTCGCAGACGTGAATGCCTCCTGTTGATTGCTCTTGGCTATGCTGCAGAGATTCGACTAGGTCATGAGAATTTCCAATAAACGGAGGA
>OY757904.1:120742648-120790148 GCA_963585895.1 Sepioteuthis lessoniana | reverse complement strand
TCCCAGAGGCCAGTGTTTACTACCGGCAATTTGAAAATATGCATTCATATTTGGATGAAATAAAGCATGTTATTAATCAATCAAAGAGGATTATTAGAGAAGCCGGAATTCCTCAACAAATGAATGCCATTATCAAAAAGTAAGCATATGAAATCTTATAAAAATCTTCTATATATTTCTCATCTATCACATGCTTATCACTACTTCATTTTCGAGTCAAAATATTTAGGGACTTGAAATGTGGGAAAAATAATACGATTTCTCGTTGGAATGCAAATAGTAAAAGGTGATTCATAAAAGTAATATAGTCTTGATTTGATCGGGCAGAAATTCAGAGACCGAGGTGCATTTAAAATATATTCAATCGTTTCTTTTTTTTGCTGAATTATTGATTGATTGATTTTATCAGAATGTCAACCTGTCTTGGGTTGTTTTCTGTGTAGAGATAAGGGAATCGCGTAGGGTGTACGTTTATATCATTTTTCGACAAGTTATTTCTTAATTATTATTATTTTAATGTTGAACGAAGTCTTCTTTGAACAATAGATGGGACACTAACAGATACTTACACGTACTAAACCTTGGAATTATGGCAATGATGCAGTACTCCTGACTCCTCAGATTTTCAGAACTGGAGCCTTGCGATCAGATATCATTTATCAATCAATATATTCTATGAAAATGCGAACGATGGTAAGAAAGTAGATTTGTTGACCCAAATATCGAGGTTAGAATCTTTGGTACATACTGATAAGGACTTTCTTACTGGGAAATGTAAAATACTAATATTTAAAAAAAATGAAAAGTAAAATAATAGAAATAATTTAATTACCCGATCTGAAATCATCATCATCATGATGTCGCGCCGCCAGCGCGGATATCCCTGACCCTCTCTCGCCATTTCTCCCTATCATTTATCGCCTCCGGCAGGTCTTCAGAGTTACATCCTGTGTCCTCACATAGTTGCTGTATGTAAGTTCGTGCTGGTCGTCCTACTTTTGCACATCCATATGTGGGGGTCCACAGGAGAACATCGCTTATGAGCTCGTTCTTGCTTCTCCAGCAGTGTCCCGCGTGTCTGGTTCGTCTGACTTATATAGTTTTCGTGATGGGGGGCAAGTGTCCGTATAGTTGGAGTCTCGTGGGGTGTTGTCGCCAGGACTTGTTTAATACTGCTCTCAACATTCTTGTGTAATTTCCGTCTAGTTTCCTCTCCATCCGCTTCGTTAGCGTCCATGTGGTGCATCCATATAGCAGTATCGACACAACCGCTGCCTGGAAGAAAAGCAGACACAGTCAAACAGGGATAAAAATGTAGGTAAGGAATAACACAGAATAACATAGAAAATAGAAGATGCATAATATGCGATAGTATAGCTTACACTAAGAGAATACTGAAACTACTAAGTTATTTTCTACAATGGTTCTGCAGAACTAAGGAGCTGTACATAGACTCGTCTTTGCCTCACCAACTTCTCTCTCCTGATAGAGGCAGGGTTATAATCTTTTGACTAAATAAATACACCTCGTACCAAAAGGTTAATATCTATTTCTTGCCTGTTTTCATACCATTATAATCAGTGCCCTCTTGCCTCGATTACAAAGTTGCTTTTCGAGATACTATCAGTCAATTTAAAACTTTTGAAAACAATTTCGGAGTAATGTGGCCAGTAACATCACTTTCATAAAAAAAAAAAAACATTGAACATATTCTACTCGATTATATCTGTTACATTTATTCAAATATTTATATTTTTATGGAATAAAAGTATTTTTAATGAATTTTGTTTGTTGGGATTTGTTTTTCCCCTCTACTATCATCGGTTGGTTATTTAGGATTGATGGCATATCAACCTTTGTTGGTTATTTAATATTAAACCCTATTTTATGCAAACAAACAGTTCAGTAGAGCATAACTACACAGTTTAATTGTCTAAAACATTTCTATTTTTTTTATTCTGTTTAGTCTAGCAGTTCTAATTTTAAAAAATTGTTTACTATAAGTATATTTTTTTTTGTTTACACACAGTTAATTGTCAAAAGAGTTATCTTTAAAATGATTCAATTTAGGGTAGTACAGTTTGTACAGGGTAGTAGAGTTTCAATGTTAAAAACAGTTCTATTTCGAACAATTCAGTTTAGCATAAATACGCAGTTTAAATATCAAAAAAGATTTTTTCAAGTAATTTAGTTTAGCATAAGTACGCAGATTAATTCTATTTAACCCATAGATAGGGCCCTATCAGGTCCTACTATTTCGAGCAGAGTGGACCTAGGAGCGATGGCAATATATGGGTGCTCTGCATTCCCCAAAGCTTTAGTATTACTGGAACCTCACCATGAGATCGTTTAGTGTCATATACAGGACAGTTCTTGGGGTGGGATTATAACCCCTCTGCAGATAAGCAGTTGATGTATTCTACAGTCCCAGCTGACTGGGCAATGCTATCGTTGGTGTAATCTGATTGTAAATTATCTGTGTCGGTTTCATTGTTTTAAGACGAAAATCATTCCGCGACGGTTTGTTTTGATTTCTTTGTTTAAAGTTATATCAAATTTCGTGGATTATTCAATATCAAAGTTATCCTTTTAGATAAAAAGTAGCGTTACAACTTAATTCATAGTCGGAGAAGGAAGGAATTCTATACCTTTCCCATGACTATTACTCCGAAATTAAAGCACAAGCGCGAGTGAAGTTCGAAATCGCTTACTCCAATGTTGCAGTCCACCAGGTTAGCCATTACGCCACGGCGATTGTTCCTCCTTCCAACCAGTTTCATTTTAACCTTTTCTTTTAAAGAGAATCTTGCAAATTACGAAAATGTTCACAAAAATTCTGTATTTATTTCCTTGTATTTTTAAAAGATAAACATCATTCACACCGAACGTGCCGTATGGAAAACAACATCAGGTTCGTTTGTAGATCTCGGATATATTCGATGGTCATAAAAAGAAAAGAATATCTCCAATGATTATTTAGTTTTATCATATCCCAAACTTGGAGCGGTAGCATTTATCGTTTCTTATTAGGTCTCTATTTTTCCTCATCTTGGGCGGGGGTTATGATAAAGTGAATTTACTCCGAGTGTAACACTAGTCTATAATATATTTTTAATAAATTTAGGGTGGAAAAAAGCCGTTCATTTCTCTTAAGGATAAACAAGAGAGTAGGTTAGTGAGGCTACGAGTGAGACGGAAACCCTTTCTAGTGACTTGGACAGAACAATTTAACGGGTAAGAGATCACGTTTAAAAGAACAGTCAGTGCTTGATATCCTATTATAGTTTGAAATCTTTCCAAGTACGTTTACAAAATTTCTTATTGAAGTCGAGTAAAAAAATGGTGGTGCTTTAGCTGTACGGACAAATGGATATTGGTTGATTCATGATAAGAATATATTTCTGAAACTAGATGTATGATTAGAGACTGAATACGCATTATTTTTGTTCATATGGGCACATGCACACGTACGTGTGTGTGTGTGTGTGTGTGTGTGTGTGTGTGTGTGTGTGTGTGTGTGTGTGTGTGTGAGCGTGCAAGTCATTATAGAAGGAATTGAATGTAAATTTTTCCCTCTGAAAAACGTCGTAGCTCTTAGATGTAAGCCATTTGATCTTGGCTATTTTTAAAATGTATTTTTATCTGAATATGAAGATATTCTATATAGATAGGAAATTTATTGCATTAAAAGTTGATTCCAGTCAAAAAGAGCTATCACTATGAAAAACATAATGAAAGTAAAAGAAAGCAATGCTTTTAAAAGTAGCATTTAAAATAATTTTTACACTAATGGGGAAAGCCGAATATAAACCTCATCAAGGAAAGGTCAATAGCGATTGTTATTCAGTTATTCCAATAATACACCGACATGCTTGTTTCTAAAATATTATTTTGCTGCCTAGTCGGCTGGGACAGTAGAATACACCGACTACACATCTTGAGAGGAGTAAAACTCACCAACTTGTGTCCTGGATAGGACACTTATCAGTCTCATTGTGGGATTCCAGTATTGCTGGAGCTCTGGGGAATGTGGAGTACTCCTTCATTGCCACCACTCCTATTTTCATTCTGGACCGGAGTAGTAGCCACTGAGAAGGTCCTATCTATGGGTTAAATAGAACTAAACTACATACTTATGCTAAACTGACTTGTCTGAAATGGAACTATAATTGTATGCTAAGCTGAACTGCTTGATATAGAACTGTTTTGATATTGAAACTGTACTTACGCTAAACTGATTTTTTTTAAAAAATAGAACAGTTTTTACAATTAACTGCATGTAAACCAAAACTTTATTTACACTAAACTGAATTCTTGGAATATTGACTGATTTAACTGAATAGCTTGAAATAAAAATGTTTTTGATAATTAAATTGTGTATCAATGTTGAACTGAAATGTTTGAAATAGAACTGTTTATTAGAATAAAAATGGATTTGACATTAAATAACCTACAATGATTCATATGCCATAAACCTAAACAAACAAACAAACTTATTATTTTAGTCATCATTATCGTTATTATCTTCATTTTCAAAAATAAACACGAAATAAGACTTATAGTAGTGAAAGGTTTACCAAAATGAAAAAAGGACACGCTTCATCGTAGTTCAAATTCTGGTGCTGGATATTTGGAAAAATCTTATGATCATGACTTTTTAAAAATTATGGTCGACATTTCATTTTTTAAAAATTGTAGATGAAGTAGTAGTAATATGTCCAGCCACTAACCTTACTGGGCAATCATCTAGGATTATTTCTTTAATAAATTGATATCCATCAGATTGAGTACCAAAGAGACTGTAGAATTGGGTTCAGTTAAATTCTGGCAACTCCTGCAACTGTAGTATTTTGACCTTCGAACCGGCCCAAAGATGCTATTCCAAGGTGATGCACCGGAAGGAAATGACACTGCAGCATAGCCTGGAGCAGGCAGCAGATAGAATTGGCTCACAAGTGAAGGCAAACAAAACGGAGAACGTGAGTTTTAATCAAGAAGGAGACACCTCCACTCTAAATGGCGGCCCTCGTAAATCAGTGTACAAGTTCACGTAACTAGACAGCAGCGTCTCATCTACTGAAGTGACGTCAATATACGCCTAGCAAAGGAGTAAATAGCTATCGACAGGCGATCGATCGTAAGGAAGTCTGGTCGATGCAATAAAATCCAACGGGACTTTTTACAACTAGCGGTTGTGTCAATACTTCTGTACAGATGCACAACATAAACAATGACAAAACGTTTAGAGAAAAAAAAACTTGACGGGAACGGTACAAAAATTCTACTAGCAATATTGAAGAAATCCTAGATGCAACAACCTACGAAACAACAGGTGTACGACCACTTAGCTGTAATCACTAAAACCATCCAAGTGTGACGAAAAAGGCATGCAGGAGGAATAAGAATGAACTGATTTGTAACATTCTCCTATGGACTCCTTCATAGTGACATGGCATTGTTGGCCGGCCTGCAAGAACTTACTAACTGTGTGCGTACAAAAGGTGTAGTGTGGAAGACCTGCCGGGAACGATGGATAATAGGAATGGAAGGAGAGAGAGAGTCAATGAAATCTGTGGAAGGAGGGCAATATGATGACGCTGATGATTTCAGGCAAACTTTTTTTTTTCCTGTGCGAGTGATGAGGAGTGTGTATAGAAATACCTATCAGCCTATAACTTTTAAGATGGCCAAGCCGGCTGGGGCTGTAGAATACACCGACTACAACTCTACAGAGGGGTAAGACTTCCCCAAGTGTGTGTCCTGGATATAACACAAAGTAGTCTGATGGTGAAGCTCCAGTAATGCTGGGGCTTTGGAGAATTGTCTTCACCCTGAGGTCCACTCTGGCCTGCAGTGGTAGCACCGGACAGGATCCTATCTATGGGTCAAATAGAACTAAAACTATAATCACGCTAAAGTTATTTTTTTAAATTATCTGTTTTTTCATTTAACTGTGCGTTTAAACTGCGTGCTTATGCGAAACTGAATTTTTTAAAATCGAACTGTTTTTATATTTAATTGTGGTTAAACGAAAAGCTATACTTATACTCAAGTGTATTATTTGAAACTTTTATCAAAATGACCAAATTCGACGTTAAATGACACGAAAAGGGTTGATACACCGTAAAACAAAACAAACAACCATCCTTTTATGAGTTGATGCAATTGTTTGTTCACAGATTGTTTGGTTTTTATTTGGCGAGTGAGATTGTATTTAATTATTTTATACAATCATGAGTTTAAAAATCGTGGCCTCCAATTATACGAGGTGTATACGATAAGTTTCCAGACTTTTTTTGTATGGGCATTTAAATTTACTGTAGACTCTTGAGAATTCAGCATGTTTTTGCTTTACATCTTATGAGATGACTGACCAATTTTTATGATTTCAGGTTTAAATAAACAGCTACATCAGGAATTGGAATACATCCTACTAAAGCCTGATTGTCACAGTTGATGAATTTAAAAAATGCAATTTGACACTTTAGAAGAATGATATCCAATAGAATTATGTTTTAAACTTGCAAAAAATTCCACAAAAACGTATGGAAGGCTTCAGACTGATTTTCGACCATCTTGCAGGAATCGAGCATCAGTTTTTGAGTGGCATAAGAGATTCAAAGAAGGCAGGGAGTCTGTTAGGGTTGTTGAGAGGTGTGGGAGGAGTAAGGAAGTCAATACACCACAGTTGATTGGCCAAAGGTTTAGGGATAGGGTTACTATGTTGAGGTTTTAAGGGAGTTCAGGAAGAGATTCCGTCGGAAGAGGCTAGCACTCTTCAAATTGGGTCAGTGGCATTTCCACCAGAACAATGCACCAGTCCACAATTCCATCCTTGTCACAGACTATTTGACCAAGATGGGCATCAACACAGTTACTCAGCCTCCCTATTGTATAGACCTTGCTCACTGTGACTTTTGGTTATTCCCTAAGCTCAGAGGAAGTCGTTATGAGATAATTGAGGAGATGAAAGAGGCTGTGACGAAGATCATTGACACGTTTATACAAGAGGACTTCCATGGGGTCTTCCAGAAGTTGCTGGAACGGTACAACAAGTGCATTGCAGCCGGAATAGATTACTTGGAAGGGGACTAGAGTTTCATGTTTTTACTATCAATAAAAGTACCCATACGACAAAAGTCTGGAAACATATCGTATGCACCTCGTATGTTGACAAATATATTCACAATAATTTGAAACACTTTGACATTTCATATTCATGATTGTTTTAAGGAGCGAATTCTTTAAAGAAGATTGCTATCATTTGTGATAAAATCACCAACCTTAGTAAGAACATCAATATTTTAGCAGCGAATTTATGAATTTAGTTGAAAATATTTTGAGCCTTACGTAAAATAAATTTATTTTACTCCTAAATGGGACCCTGATAGGTAACACAAAAACAGGTAAAATTCGACTTGGGACCGACGGCTTAAACAGGATGACTCCACATTCTCTATAACATCGAAAATAGCGACTCATCACCGGAGTTAGTTCAGTATCTTGGCTCAGCTATAAAATCATGATATTTTAATAATTTAACTCTGGTAAAATTCCAACAACCTATATTGTCGCGGAACACGATGTCTCGAGAAAAATTAGCCTTTCTAATCTGAAACAATTATTTTCCTCCTTATTGACTTTTAGAAATGTTGCGTACTTGAGTTTTCAGGTAAACATTTTCCTTTGGAAAATATTAAGTTAGATAGATATTAGCTTTATCTTTGTTTTAAGGACAGTATCCTAACTTGTTAGTCAATTTCTGAAGACATCATACGATTTACTCAAGGATTAAATCTCGTTCTGGCATATATATAAATACAATTCCTAATGTTTACTAAAATAAAAATCCATTTACAGGGCAAGATTTGAAAATACGGAAAGCAAATACGACAATGCTATTCCACAATATATGAATAGAGAAGTTTCAAAATTGTTCAACCAAGAAAATACTATTGGAAATATGTGTATTGATACTAAGTAATATATATATATATATATATATATATATATATATATATATATATATATATATATATACATATACTTTAAAAGGAATAGGTTTACGAGTTAGTTAACTAGTTGTTTATTTATCATTCTTCAATATGTGTTTCTGAAAGAAAAATATGTTAAACATTAAGGAATAACCTAAAGAAATTCAATTGTGTATCTATTCATTTGAAAGTATTTATATAGTTCACTTGTGCATTTCTCTTGAACATGTAAATGGGTATCCCACCTGGTGTATTTGTTCGCTTAGTATCCTATCAGATTATCACAACTGATTTCAACTCTCACTTGGGAACATGCAATTCTGGCCTTTGGCAAAGTTAGCTCATCTATGTAAATTACTAAATGCAAATTTACGACAGGTTTTATCCATAAAATAACTATAGATATAGCATGAAACATGAGGTTTCAATTGCTAAAATCAATAATCCGCGAATAGATCGAAATCTATGTTAACTGTTTTTGAATATAAGTAATTGGATATTTGACATTTTCTTTTTTTTTTTGCTGAATGAAACGCAACTGCCCGTCTGAATAAAGACATTACTTCGTTCTATAAATAAAGCACTATTATACCGTTTTTTCAACGATTGTTTAATAAATATAGAAAAAAACAAAACAAACTATGAACATTTTTTCCTTGCAGACTTATTCATCTGATTTATAGCTTAGAGAATTCTTTTTGAACTTGGTCGCCCGATAATGGAAATTAATGAGTTGATGGTTTCAGTAATTTGACTTAACTTAAATCAGGCGAATGGCCACGTGGTGTTTCATGTCTCTTTGTCTAAATGCGTTCTGATTGCTCGTCTGAATGGCTCGAAATTCTCTTACGTAAGTTCTTTTTTAAACGATATTCACTTGTTTGTGCAGACAACGTTAACATTTACAGACAAATTAAGCTAGTTTAGAAAATTTTCAAAATACTTTGTTTATTCACCTATCTATCCGTTTATTTAATAGATCCGTTAGCTTAGTTGTTCAGTTCCGTATTTCGAAGCAATCAGTATATTTGAGTACTTTTGAAATGTAATTCCATCATCTATCTATCTATCTATCTATTGATAGGTTGTTCGGTTGATTGCTTGGTCTGACGGCGTTTTGAATCTAGTTCGGTTATTCGATTCCAAAATCAGTTTTTAAAAATATTTTCCTAGCAATTACATAGTTTCTAGTTACTTAAATTTCTCAAACATTTTATTCATGTAAACATGTGATACTTAGTAACAATCTCAAGCATTGAAGAGACTTTGAATTAATACGGTTGCAAATTTAGTTATTCTATTTCGTATTTGGTGTGGCCAATAATGTTTCGAATCTATGTGAAAGCCAAAAGCAGCAATTTTTTTTCTATTTAAAAATGCCGCCACAGATAGGATGCGACGCGGAGTCGATTTTTAAGCAGAGTAAATCAGTTTAAGACTGGTTGTCTCGTCAACGAAAAATAATCAAATCTGCTTTACTATTTACTCGTTGCTGGAAGAAGAACTATGGATTCATGCCTTTTCCAAGTGAAACATAATTAGCATTGTGTTGGAATTGAACGTAGTTCGCCGGTTCCATTCCTTTAGACGATAACTACTGCATTAAGACTGCATCAAAAACAGAAAATAAAACACATTTAAAATACAATTTTCTTGTTTTTAGCAACCAGATAACCTGAATGAATGTAAAGGTGTAATTACTTGATTTTATGATTGACTGACTCTATCTATCTATCTATCTATGTAATGGTTGTCTGATTGAAATGTGGATAGCAATTGTTATGTCCTGTTTATGAGACAATTTGTTCGTTTTTACATGATTCTTTAAATGATTATGAAAAAAATTAACCTAATGGATCTTAAAATATTGATATCGAAAGCAAGTATGAAAAGTTTACTTGGACAACATATTTGTAAAAATTTTACTTACCAGAAACTATTGGGGACATCGAATGAAGATAAATTTATTGAAAAATATTTTTCAAAATTTTTTCCATGGATATAATGTCTATATAATTTGAAAAATCGCAAAATATATTTTCGCAGAATAAAATATTCAGGTCATTTAAATTGGCAGCAAATCAAACCTCTGTTCAACCATGGAATATGGCTGAACAGAGGTTCGTCATCAACTCTTTGTTGGTTGGGACATGCAAACCAAGTGATATTTAGAGAAGAATGAGTAGTGAGTTTGAAGAACCATCTTTTAAGTTTAAAAATATGTCCCCGAATGGACTAAACATGATGTTGACACAACGGGCCGGCGTTGAAAAGACAGTTGAATATTGAATCTTAGCTAAGGAAGGGCTTTCGGGTGCAGTGATCCAAAAAAGTTCGGACAGTTTTCTGCGACTAAAAAAGGACCAATTGAAATTGGTTTCCTTGTAAAAGATGCAAATGTACACAATTCTTCGTATTGTCAACTCCTTAAGCAACATTTATCGAAAAATTGAATTATTTGCTGTGTTGTTGCTTGCAAAAAAGTTTTAAAAAGAATGACTTCCACATGAAATATCGCAAAAAGGGTTGACATGTTAAAAAAACAACAACAAAAAAAACAAGAATAGCAAACCAACCAACGATCAGATAGATGGATAGATAGATCGATACATACATACATTGATAGTCATAAAAAGAAACAATTCATGAGTTTCTTTTCTAAAATAGTTGATAACATTCAATTGAACATAGCTAATTAGATTTAGGTGTAGTTATTCAAATTAGTGTTGTTAAATAATTACGAAGATTTTCCGTTTAATTTAGACTAACTTACTCGATAAAAACATGTACATCGATAAATATCTTAAGTTACAGTGAATTTAATTAAAACATATTTCTCTAGAAACGTCTGCGAAATCATTCACAGAAAAATATCACCTCATAAGAGTAAACGGCTGAAGAAAAAGCTAGACGGCAATTACACAAGAATGTTGAGAGCGATATTGAACAAGTCCTGGCGGCAGCACCCCACAAGACACCAGCTGTACGGCCACTTGCCTCCCATCACGAATACTATACCTTGAATTTAGCATAAATAATCCAACAATTTCTGATAAGTGCATGGTTGATTCTTTTCTAAAAATGTTCGTTCTAAAAATGCGACCTGCCGAATTTTATATGCGGCCAATAATTTTTTTTTTTTTTTGCAATGTCTCATCATACGGAAAATCATGGGAAAAGAAATTATTATCACCAATGAAATCATTTAAATATCATTATCATATTTACCAACCCCTCCACTCGGGCAGGAAATGACACAAGGTCAATTTTTAAGCGGAGTTTAACAGGTTTGAATTCAGAGGTTTCCTTCTCCTTTAAATATCATTATAACTTTTTTTTTTATAATCATTATGCTTTTCAATATTATACTTTTAGTATTG
Source organism: Sepioteuthis lessoniana (assembly GCA_963585895.1). Classification (NCBI taxonomy): domain Eukaryota; kingdom Metazoa; phylum Mollusca; class Cephalopoda; order Myopsida; family Loliginidae; genus Sepioteuthis; species Sepioteuthis lessoniana. Next base: position 120,778,774 of record OY757904.1, on the reverse strand, counting down.
TTAGTACATAATATTTTTTATTAATTCCCAAGTGCAAATAGTCATGTGTTCTTCATTTTTGAGATCTAACGTACGCTTAAGATGAGAAAATTTGTCAGAATATTTTTCCATTCAAAATTGGAATTCAATGTTTTATATCTTAATTTACTTTTTAAAAAATTGTGTTGACAGTTTATCCTTAAAATGGTAGATTGAACCATGTTACATTTATATCTATTGTGCGTTCAGTTACATTATTGCTAATTTATAATTAATGAACCTCTTTTTGTTAAATGCCTTGCTCTTTTTAGAGCAGTTTTAAAATGATCTATTTTTGCATAATCGTATCTGTTTGTTTTGCTAGAATTAATATTCAGCCTGTTTGTTCAACATTTGGGAATATATTTTTTCAATCGAGGGCGGTTTATCTTATTTCATGTTTATATATACTGGTGTATCGTTTGATTTCCAATATGACGGCCATGAAACTTAATTTAAATTTTAAATGACGTCTTGAAAAGCAACAGTTTTTAAAATTGATTTTCTTTGTATATTTAATCAACTGTTTTAAATACTTCTATCAAATTCTTCGGATAAAAACAGTTTTTCTACCAATATATTTCTTTAGAGATAACAACTGATTATATCAGTAATGTCTGGTATACTATTTGTCAAATTCGGAAATTTTTCACACTGTTATAAAATAGTAACTATTTCACAAGTTTCAGCACTGAAAAAAAAACTTCATATTGTTCGAACATATTTTTACATTTTAGTCCATTTTACGTTTTCATGGAATGTAAATGGAATTAGACAATTTTTGATTATTTTTTAATTTGTTCGTCATTAATTATATGAATTGTTGAGTTAAATCTAAGGATTTCTTAAGACGCCCTTCAGTAATAGAGTGATAAAAATATAGTAATTTACTAAGCTTTTTGCTAAGATGTAGCACTTGGTCGAATGAATTGGTCACAAAGAGACTCGAACTTACTCGTAAAAGTTTATTTACCATGCTTGCTAACCGTTACACCATCCGAAGGACCCAAAAAGATAGAAATGGATTTTATCATCAAATTTATGAGAAAATATTTTGAATAAATGAAAAGTAAATGTATTTGCTTAACATTTCCCACCTCAACCATCCATCAGCGTATTTTTTTTTTTACCCAACAGCCTTACTCCATCATTATAGGCGTAATATCCCTTCCATGCAGGAAGTCTAAATTAATTTCCCTTAAAAATACTTAAAAGTCCAGGCTTCTTTTTAATTCAGCCATATCGATTTTAATCTTTACTACCCAGCATATCACTGTATATGTAAATGACTTGCTTTCAACTACTACAGGAGTAAAAATTTCCTCAAATTTATATCGCATAAAAATCTTTATTTTCAGTTTAGAGTGAAGAAATCTGAAGCGGAAAAAAACTGTAACTTTCCTTTTAGAAATATGAGATACTAATGAATAATTTCCCTTCAAACCAAATTCAACATTCTATGATATATAATTTATCCCCTCGGGATCTGAGTGTAATCAGATTCGTCACTTAACTGTCAAAAATAATGTTTACTTTTGGGACGTGCTCTGCTTTTTCTAGTCGTATATCTCTTAATGTCAGCGAGTGCTACCAAACAAATTAATCATTAACTAAGCTCGCTTTCCTCAGAGACAAATACCTGCATGATATTAGCTATTAACTACGCTTTCAAGCCTCTGTGTTTTGAATATGATGCAATGGAGTAATGAGTCACTTAGTCTAGAAAAAGAAGGGAATAAATTGTTCTTTTTCTAACAAGTTAAGAGGACTAACAAAATTTACCTATATATGCATATGATAAAAGCATTGCAAGATGGCCGTTATTAGAATGAGCGATGTTGAGTCGTTTTTTTTATTCATTTTTGGAGGATGTTTCATCTTTTATATCGTTTATTTCCTAATGGTGACTATCTTATTTATATGGAGTGCAGCATACGGAAATCGGCATAGGGTTCTTTGGTTTCTTTTTTTAATGGCATATCAAACTACGTTAGTAGTTAAATTCAAAAGTAATCATTGTAGAAAAACACTAAAGGTAAAATCTAATCCTTACCTGCAGGATAAAAAGGGTTAAGATGTTTTGAGGGTATTAGTCCAAAATTGGTTGGTTGGGTTTTATGGCATATCAACCTTTGTAGATTATTTAACGCCAAATCCATTTTTATGCAAATAATTCTATTTCAAACAATTCAGTTTAACATGAGTATAGAATTTGGCAAAAACATTTCTATTTTAAGCTATTGAGTTTATTCAAACAGTTCTAATTCAGTTAATTCAGTTTAGTATAAGTATAGATTTTGTTTACACACAGTTAAATATCAAAACATTTTTATATTAAACAAGTCAGTATAATGTGAGTCATTTCAATGTCAAAAACACTTCCATTTCAAACAATTCATATCAGCATAAGCACCCAGTTTAAAAATAAGTACAAAGTTTAATTCTCAAAATCCTGTCTATTTCAAGCTATTCAGTTAAGTCAAACAGTTCTAATTCAAAGAATTTAGTTTATCATAAGTAAGCAGTTAGTTCTATTTAACCCATAGATAGAACCCAATCAGCTGCTACCATTCCGAGCAAGAATGGAACTGGGCAATGAAGGGGTACTCCGCATTCCTCAAAGTTTCAGCATCACTGGAACCACAGCATCAGATTGTTTAGTGTCATATACAGGACACTCATTGGACAGGTCTTAACCCTCTGCAGAGGTGCAGTTAGTTTATTCTACAGCCATAGCCGACTCGGCAAAGTCCAAAAGTGAACGTAATCGTTAAACTGGAACTTAAACTCTCTTACAAAGATTTTTCAGTTAAACACGTAAGTCATTTCACCCCGGGGGCTGGGCTTCCTCGCAAATTTAGATATTTGAAATGTTTTTATTATTAACAAGTGATCACTACTTTGAAAAAAAATATAGGAAAATTATGACTCATTTGAGAATAAGAAAATTTAGATTGTCTAAAGCTCAGCAATATTTCTCAAGTGTTATCACCGGGTTTCAAGCTGGCAAAGAAAAGAAATAGAAGATACCCCGCACAAACTATTACGGACATGGATTCCGTCGATAAAATTGTGCATCTAGCAAATACACCCGCCCAAGTTGAATCCCTGCCTCACAGTCTGTAACGAGACGCTGCTGGCATCACAGATCAGACAGAATACAGCTGATTTAATCAAAGAGGCGACATCTTCATACTAAAGGATGATCCTTTGAAGCTAGAGGAGAGTTCACCTAACTCGGAAGGAGCGTCTCATCAACCGAGAATCACATCAACACGTGACTAGCAAAGGCATGGACAGCTATCGATAGGATATCAGTCATATGAAAGTCAGACCTGACCGATAAAACAAAACGCTGTTTTTTTTCCAAGCTCCGGTCGTGTCGATAGTGCTATATGGATGCATCACACGGATGCTAACAAAACGTATGGAGAGAAAGCTTGACACTAATTACACAAGAATGATGAGAGCTGTATTGAACTAGATCTGGAGGCAAAACTCCACAAAACAGAAGCTATATGGCCACCTACCATCCACCAAGAAAAATATCCAAGTTAGACGAAACAGACATGTGGGATACTGCTGGAGATGTAAGGACGAACTTATGAGCGATATACTGCTGTGGACCCCTTCACATAGACGAGCAAAGGCAATACGGCCAGCTAGAACCTACATACAACAGCTCTGTGATGATACAGGAGATAGCCTGGAAGACCTAGCGGGAGGAAAAGACAATAGAAACGGGTGGCGAGAGAGGGTCAGAGAGATCCGTTCTAGCAGCGTGACACGATTATGATGTGGAATAAAATTTTGATTTATTTTTAATATGATGTCCGCAGAAATTATCGAGTCCAAAGTTATATTTGCAAGAAAGAAAAAAAACGAAAACAATGAATTTTTCAACAGACGTATTTTATGACATTTTCTATTGTCTGAACATCTCTAAAATTCCATGTTCTATTTCTATTGTTCTTTGTGTCTTCAAATCTTGCCTAAAAATGAATTTTCATTTCAGAAACAATGACTAATCTCATGGGACAAGTTTTACTGAGTATGGGACCTGCTGGAATTTCATAAACATGTTTCGAAAAGTTTTGAGACTGACTTCATCATTCCTTTCTAGTTCATCCAGACTGCAGTGTAAACACCAAGACTGCTCTATCAAAAAGGGGTTTGAATATGCTAACTATATCCCATACAAAGAGGTTACGCCCTTACAATAGCCGTCATTCGGTATTGCACTAAACTGTATCGAATGGTGAGGCAACATTTCTGGCGATGATGAGTTTGAGATACACCCTGGAGGTATTCCTCCAAGGATGACTGTACTTGAGTTGTATCATATGTTAGACTCCGATTTATGGGTCAACACAGATCTTTTAAAGATTTCTTTGTATTTGAAAAGAGCGTATGTGATTTTAAAAAATCACTAAGGAAACAAGTACACAAAAATTTAAATATAAACTCACAATGAACACGATGTTCTTGATAAGAATTTTTAAGTCAATGTTACACTGAGAAACATCTGTATGTATAATATTTACTTAAAGCTGTATTTCTTTAAAAATGAAAATTACTATTTAAAAGCATATAATAACTTAAAATGCTTTAATCCCTTTTTTGTACAATCTAGAAGTATTCTATATAAGATGTATGTACAAATTATACTTTGTATATTGAGAATGTTAGTACAAACAATTGCTGTTCGATGAAAATACTTGTGACCGTACCTTTGTTTGCTGAAATTCATTATAATTATTAAATTGCTGTAATTGCTGGAAGCATATTATTATTCGTAAATTATTTTTATTGAAAGAGAGTAATTGATGTGTTTGGTGTTGTCTGGTCTGGTTTTATGGCATATCAACCATTGTAGGTTATTTTAATGCAAAATCCTCTTTTTACATATACATCAAATATAGATGATGTGTAAACATATTTTGTTCATAATATTTTTAAATGTACCAGATTTTATTTAAACTACAGACAGTTTAATGGTTTCAAGTGTTGATATCTAATACAAATAATGCTATTTACTATCTATCATTTGTTTGCTCAGAATTAAATGTGTTCACATATTGCTACATAACAGTAACAATATAATTAAACAACAGTCATTTGCTTACACATAGTTAAGTGATCAAACAGGTCTTGAATTTTTTTTACAAAAAAATCAATTTAGAATTAGTCATTTGTTTGCACTCAGTTTTAATGCCAAACAGTTCTAGTTGGCCCATAGATAGGACCCTATCTAGTGCTGCTACTTCTTTTTAGTTTTCACAAACATAATTCCGAATAAAATAAACTCTCTTGGGCATTAACTAACGCATCAACAGCTTATATACCGAATAAGCCCATAATTGCTGGAATATTTGTAAAAGAAAATTGATTTGGGTTTTAAATTATCGAAGTTGTACTGTCATCTTATAAAACTAAACAACCAAATGCCTAATCTTCTTTGAAACACTACTATAAATCATCAGAAAGTCCTGGTCAATAATATACGATCTTTAAAAAAGCAGGACCTGAAAATATTTTTTGTTTCGTTTTCATTTGATCACGCATCTATTAATCCTAGCAGCCCGTGTTTCTGCTGTCATATAGTTTCATGGTTAATAAAGCAAAGGGTAGAGCATACCTGATAAAATCGATAACGGTACCGTTGGGAAAATCCTGGGTTGAATGAATGACTGAAATCGGAGCAAACTCCTACAGCTGTCTGACTACAGTGCACATTAAACAATCGCAGACTAAAGATTTCAGGCTTGAAGTTAAAATAAGATGAAAGAATAACGAATGAAAGTTGAGAGGATCTATGTCGTTCTGATTATGGCCAAAAATATATCTAGTTTACTTTCCTCGCACAATGCCGTGAGCATAAGTTCTTGAAATTTCTTGCGTAATATTATCTACAAGAAAATTAGTTTTGAAATTGCACAGTTACAAACCCCCTTTCTTTTTCTCTTCTCTTTCTATGACTTGAGAGTTCCCACCCCCCAATATTGCTTCCGGAGGTTTCTGACTCATTTTAGCTTAAAATTGATCAGGATGGTTAAATTCGTGCAGAGAAAAAAAAAAAGCAGTCCAGCGGACTCCCCCGTACTCATGTTTTAATAAAATAATATGCCTGGATCAGTCATTTTGTTTGGTTCGGTTCATTTTTTTCGATAATGGCGTATCAATTTTAGTGCTAAAGACATTCCTGATAGAAGAATAGTAGTGGTCCTATTTAATCCAAAACTGTTGGATAAGGAGTTCATTCTTTCCCAAGGGTATGATTCAGAAATTTAAATTGATAGCCCGACTGGTTTTCGACCTAGCTTACTACAATCTCACAATCCAGCACGTTAGCCACTACCCCATGATACCTCCTTGAATTATTATGTGTAAATTAATTGCAGTCGATGGAAATATTTAAAAGCAGAAAACTCTGTGCTAATTATTGGAATTAAGAGTAATTACCTGTAGTTATTATTGTTTACAAATTATTGGTCTCTTTGGTTATTTGAAACCATGTAATTGCTTTGTGATTCCCCCCTCTCTCTCTTTCTTTCTTTCTTTCTTTCTTTCTCTCTCTCTCTTTTTCTCTCTTTCCCTCTTTTTTCTCTCTCTTTCTCTCTCTTCCTCTCTCTCTCTTTCTTTCTTTCTTTCTTCCTTTCTCTCTCTTTCTTTCTCTCTCTTTCTCTCTCTCTTTTACACAGGAGTTCATATTGTGTGTTTGAGTGTCTGTGTAAGAACTGGTGTCCATTTCTATTTATATGTGAAGGGAATATAAAAAAATAACAAATTAAATCAAAAATAATTATTAGGAATATGCAGAAACTCCCAGAAGCCCCTGACAGGAAGAGGGGTGAGGCATACGCAAAGAAAAGAAACCGTCCCGACAAAAGAAAGAATGTTGCTTTCTTTCAGCAATAACCAGCTGAGTGACAACACCAAAATCTTCCTTTTAGCGGTGGAAGGCACCAGGCATTCGTCTCTAACCTTTCCACTAGTAGCAGCCGCCTCTTTTACTAACGACCCATGACTAAAAACGCCGAATAATGAACTCGTCAGAATCACAATTAAGACACCATACAACAGACTTAATGACTACAACTAAAAACACCACATTTAGTCATATCTCCGAAAAGTGTCCAATACATTGTTAATGCTTTCCACACCAAATTTGAACATATATACCCAAGAATGACTAATACATTTTAACACATTGACAGGGAGATTCAACCATTTAATTCGTATTCAGGAAGAATTTCCTCACCCACTGAATGTTTGTTGAACCCTGAAATAAAGGCAAAATATCTCCTCTCTTTTACTATCTTCTTCTTTCATATAACTCCTTTACATCCTTAATATCCAAGAACTTTAACCAGTAGGGTAAGAATAGAATAACCCAGAATGAAGTCACATACCAAACAATATCATAAATTACCTTCGAAACCCCATATATACTTTCGGCTATTTTTTCTTTCATTACTCTTCTTCCCAAAAATAACCTATAACTACGAATCTTCCCCCCCGAGTAATCCTATGTGAGAGTGTATGCGATCGTGCGTGTGTAGGAGTTTGTTTTTTGTTCTCCTAAACTTTATGGCGAATGAACTATCATAGATGATTTAGAAGAGTGAAGAGTAATAAAAGAACTCATCCACCAATATATATATATATATATATATATATATATATATATATATATATATATATATATATGCTCATACATGGAGATGAGCATCCACATAAACACACTAGTAAAGAAAAACTGAGAGAGAAAGAGAGAAACAACACCTGCAGAGACGATAATCCCTCACAGACAATTAACTTGAATTGAAAATTCGTAAACACAACTCTTGGAATTAAAAAAAGATCCACAACTTTATCAAAACAATAGCCATTATATAAATTATTGGGAACACAATAACAAATCATTTTGCATCCCCATGATTACTTCAAACGCTAGATACAGGTGTTAAGAAAAATAAAAAAAAAACTTAAAAACAATCCTTGGGGACCGATTCATTTGAAATTATATATATATATATATATATACACTGGAGTAAAAAATGCAGCATGTGGAACATAATCACTTTATAATATGATTTAAGCAAATCATCTACGATTATTTTAATAACGGGATATCATTTATTTACGGTCTCATAATATCAACCGAATATTTTCAAGGGTAGAAGTAGTAATATATGGAAGTTTGGGTGTTTTCAGATTTCTGTATCTCTTTTCCCTTCTCTCTCTCTCTCTCTCTCTCTCTCTCTCTATCTATCTATCTATCTATCTCTCTGAATATGTCTCTATCACAATTTCTGTGTATGTCTCTCGGTGTCTTCATTTGTCATTGTAATTTTGTCTCGTTCTCTCTCTGAGAGTCGCCATATGTCTCTCCTTCGTATTTTTGTCTCCGTCTGTCGGCCTGCCAGTCTGTTTGTCCCTTTCTCTCACTCCCTCACTCACACTCTCTCTCTCTCTATATATATATATATAGAGAGAGAGAGAGTGAGTGAGTGAGAGAAAGAGGCAGACAGAATGACAGGCCGACTTTATACAAATATATGTTGCATTATTCACCCAAATATATATATATATATATATATATATATTTGGATGAATAATGCCACATATATTTGTATAAAGTGTATCCATCAATGTTACCTGTTCTGAACACAGTATTAAATCAATAGCACATTTTGACTAGATACTTTGTACCTTTACGGCTTTTCATATCAACTTTGGCCTTATATGCGCACAAACGTTCCATCTCTGTTTTGTCATGATGACTGCTAAAGTGAAAGGAGTGCCTAAAAGGCACTTTCTCGGAGAGATGTTTGAAACAGCTTAGAAGGTTCTGAGAAAGATTCTCTAGACATTTCTATTTGGCGGGCTTGGAACAATACGGAAGCCGCCACATTGCAGAATCGTATTTTCTTTTGTACTACACTGGACTCAACCACACAGGAAGGCGATAAAAATACAGAAATGACAACATCTAGACAACCGTTCTGAGTTTTCGTTTTTGAATGGAAGATTACTTGCTAGTCTCATAGGTTTTGACTATTGTAGCGTTTTCCTATCTCAACCTATGCCCGAAATATATGTCTTTGTGTCATACTAACCTAAATTTGAGGAATGCACACTGATAAAAATATGCAGTGAATCTCCTTTTGTCTTTGTGGTTAACCGCGCTCTCTAATTTTCACCAAGTGACATATGCAAATAACAATGTATCAGACTAAATTAATTTCGAAATATCCACCTTAGAATTTTTGTTTGCAAGTTAAGGGCCCCAGTAATTACATCTGTATCGCTTTTCCTGAATGGATGTTTAGTATTTAAAATCTTTACAAAACGAGCCTAACAATTGGTTTTCATTTAGTGGAACCCTAATATGTGTGGTATATATAGAAGTTTGAACTAGCGTGTGAGGTAAGGATGCTCGAATTTATACAGTGTGTTTATTAAAGTAGCGAGACTGTATAATATTTTGTCTCGTTAATTTATATACTCTATTAGGTTTATTTATTTTTCGGTTAATCCTTATAACAACAACAATAATTATAGTAATAACAATTCCCATGATTCCACTTGACCACATACTCAGAAAAAGGACGGCCGGATAAAAACTTAGTAGATTGCAAGAAAAGAACAACCACCAAATGTACGCGGATGATATCAAACTATTTGCAAAAAAGAAAAACAACTGGAAACTATGATACACGCAGTTAGAGTATACAGTCAGGACATAGGATTGGCATTTGGTATAGAAAAATCTGCCATACTTGTAATGAAAAGTGGCAAACGACATCTAATAGACGGAATTTAACTACCAAATCAAGACAAGATTAGAACACTGGGAGAAAAGGAAACCTACAAATATTTGGCCATCTCGGAGGCCGACATCATCAAATAAATGGAGATGAAAGACAACATTGTGAAAGAATGTTGCGGAGCCGATGAGTATGTCGACCCCGCAAATGAATTATGTGAATGAGAACAGCCAAAGCAATATGAAGGAACAAAGGCGAGATAACAATAATTACAAGTGACAATTTATTTTGTCGTATTTACAAGCGTATATGTAAATGTCCGTGGCGGTTGTATGTAGTCTTCAGCTAGAATGTGTTATGTCGTTAGCTGGTATAGTCGCGTTGTAGATGTTCGCGGGTGGGCGTTCGACGAGGGTCGCTGGCGTAGGTCGAGTCGTTGAGTTGAGCTAGATGTTTGATGCTGGTAAGCTGAGGTCGGTCGAATCGTTGAGTTCAGCTGGACAGGCGTCGCGGGCAGCTGAGGTCGGTCGAGGTTGGTAGATCGATATCCCCGGTTATGACGGTATGTAGTGGTTAACCAAGGGTGTATCGATCCGGTTGCTGGCTCGTACGGCAGGTCCTACGTGAGTCAGGTGTTGCAGTGGTAGAACAGTCCGTAACGGCGAGTCGTTACGTGGACTGTATCGGACGGGAGTGAAGGCTTTGTCGTGTCAAAGCCGTGCGGACGAGAGCGAAGGCTTTGTCGGGTCAAAGCCGTGCGGACGAGCGGACGGGAACGAAGGCTTTGTCGGGTCAAAGCCGTGCGGACGAGCGGACAGGAGCGAAGGCTTTGTCGGGTCAAAGCCGTGCGGACGAGCGGACGGGAACGAAGGCTTCGTCGGGTCAAAGCCGTGCGGACGAGCGGACAGGCCAGAAGGCCGAGGCTAAGATGGGCGTTATCTTAGCGCTGCGCAGATAGCGAAGCAGTAGCTAAAGGCTGGACCGTGCCATTAGCGCTGCGCAACTTATCGGACAATCGGAACCGAGTGAGAGTTAAGACCGGTTGGTCTTAGAATCCATCTTCGTGTTTGCCGCCTGGCCGTCTACTTCGACTGGTCATTACTGACAACCAGAGATGCTCTGACCCGCAGACAGAGACCTTTTATGGTCCTAAAAAGGACCTTTGTGCATACCTATGTAGGTGGAAGAAAAGCAGATCTACCACGAGAAGTGGGATCAACGCTGGAAGTTAAGGTGAATGCGACCGCACAAAATACAGGATTCCTCCTTAAAGAGCTTCGCTAAGAGCGTGCCAACGAGCGTTGAAAAGGGCCTGTTGATATTACGAAGGTGCTGTGACACACAGCTCCAGCCACGTGAATATAAAATTCTTTGATAAAAAATGAGTGTAGCCATAAAGTATTTTTCTAACCTGCTATAGGCTGGCGACGACTATTAGTTCAAGTCTTATCAGGTTATTTTTGGCCGGAGTGCTTTGTAAATGTTATTAATTTTAATTCATCCTTTTCTTTTAGCTATAACGAGATGTCAAGGTCGTTAGAAAGAAAAAGGGCTTAGTCAGTTCCGGTCGTACTCGGATATAATTGTCCTAAAGCGGGCGTGTAACTTGATATGTTTATGTTTATCGGCAGGTCGCGGCAAGAATATCTCAAGAGAACTAGAAAGCTACTCGAGACAAAACTATGAAGCAGAAACCTTACCAAAGGAAGAAATACTTTGGCAGTACGACTCGTTATATATTCGGAACTCTGGGGCAAGTGCACCAGAAAATTTAAGCAAATCGACCAAAGAACAAGGAAACTAATGACCATTCATAAGGCATTACATCACAGACACGACGTTGACAGATTATATGTATCAAGAAAGGAGTGGGGAAGTGGACTTGCCAGCATTGAAAACAATGCTGACGCATCGATACAACAACTCAAGGACTACATAGAAAAAACACGAAGGAGGTCTGATTACAGCAATCAGAAACGATACTGACAACACGATGACCAACAGAAGGACAATAACTAGGAAACAGAAATGGAGAGAAAAACCACGGTATGGCGCTTTAAACGACTAATAAACAACATCTTGCACGAAAAAACCTGAACTTGGCAAAGAAAAGAAAACCTTAAGAAAGAACAATAATCTCTCCTAATAGCAACACAAAACAACGCCAAAAGAACCAATGAAATCAATGCGAGAATAGATAAGACACAGCAAAATAGCAAATGTAGGTTATGCGGTGATAGAGACGAAACCATCGATCGTTTTATAGGCGAATACAGCAAATTAGCACAGGAGTATACGACTGGACACGACAATTTGGGCAAGGTGATCCACTGGGAGGTGTGCAAGAAATTTAAATTCGACCATACGAACTAATCATATATGCACAACCCAGCAGCTGTCCTGGAGAAAGACACGCACAAACTCCGATGGGAATTTGACATACAAACGGATCACCTAATCTTGGCCAGACCATGAAGTAATCAACAAAAAAGAAGTGAACTTGCAAAATTGTGGACGTTGATCAACCGGCTGACCATAGAATAAAGCTGAAGGTAAGTGAAATGGCGGCTAATTACCTCGTCCTTGCTAGAGAATTGAAAAAACTATGGAACGTGAAGGTGAAAATTATCCCAAACATGATAGGTGCATTCGGTGATATAAGTAAGGATTATTAAAGGGACTGAAGGGCTGGGAATTTGTAGGTCAAGTGGAGACCATCCAAAGTACAGCATTCTTGAGAAGGGCGAGAAAACTGAGAAGAGTTCTGGAGGCTTGAGGAGACTCACTTTAGCTGATTATATTTTAATGGAGAAAATTTATCAAGGAATGGATAATAATATCATTATAAGATAGCGGCTCCAGTGGTAGTATATTGATTAATGTCGCGGCAAAATACATGGTGACTCGAGTTCAAGTCCTAGAAGAAGCTGTTAGTATTTCACATGGCACTAATACTCTTGGAGATAGGTATGAAATCAGTTATATTCCTTCCAGTTATGAGTAAATAGGAGGTCAAACTAGGCCATTTAAGCTTAGTATGGGAACTGGCATAAGGGAAGGAAAACTCTGGAGTCCAACCTACTAATCTGTACCTAAAACTCCATCCTGGGTTACATTCTGCCCACGCAGAGCATTTGGTAAACCACAATTTCATTATAATATTTTATTCTTATTTATCCATCTTTTTGTTCATTTATTATAGTCATTTATTTCCTATGTAGTTTCTATTCATATATTGGGATTTAGAATCAGAGGACTTTGGGCTCTCAACACGATATATATATATATATATGTGTGTGTGTGTGTGTGTGTGTGTGTATTTGTTAATCTTCTAATTACACTGTATAACGTGATTAACTGTCTAAAGCTAATGACAATAATTTATTAATTTCTAAGTAGAAGCATTAGTATGATGATAGACGAGTGTTGGAAGGAGATGAAACTTTATCACGTGTCGTCTCTTGTGAGTCTCTATCTTGTTGTCTTAAGAGAAGAGTGTATTATTCTTAACTTGTTGATAGCATCTAACATCACAAACAATTCCTACGAAAGTGAATTAGATCATTTGTTTGCTTCTTATTTTTTTTGTATCTTTTGTTTTACCTTTTTTTTGCCAATTGACGAAGTAAAGCTTATAGATTGACCAGTTTTGGATAAACTTTAGAAACCTTTTCTCTAAGGATTCAATAATAAGTACTCTCCATTACTCAATTCCAAATGAGATTAACTTATACGCAGATCATTTTTGCAGTAAGTAAATATATATATATATATATATATATATATATATATATATATATATATAAACCAATTTTCATTTTGAAAAAGACTAAAAAAAGAAAAAAACACAAAACATTGTTATCCAGAAATAAATATATTAACATGTTTCCACGCGTAAGTAAATTCTGTGCTGAACATAAGCACTTAAAAAATCACAGCAGCAGTCGTTTATAAAATTGAAGAGAAGAAATCTACTGTCAGTACGTGTCCGACAGATCAAAGAAACAACATTATCCAGTTAAGTGGCAAGCTGGTCTAGGCTTTTCCAATCCATCACGCCAAGAACATCTGTGACTGTTATTTGAGACTGTCTTGAGTAGCTAATAAACTGTTAACTCCCCACTTCTTTATAATTCCCTGCGTAGAAAAGCTTAAAAGTACAGTAATATCCTTGTCATTGCCCCCTTCTCTGCTCGTATCTGGATGGATTAGAGCGAGTGAAAGAAGTGAGGAGGAATTGAGATAGAAAATAGGAAGAACATTTCGGTCACGAATTGTAGAGTAAGAACTCCTTCCAGATCCCCATATACCAAAATAGTCCTGGAGACTTGAGGAGACTTGCTGTCACTCCAGTGAAAAACCATCGGGTAACGCTGATATAAAATCTCTTATGAGTGAATAATAATAATAATAATAATAATAATAATAATAATAATAATAATAATAATAATAATAATGAACTTTGCCGTCCCAGCTGACCAAAGAGTGAAAATCAATGAAAACAACAAGAGATAAATACTTGGACCTTGCTTGAGAACTAGAAAACCGGAGGAAAATGAGAGTAACGGTGATACCACTCGTAATTAGCTCGCTAAGAACGGTCCCCATATCCTTAGAAAGGAAACAGGAGATGTTGGAAATCGGAGGACGAATCGAGACTATCCAAACTACCGGATTGTAAAGATCGACCAGAATATTCTGAATTCTAGAGACCTGACGACGCTCCAGTGAAAGACCATGTATTTAGGTAGGTGTGATTAACTCACAATAATAATAATAATAATAATAATAATGTCACTCAAATTACAGTGGAAGGCCATTAGTTAACACTCGTGCGGAAAGCTGTCAAAGGAGTGAGATAATCATAATAACGGGCAAAAGGATTAGTAGGTGTCTGAATCTTGTCAGTGAACCAAAAAGTTGTGGATTGAGAAACTGATGTAGTTAACTATTGTTGTTTGTGTCCCAGAAAATGTAACCGAAAACCAAGGAAAGAAACAGAGTGTTTCGTCGAAAGGATGAATCGAGACCATCCACAGCACATCACCGTTAAAATCAGCTAGAATTCTCAGAATCGTCATGGAATCTTGTGAAGATTTGTTTGTCATAAAGACAGTTAAATCCTTTTACTTAAAACTAGAATGAATTATACTCAAAGCGAAAAATAAGAATGGTAAAACAATTAGATAAAATCTTTAAAACAAATATCAGAATATGCACCCCATGGACGCTGAGTAAGCATATGGAGAGAAAGGTTGATGGCAGTTGCACAATAATGTCAGCGAGCTGTATTAAGAAAGTCGTGGAGGTAGCATCCCACAAAGCAATAGCAAAACAGACACCTACCATCTATCTCGAAAACAGTACAAATTAGACGAGCAAGACAGGGGGACACTGCTGGAGAAGTAAAGGCGAACTCATAAGCGATTAATTTATGTGGACCCCTTCATACGGACGAGCAAGAGCAGAGCGACCAGCTAAAACCTATCAACAAGAGCTCTGTACTGATACAGGTTGTAGCATAAAAGAACTGCTGAAAGCGATGGACGATTGGGATGAGTGGCTGGAGAGAGGGTAAGGTAAATCCCTGCTAGCGGCGTGCCATTTTAATGATGACAAGTAATAAGCGAAGGAATTATCATACTATATGACCTGGACCTGACTGAGAAGGGAAAACATGAAAAGAGAAATTGAATCTCTTTTCATTAAAAACAATGACATAAGAACAAATAACATAAAAAAAAAATAAATTGAAAGTGCCCAAAAGAATAACAATTGTAGGTTATGTTAAAATCAGCTCGAATATTTAAATGAATCGTGGGGACTGGAAAAGACTTTCTGTCACAATCAGATTTCTTTGACAAACCACCTGTCAAATCTGGTCTAAAAAAATCTCAATAACCAAATTTATTATAGAAATAAACTCTGAAAAGTGAGTGCCTTCCTACGAAGGAAATGTTAGTTGATTACTTTCTCAAACAATTAATATTTTAGCGCCTTCGGCCTTAAAGGATTTTTTTCATAATGAAGAGTATTTTTTTAACATAGTTTTATGTAAACCATACGTATAGAGTATTAATAAGAACAAGCTGGTAACAATTCTCAGTGGTGATCTGTGTTCAAATTGCGATCAGGTGTTTGCTTTATTTCTTGAGGATGCCATTCTTAAAGGTTTTTTTTTTTACGGCGTACCAACCATTTTCAGTTCATTTGACGACTATTTAAACTTCAAACAATTCAGTTTAGTATGAATATAGATTTTGTTGACACAGAATTAAATGTTAAAACAGTTTTATTTCAAACAATTAAGTTTAGCAAAAGGACAGTATCAATATCAAAAACAGCTCTATTTCCAACAGTTCAGTTTAGCAAAAGTATGCATTTTAAATGTCAAAACAGTTATATTTCAATCATTCCAGTTTAGCATAAATACACAGTTTATTTCTGTTTTACCCATAGATAGGACCCTATCAGGTTCTACCACTCCAGGCCAGAGGAGCCTGGGAGCGATGGCAATGAAGGGGTACTCCGCATTTCCAAAAGCTCCAGCATTACCAGACCTCACCATGAGATTGTTTAGTGTCACATCTAGGACACTCGTTGAGGAATCTTCCCCCTCTGCATAGAAGCAGTCAGTGTATTCTACAGCCCCAACCGACTGGGCATGCCTTTCTTAAAGGCATGAACCAACTTCTCTTTCAGCCATAATTAAATAGCAGTATTATTGGCCTAGTGGGTAGAGTGTTCGCCAATGGTGCGGGGGGCCGTGGTTCAATCCGCAGGTCGAATTATACCAAAGACTTAAAAAATGGTACTTGATACCTACTTGCTTAAAACAGCATTGTAAGGTACGTATCAATGGTAGTGGAGCAATCCAGGGAAAGGAGTATCGCCCTTGCGTACACCTCAGTGTGGTAGCTACTGAAAAGGGAGCTTTCGGGTCGCCCTCGACGAAAGTCGTCAAATTTACCACTATTGCTTCAGCCTTTTAGCCACGAAAACTTAATGAATTGTTTCTTTATTACATTTAAATGTGTCATCTTGTTCTAGTCCTAAAGTTAGTCAGCAACTGATAGATAAATTATGACTGAGTAATTCACAGTTATGAATTACAAGATTTTACCAATTAATTACAGCGGAGAAGTGCTTTGCACAATGTTTATCGTGATTAGAAATTTTAAATCCAGGACAAGGCTGTTTAATTTCAGTTCACTTTGATGCTTTGTTCTCTCACCCAACTATGGGGAAATATTAGAAAAGACTGGGTTTTATATAGGCAAACATTTTAGGAGAAGGGGAACTCTTAATTAAAACATGAAGTACTCTACTTAAATGTTGACCTTGGGTCACATCATCACCGTTATGGAATGAATACCTACAATTGAGTAATGAGTCACTCTAAAAAGCGTTCCCCATATTTATTGCCTTGTGTCAGATCTAAGCTATTTTAACTTTTGAAATTACCTCTCTTCGTGTTATCTTTAGAAAACGAGTCCAGCTGTCCATTTTAGTGATTAAGATTTTCACTAGATATCCAAAATGTCTAGCAATACACAAAATATAATTAAAATTTGTAAAGGATAACTTGCGTTGGTATTGACCTGTGTAATGTAATGATTTGTGACATTGTGTATCAGAAAAGTGATTGTAAGTCCAATTCTTACAGAGAGTTCAATACTCTTGATATTTTGCTCAACTAAGCAAAGGTTTATAAATGACTGGTGCTTGTACAATCCAGTTTAACCAGTCACATGTAAGCGATAGAAGTACTTCGAATCGTCAAATCATCATCATTACCTTGAGAGATGCCATGAAGGTAAAGCATGGCATTTCGTCGATATTAAAGGTCATGGAACACATCCAGTTGGCATATTTACTGTAATTAGTTACACTTAAAACCATCTAGTTTAAGTAATGTCCCAGAGTTAAAGAAATAAAGAGGTTGTTAGAGGCCTAAGAGTTTGATCCCGCTTGTGAAATGAATAAAATAGGATTTTAGTTAGAATCAGCAATATAGTTGAGCTATGGCTGATCAGGTGAAAAAACATTTTTAAAAATGTTGTCTTGGTTTTGAAGAATCTCTGTTGAAACAAAGAAACAGATTAACTTTATTTTGAGAATCTTAACCATTAAAATAACACCTTTATGGGTGGCTTCAATAGAAATGATATGTAAAAAGTTTCTACTCATGAATTGGAGTTGGAAACACTCAAAAAAGCCTGGCGTAATCTAATTAAGCTATAAAATCATTGGGAAGATAATATAGTATGCGCGTGCTTTCTGCTGAGTGTGGCTTTTGCCAACTAAGATCAAATGAGAATCTTTTGAAAGCACCCAGTTAGCGAAACTTAGAAGTGACTCTTTGTATTCTTTGCAAAAAGATAAGAAACCCAAACAACAAAAAGGTCGCTCTGTCAGCTGAGGCTGTAGAATACGCTGACTGCACCTCTGCAGAGAGGTAAAAAAAACCCAACGAGGCTACCTGTTGGCCGTGGGTGGCGACCCGTGATGCTTAAGGACGGGATCCTGGTGGTTGAGCAGTACTTGGCCTGAAAATCAAGTGGTCAAGTCTCTTGCAACACACCACTTTGGCCCTCACTGGGCTAGACGGGTGGTCGGAGAGGCCCGATCCGATCAATCGGCTGGTCATGACAGTACTCCTTTAGATTTTTTTTTTTAATCTAAATGAGGACGATGGCTGTAGGGTCAATCATGCTGTGGAAAGACTTGTAGTCTTTTCTGTCCCTGGGGAAGTAGTTATCTTGGGAACGAAAACCCAAGGACAAAAAATTAATTCGTCTATCACCAGCATGAGTATACTGAACATGTAGCCCTGGTGTTGCTAGGCGAATGGGTTCCTCCCTAGGCACATCCCCATATGGGGCTCCGTGGTGGGTGGGGAACATGTTCAATGAAACTCATCCAACACTTTTATGGCTTCTGTTAAAACAAAAACCCAACCAAAAAGACATCATATTGAATGTGATTCAGACAATGATGAGCCATATCCAAGGTTCATCATTCTAGAATCAAAAGAAAAACTACCGCTGACAAAACTATCCCCCTTCATCATAGAAAAAAGTATTTCAGCTCTAATAACACCCAAAACTGTAAAAAACTTGAAAAACGGAACCATCCTTGTAGAGGTGACAGAAAAAAAAAAGCTGAAATAATGTTAAAGCAAAAAGAAATCCACAACATAGACATAAAAGCTTACCCCCATGAGAGATTAAACACCTCTAAAGGGGTGATAAGAAATGGAGAGCTATCATTATGCTCAATAACGGAAATTAAAAATGAACTAAAAAAACAAAATGTAATAGACGTCAAAAGGATCACAATCAAAAAACAAAATTAAATAATTGAAACCAATACCTACGTTTTATCCTTCAATACTCCAAAACCCCCCTTAGAAATGAAAATAGGGTATACAGAGGAATCCTGCAAAAACAGCTTAAACTGTAACAATTGCAAAGGGAATCATAGAGCAGACTCAAAGTACTGCAAAATCTGGGAAAGGGAAAAGGAAATTATCAAAATGAAAATCACCAAAAACATCACCTTTCTTGAAGCAAGAAGACTTATAGAAAATCCCTTTAACAAATTAACTTTCTCGCAGGTAACCAGGAAGCAAAAACACAAATAAAAACAATAAAAATAGAAGAAGAATTAACAAATTTAATAAATGACCGACAGGAACTAATCAAAACCCTTAAAACTATTATACCCAATGTACAACTAACTCCAACTGACAAATCAAAAAACATCTCTTCAACCTCTAGCCAAAAAAATGAAACGCTAACGATCAAAAACAGAAACCGATCAACCTCAAGAACCAGAGAAAAAGAAGAAAAGCAAAAACCTACTCAACACACCCCTACAAAAACCAAAAATAAATCCAGAAACATAGAAAGTATGAAAAACCGAAATGGACTCGACACCTAAAATTGAAAATACGAAAATTAAATAATACACCCCAAACCCAAGACACACACTACATAAATAGTTATAGCCAAATACCAAAATACCCACAAGATAATCCAATGGAACTGTCGTGGCTACAAGGCAAATTACAATGAACTCCAGCTGTTAATAACTGAAGAAAATCCTACCATTATATGCCTCCAAGAAACATTTAAAAAAAGCAATGATAAAACAAATATGAAAAATTATGAGCAATACGACTACATACATGACACGGGACTAAGAGCTTCAGGTGGTGTATCAATCCTAATAAGGAAAAACATTCCCCAAAGCAAAATCAACATCAGCACACCCCTACCAGCAGTAGCAATTTCAGCAACTTTACACAAAACTACCGCCATCTGCTCTATATACATTCCACCTCAAGACCCTATAAACGAAGAAGAGCTAAATAACTTAATAAATCAACTCCCTAAACCATATATATTAATGGGAGATTTCAATAGCCACAACATTTTGTGGGGAAGCAGGACAACGAACAAAAGATGTCAGACCCTTGAAAAAATCATTAATAACAACCTATGTCTCCACAATCGGAAAGCTCAAACCCACCTAAGCTCATCCTCGGGTACATTCTCTGCTATAGATCTAACACTCAGCGATCCAGCCACCTTCATAGAATATAACTGGAGGGTACATGAAGATTCCTGCGGCAGTGACCACTTTCCAATCATAATAGAAAATACTAAACCAGGAAAATCAGACCCACAAACAGTTTCAAAAACCCCACAATGGAACTTCAAAAAAGCAAACTGGCAAGCCTACAAAAAACTATGCCTTGACACCCTAATCCCAGAAACAAATACAAACCAAGAAGAACCTATAATACATTTCACAAACACCCTAACTAATATAGCAAACAAAACCATACCTAAAACTACAACATCCCCAAAACATAACAATCCCTGGTTTACGGAGGAGTGCAAAACTATGATCAGAGAACGCCAAAGAATCCTCAGGAAATTTAAAACCAACCCTTCAACAGAAAATCTAGACAAATATTGACAACAAAGAGCTAAAACCAGACGCACAATTAAAGAAGCTAAAAGGTCTTCCTGGAGAAACTTCACTGCAAAAATAAACTCAAATACTAATCCCAAAACAATTTGGAACTTTGTAAAGAAAATATCAAATAAAACTGTCCACACTCCTATAAATCATCTCTCCCTAGGAAGCATGAAAGCTTTGAGCGAAAAACAAGTAGCTAATCTGATGGCAGAAAACGTTGCCCAAGCATCATCTACCAAAAAATATTCCAACAAATTCAACTCCATCAGAATCAAAGAAGAAAAGAACAAGATAAAGTTTACCTCTGATGATACTAAATGCTACAACCAACTTTCACCGTAGATGAACTCCAAAATTCATTATCCAAATCCAATAACTCAGCTGCTGGTCCAGATGAAATTCACTACACATTTCTTAAAGAATTACCTACAATTTCCCAGAAATATCTCCTAAACATATATAACAATATCTGGATCTCAGGCAATATCCCTACTTTATGGAAGCAAGCTACAATCATCCCCATCCTCAAAAAACAGAAAGACCCAACAAATCCCACCAGCTATAGGCCCATAGCCCTAACTAGTTGTGCATGCAAAACTTTAGAAAGGATGATAAACCAAAGACTAATATGGTTTCTTGAATCAAATAAACTGCTCTCAAACCTACAAGCAGGCTTCAGAACAAAAAGAAGCACAATGGACCAGGTGGTTCATAGAGAAACCCTAATCAGAGAAACATGCATAAAAAAGAAACACCTGGTGGCAGTCTTCTTTGATCTTGAATAGGCCTATGACACAACATGGCCATACGGAATTCTCAAAGACCTTAAAAAATGTGGGTTACAAGGTAGACTTCCCATCTTCATCCAAAATTTTCTTGAAGATCAATCTTTCAGGACACTGATTGGCAGCACATACTCTGATCCGAAGCCACAAGAGGTGGGAGTTCCTCAGGGCAGTATTTTATCAGTATCCCTATTTATAATAAAAATAAACAGCATAACATCCTGCCTCCCTCCAGAAATCAAAGGGTCATTATATGTAGATGACTTCCTCATCTGCTATAATTCCAAAAACATGACACCCATAGAAAGGAAAATACAACAATGCATAAATAAAATCCAAAAATGGACCACAGAAAATGGATTTACAATTTCAAATAGTAAAACAAAATGTGTACACTTCTGTCAAATCCACAAGATGCACAACCACCCTAAACTTACATTAAATAACACTGAAATACCCATAACAGATGAAGGGGTGTCCTCGTGGTGTAATGGTTAAAGCGACGAACTGCGGAATCGTAGTACGCGAGTTCGTACTCCAGTCGCGCTATTATGTTCACTTTCGGGCAAATACCCTTGGGAAAGGTATGAACCCCCTTATTCTCCCTCCAGCTATGGGTAAATAGTAGGACGGACCAGGTTCTTCAGCCTTGTTGAGGCAACTAGTCTAGGAGAAAGAAAACTCTGAATTCAAACCTGTTAAACTCCGCTTAAAAATTGACCTTGTGTCATATCCTGCCCGAGCGGAGTGGTTGGTAAATAGTACCCATAACAGATTGAATTATCTTTGACTCTAAATTATCATTTATCCCACATATAAAAAAGCTAAGAATAAAATGCAATCAAGCCATGCAACTATTGAGAGCCATATCCCACACAGACTGGTGTGCTGATAGAAAGACCCTTATCAAGCTATATAGATCTCTAATACGATCAAAACTTGACTATGGCTGCTTCATATACAGAGCAGCCAGAAAATCCTACTTACAACGACTGGAAACCATACACCACCAAGGACTTCGCCTCACTTTAGGGGCCTTTAATACTTCCCCAAAGGAAAGTCTATACATAGAAGCCAACGAACCCGCTCTCTATTTAAGAAGTCAAAAATTAGCACTACAGTACTACATCAAACTCATCTCCTGTCCACAAAATCCTGCTTATGACTACACCGGCAAAACAAAATATGAAAACCTGTATCAAAATAACCCCCCAAAAATCAGACCTTTTAGCTTAAGAATAAGTGACCTCCTCAACGAAATCAAAATCAACACTAAAATAATACCATACTCTCCAAAACGGCACCATGGACCATAAGGCAACCAACTATAAACTTAGAACTGGCTAAGTTACCCAAAACAAAAACACACCCCATCACTTATCAAGAGAAACTCATAAAAATACAAAATAAGTTCCCATATCACTATCACATCTATACAGACGGATCCAAACAAGGAAAAAAAGTAGGTTGTGCTGCTATTTCTCAAAAAAAAAAAGAAACCCTAAAACGCCTACCTAATGAAGCTTCAATTTACAGTGCAGAAACCACAGCCATTGATCTAGCTATGAATATCATAGCAAATCATAAAGCTTCCAAATTTATCATATACACAGACTCCAAATCAGTCCTGCTAGCACTACAGAACAGAGATACATCATCTCCCTTGATTACAAAGCTCCTGAACAAACTAAACACCCTCTCTAAAAATAATAACATCATATTCACCTGGATACCAAGACACATTGGCATCCAAGGAAATGAAAAAGCAGACAAAGCTGCAAAAAAAGCTCTTCAAATTGATATGTGCAAATAAAAAATCCCATATACAGATTTAAAACCAACCATAAAGAAATTTATATCAGACAAATGGCAGAAATCATGGGACAATCAGACCCAAAACAAACTCCATGAAATACAAGAAGCTATCGGAGAGTGGCCAACAGGCTACAGAAGTAACAGAAGAGAAGAAGTAATACTTGCCAGATTGCGTATTGGGCACACCCACATTACTCATTCACACCTGTTAAAAGGGGAGGATGCCCCAGTGTGCCCCTCATGCAAAGTACAACTCACAACCAAACATATCCTTCTAAATTGTAACAACCTTAAACATATCCGCACTAAGTACTATCAAGCAAGAAACCTGAGGGACATCTTTAAGAATACAAACCCTGAAAACATTTTTAATTTTCTAAAAAAAAGCAACTTTTTCAGTAAGATATAACCAAACATCTCTATAGAACCGTTATTTTAATGACTGAAATTAAAAATAACCGTTTTGGCATTAAATGACCCACAGGGGTTGATATGCCGTTAAACAAAACTCAAACTCAAACTCAACAAAAAGGGGGTGTCCAGAGTATGATATTAAATAACCTTTGATGGTGAGGCTTCAGTACTAGAGATATGGAGTGTATAGAGTACCCATTCATAGCAATTATAACTAGATTCCCTCTGATCTCGACTGGTAGTATTTGTCAGAATCAAATCTGTGATCTGTTTAAAAATTATTTTCCTTCCGTATAAAATACTTGATGTCATAAAAGTTTAAATTATTTGTATTAAGAAAAGTTACTGAAAGCTATAAGTGTTATGAAGGATTATTATTATAAATTACTTAAAACCAGATAACTCTGTGTAACTCATTTATTTTTTTATCGGACTACTTTATATTATACAACAGTGTGTAACTAAAACAACAATTTCTCTATAAATGATATATGAGAACAATTCCTTGTAAAGGAATACGTTTCTCTAACCACTAGGCATAAAGAAACCCTTGACAGGTTTAATATTTTTTTAGAAATCAATCAAATCCTTTTTAATCAATTAAGATATTACACTTGTTCCGATGTAAATTAATAATCTTCTTTGTGCATGTTGTTTGCTTGTCAAACGTACGTTTTTTTTTTCTTTCGTATTCGATTTGATCGCAATATTCTTTGCCCTAATCTTAAATAACAAATGAATTGAAAAACTAAGTTATGACATGACCAATTTAGCACTTATTTGAACAATAACAGTGGCAGGTACCATTTACTGAAAACTGAACTCATTAGACATGTTGTACTAACTTACTTGTCTAATTATTATACCACGCTGGGGGCTTCCAAAATTTAGCGCACTTTAGATATCACTCGAGGCACTGAGATATATTCCTACTCACTATTTAGTTGTAATTGATCATCAAGACTATTTTGCTTACTTTAAAACCACGATGAAGTGCTGTTCGGTAGGAATTAGTAGTTTCGAACATGACCCAAGCTGGTTCCTCTATTATACATTAGTATAAGGCTCATTTTTTACAAGGCCAGTAATATTAGAGCAACCAATATGAATCGAATTCATTGGTAACGATTCTCTCGTCTAGCTCGCTCAATATCCGTAGAGTGTTAATCCCAATGAATAAAGACAAAAATAGTAAGTTTACATATGTTACAAGGCCTCAAGTATTGTGTACTTAAGGTGAAACGAAATCGCCACTCTTTATACGTGAGACTTGCTTGTTTACCATAACTCTGACACGAAGTACCCTCTAGAAGAAACAAGTAATTTAGTTCCTACTCCACTGTTCCGATTTATGTCGTACAGAGTAACTCGTTAGATGAGAATGCTATTAAGTGACGAGAAGCGATTTTGTTTTGTTTTGTTTTTTTTTTAACTTTTTTTTCTATGTATCCCTTGCTCTCGACATTCCAACTTCATACCTTTGGTTAAGGACCGTGTCGTAGTGGCAACAAAGCAGTGATCTAATATTAGTAACTTGTAAGTTGTTCGAGGTTATCCTTTGAACACTTTTTCAGTTCATTATAAGAGGCAACATAAAATCAGGATAAAGAGTTTATGTAAAGACTATATGGCTTCAGTTTCCATGTATTTATTCATGTTTACTTTGTAATCTTTTATGCAGTGATCAATTTAATTTACGCCATCTAACAATGTATTCCTCTTCGTAAATGTTATAGAATTAACACACGTAGAGAATATTGGCTATTTTATTTATTTTTTATTATCATTAAGCAGTAAATAAACTTATTACATATAAGACACTAAAGCTGCATCACAGGGTTATGAATTATAAAAGGGCTGCATCTTTCAAAATCAAAAAGAATTTAGTCTCGATTCAAGCGCATACGTTTATTTTTATTTTATTTTTTAGAAGTTCCCGAGGGCCGAACAGAACAGTGTAGGGAGTCGTATGTTGACTGCGGGCTGCGGTTTGCCCACTTCTGCCCGAAAGAAGCTAGATTAATCATTTCATACTAATAGCAATATTTTTTTCAAGCTATTCGGTGAAAAATATTATGGAATAATCTGATCTTGAGGAAAATTTACAGAATTAACTTGTAATATCTATTTCTAAAACATGTACCGGCAGAAAGATTCGCAAGTAAATTGGTTAGGAGATAAAAAAAGACAATTCAAGAAAACTTCAACAGGCGGGAAGGTGTAAATAATTAAAAGGAATCTGACTCTAACAAAAGAACTAGCAATCGAAACAAACGATTGTAAAACTCGTTTATGAAGGAAATCCACAGTGATATATGGGGAAAGAATCTGATTGTTCCTCTTCAACTTTGTCTTAAATTTGATGCAAATATAAAAGAATGTGCTTGTGAAAAATAGTAAAAATACTTGTTGAAAAAAAGGAATCGGAGATACGTAACAGAGAACTCCAAGTGATATGCCTAAAAGACTGAAAATGTGCAAGAAAACGAAAGAAAAACGAATAGGGGTAAAAAAGAGTCATATATATAAGACAACAGTAAGATATCAGCTGTAAGAAATGGGTTTTTTATCGATAAAAGCCGGAAAAAACATCACTAGCGCATAAGCAGAAGCTGATCATTTGTTTATTTACAGCAAAAAAATAAAAATAAGAATAAAAAATAACTTTCAAGTGCGCTGATTACGTTATATTTTCAGTTACAGATTTTTAAAAAGCTAAACAAATGTGTTTTTCATATTGATTTGTTTATTCACAAGCTTGAGAAAGTAAACAAATGATCTTACTAAGTAAGAATGGTGCGAAAGGTGCTTACTGTGATATAGATATCCAGGAACGACATAATTTTAATATCAGAAAGCAAGAACAACATCGCCCATTCACCTGTAGAATACACCGACTGCATCTCTGCAGAGAGGTAAGACCCCACCTCCCAGCGAGTGGCATAGTCGGCTAGAGCTGAAGAATTCACCGACTGCACCTCTGCAGAGGGGTAAGAACTGTCCAATGACTGTCCAGGACATGACACTAAACAATCTCATGGTAAGTTTCCAGTAATGATGGACATTTTGAGAATGTTGCGTACTCCTTCATTGTCATCGCTTCCAGGTCCACTCTGGCCTTGAGTGGAAACACCTGATAGGATCTTATATGTGGATCGAATAGGACTAAACCGCTTGCTTATGCTAAACTGATTTACTTGAAAAAGAACTGTTTTGATATTTAACCTTCATACTTATGCTAGACTGAATTGCTTTAAACAGAACTGTTTTTAACATGTAAACAGAGTACTTATGCTAAACTGAATTGTTTGAAATAGAACTGCTTTTGTGTGCTAAACTGAATTGTTTGATGTGGAAGCTAAACTAAATTCTTTCAAATTGTACAGTTTTGAGATTTAACTGTGGACGAACAAAACTTAAACTGAACTGCATTGGTTGAATTAGAACTGTTTGACTAAACTGAATAGCTTGAAATTGAAAAGTTTCTGTCAAATAAACTATGTACTCACGCTAAACTGAATTGTACAAATAGAACTGATTATTTGTATAAAAATGGATTTGGCATTAAATAACCAACAAATGTTGATATGCCATGAAACCCAAATAACTAACCAACAAAGAACAACGTCATTTAAAGAAACGACTATTTAGGGCGTTATCTGAAGAAGCGTTTCAACTACTTACTAACTTACTCGTATTCATCTAAAGAGATATTACTTCCTGTTGTTTTTTGGTTTTTTTTTTACTTTTTTAATATACGTATAATAAATATACTATAAATTCTTACGAGTACTGACCTTAGTATGAAGAATTTGTGCTTTTTTAAATGAATGGATGCTACTTATTTTGGGCTCATGGACTATATCCTCGATATGTTTAAGAAGACAGAAATTCACGAGAGAAACTGCACCTTTTTTAATAGCATCACGAAATAAAGCTATTAGATCTCTGAGTGTGTAAGTAAAATGATTATACGAAATAGAATAATAAGAATAGATAAAGGTTTTAAATGAAACAGTAAATGATGTAATAAGAAAATGCTGTAAGCATTCACAGAAGGAATACAAAAGTAGATATGAACGAGCAGGAAACATGATTGACTGGGAACTGTGCAGGTGAATAATGTTGGATGATGCTCATAAATGTTATAAGCACAAGGAACACTCATTTTTTTTTCGATTATAAAATACTGACAGCTTACACATTCACAGTCAGTATAAAGGACCTAGTATCAGTAAATAAAAAGAAAACACCTCATTGTGTTTATTTTGCGATTTTAGCCTACCGTAAAATAAATATATAAGGAAGCAAAAACATGGAGAAATACTTGAACCTTGACAGAGATATAAAAGAATATGGGAAACATGAACTTGTTGGTGAAAACAATTGTCATTGGTAACCTTGGGTCGGTCCCAAAAGACTGGAAAAGTCACAGAAGAAAATCGAAACAGGAGGATCAGAACCTTGTATACCAAGATACTGTTAAAATAATCTAGAACACACAAGAGAAATCTGGATATATGAGGAGACATGCTGTCATTCAGACTTCAGTGACTTTTCATTTAAACCTGGTGTGAAACACTCAACAGATGGAAACATTTATCTATATATATATATATATATATATATATATATATATATATATATATATATATATATATATATATATATATATATATACAAACACATACACACACAAACACATAGACATACATGAAAACTCAACAACTGAAATTTAAAATCTTTGACCAAAGGAAGTATTATAAAAAACGACGATGTATCTCCATCAGCAAAATAATCTCAAGAAACTTTACGGAAAAAATAATATCTTAATCAGAAACTTGAAAAATGGAGAGTGTTTTTTTGAAAACTTTGGTGAGAAAATCTCTGGAATGCTTTATGATAAGTTAAAATACATTTCAAGTATATTTAGTTTAAAAATAAAAATAAATAAGCCAATCGCTACGAAAAAAGTAAGTGGAAACAATATTATTTAGGGTGTTTAACTGAGTATCGTTAAGAGAATGACTACTGCCTAACTACGCCGTATACACGAACAAACTCACATTTGAACGCACACACGTATATATATATATATATATATATATATATATATATATATATATATATATATATATATATATATATATATATAATGTTTGTGTGTATTTACTTTTTCTTTCTGGTTGATTCTGTGCGTATGTTGGTGTTGTGTTTAAATCTCTCTTTTTCCCTTGAAAACTGTACACATTAATATTCTTGATTGGAATAATAGCACAATTTACAGTCCGAGCAATTTGATAATAATCAGACATACTTGGAACTCCTAAACAGGATTTAATCAAATTCATATCTTAGTATATCACTTTAACCAAAATAATCATAATCTAATAAAGTCTTAAAATGTTTTCAAATATCAAAGTAAAATTTGTGTAAATCTCCTAGTTCATTTTAGAAGAAACAAATTTCATTGTATATAGATTTTCATTAAGTACATGTATATATACATATATATATATACATATACACATATATATATATATATATATATGTGTGTGTGT
Source organism: Sepioteuthis lessoniana (assembly GCA_963585895.1). Lineage (NCBI taxonomy): Eukaryota > Metazoa > Mollusca > Cephalopoda > Myopsida > Loliginidae > Sepioteuthis > Sepioteuthis lessoniana. Next base: position 120,749,416 of record OY757904.1, on the reverse strand, counting down.
GTGTGTGTGTGTGTGTGTGTAGATGTGTGTGTATGTGTGCATGTGTATATATATATGTGTGTGTGTGTGTGTGTGTGTGTGTGTCTGTTTGTCTGTCTGTCTCTATTTCTGTGTGTGTGTGTGTGTGTGTGTGTGTGTGTGTGAGAGAGAGAGAGAGAGAGAGAGAGAGAGAGACATACGCACAAACATTTACACAGAAACACACTCACGAAAACGGTTTGACAGACAAGGATTAATGTATCTGAGTCTATATTTATATGTGTATATATGCTCATATTTGTGTAAGTTTGCCTGTCTTTGTGTGTAACCATTTGTTTAAGTGTATTTCATGTTTAATTGAATGTGTAAAGGAAGGATGATACGATTATTCTTATAAACTGTTTGAATTATAAAACCCGAGCCTTCACTAAAACTTGAAAATCTTAAATAAAATCTTGTCTCCCATAAGGCTTTATAGAAAAACAGATTTTAAAAAAAATATACATTTAAGTAATTTAATCAAACTGTGAGACCAATTTCAAACTCTCAACTTAATCACACATGAGAAATGTTCCTAAATGTATTCTTCAATTAAAGTGAAATTCACTCATTTAAATTTTAAAAAGTGGTGACCTTTTCCTGTTTTACCTAGTTACTGTGATTTCTCTTGGATATATGTGAGTGACTTCTGTTAACTGAGGTGATATATATATATATATATATATATATATATATATATATTTTACGCCTAGAATACATTTCTGAAATTACCTAAAAACTCCTGATTTAACTAACACTTACAATTCGTAGTCTGACAGATATTACGTAAATTTTATTGATGCGACAGACAGAAAATATTCTCCAGAAACCCTTCTTTATCTTTAAAACTCTTCAGCATTCCTTTACAAAATACATGACGTGACTACCTTTCTAGAATCCAATATCATAGTTGTCAGCTTGTTTTATTTAAAGCATTTTTTTTCTATATACGCAGGTAAGTGTGTTTTGAAATAAAAACGGCGTAAATCTTGATGGACGTTCTGAAATTACGCATTGATTTTATTAATCTCTGAACGAAATTAATGGTTCTCTTAATCGTTTAATCTCTTAACGATTATTTTATTGTATCTCGTTTTTATGCATGGAAAAATTCTGAATGAACTTTCATTTAAGCGAAGTTTGCCAGTGTAAATATTTGATTATCTCCCCTGGAAGGACTATTAGGCTATCACTGATTAAATATTAACTGAATTTTGTGACTGGGATGCTATCTGTACATTTTATCAGTATAAGAGCAGAGTTTGCAAGAAGCCCAATCTTTTTTTTTTTTAATTATCAGACGTTATAACATAACTAACATTTAAATGCATAAACCAAGCAGGTTGAAATGTCAGATTTTTGGTTTCTTTTCGATGTTAAAATACATATACCTTCATGTCATTAAGGAAAACAAGAGCTCAAGAAACTAAATATCACGAAGAAAAGTATACAAAAACATGGATGCTGTAAATAAGAGCCACGTCAAATTCAAAGCGCATAAACATATTTGAATGAATTAACAAATGAAGCTGAAAGCCTGAAAACAACAATGTCTCACAATTTTATATATAAACTTATTGTACTGCATAGGCACAAAAATACATTTGTTTTTCCCTAGAAGCCGTCCTATAGCTTTTTTGTAATGATTCTCCTCATTACAAATTAATTTTTCACGAATATTATTGAATATTCCATATTCACGTTTAAAATCCTTCTGGTTCATTCTTCAATAAAGAATAAATTCAGCTATTCTTACCAATTTTTAACACAAATTTATTATTGAATTCCAAATATTATATAACTAGGTTATTTCCCCACTATCCCAATGAAGCAAACGTGAGTTATATATATATATATATATATAAGGACATCGACACGAGGTTAACGAAAGCATGGACAGCTATCAATAAGCTATCGATTATATGGAAATTAGACCTAACCGATAAAATGAAACGAAGTTTCTTCCAGGCAGCGGTCGTATCGATACTGCTATATGGATGCACTACATGAACTATAACAAAACGGCTGGAGATGAAGCTAGACGGCAATTACACAAGAATGCTGCAAGCAATCCTGAACAAGTCCTGGCGGCAACGCCCCACAAGACACCAACAGTACGGCCACCTGCCTCCTATCACGAAAAATTTCAAGTTAGACGAACCAGACATGCCGGACACTGCTGGAGAAGCAGGGACGAACTCATAAGTGATGCATTGTTATGGACCCCCACACATGGCCGTGCAAAAGCAGGACGACCAGCACTAACATACCTTCAGCAACTATGCGAGGATACGGGATGTCGTCCAGAAGACCTACCTGACGCGATGAACGATAGGGAAAAGTGGCGAGAGAGAGTCAGGGATATCCGTGCTACCAGCACGACGTGATGATGATGATGATATAATAGCATAGATGGTTATCTGTGACCATTGGTTTCATGTCGTCTTATTACAACAATCATCAGGCATATTGGAGAAATCGAAAAATAAAGACAAAAGAAAGCTAGGGTTACACAACTCTGTGTGTGTGTGTGTATGTATAGATTAAGTTTGCGTATTATTGTGTATAGCCTTGTATGTGATTATTAGTATGTATGTCTGTATGATACATGCGCCGCACGGCAAATTTGAGGTTGTCTCCTGGGTATATGACTGGCGATGTGTAGTGAAAGTCGCGACCGACAAGGTTTGGACTAAATAATGTTTCTTGTATTCTTGTGTACGTGGGTGTGTAGTGATGATTTTAACTGAAGAACAAATTATCATGATCAGTGCATTACGAAGAAAACAAACTTTTGATTTGTAAACATAATAGACGAAGATTTTTTTTGTGGATCAAAACGTAAGAAAAAGTGCGCGGGAAATATGGTGATAAAACATGCTATATTGTAATATACAATAGAGTATCATGCAACATTAGTATTTTATGAAAGAATATGTTTTGTGTTAGATTGCAATAATATTGTGTATTAACTATGCTGTGTTAGTGTAATATATAATCATATAATTCACAGCATGGAAGATATCCCGTTTTATATCAGAGAGATCACATTTTCGTATGATAAAACCCCCGTCAACAGCATCCAATCCATTTACCAGGCGTAATTTGACATCCCTTTCAGAAGATGTGAAATTGCTCTGGAGTTATCCGAACTGATCTACTAATTTCAAAGGCTTTGCCATTTACTGAGCAAATGACTCTTTCTTGTTTACAACGGATGAACTCTTTGTTTGTATTCACGTGGATGCTAATACCTCCCACTGCTTCATCTTAGCTATGCAGTAGGTATTCAGTTCAAGCAGGTGTATTTGCTAGATGCGCTAGATCATGAGCGTCGTTTGAATTTGTTTTGTTTTTTTCTGTGGTATATTGTCGCATCCTTGTTTTGTTTGGTTTCTTTTTAATGTAAAACGACTTTCTCTTTATTAAATCTATTGATGTTCGAAGCAAGTTGTCAGATTGCAAGATTCTATAATGTCTTTTAAATCAGTGTCTCCATCAGGTGAAAAAAACGTTGCTTTGGTATATTTGCTATGCATCCTGCAAGAGATTCTTTGGGAAGATAATATGTTTCTACTATTTGCTCCATTTTCCCCCCTGTTTATAGATTTGTATGCTTTGGAGAAATGTATGAGCGAAAGGGTTGCCTCAAAATATTGTGCACCTAATCCTTCGAGAATTCGACGGATAGTTTGAAACTTTGATATTAATGATCGATTTCTCTAATAGCCCTTTTGATTTTTCCTAAGACTTTTTTGGATTTTCCGGTGAATACGATTGATAAGCAGGGTATTATGAAATTTAGAAGCAATGGCAGTTAGAATTATAAGTGTTTTTCTTACTGATTTCGAGATCATATTTCTTTTGGAACAAAAAGATGCTGCATTTCGTCAATTTCTCTCTTGTACCTTATTTATAAACCACATTGCATGATCAAAGGAGCATGTCGTCAAATCCGCCTTCTTCCATACTTCACGTACTATTTCGTCGTGGTCCGGTGGTTATCTTTTGGGAGAGTTTCCCCATCGTGTCCCATTTTTTTCTCCGTAAATTGTTTTTTTTTATATATATCTGCTTAACTATTGATATTTTTGGTTGATTTATTTGTGGTTTGGGAAGCTTTACAGAGTAGATTTTTAAAATATTATTTTCCCTTATGAAGACTTTTTCAGCGTTGGCAGCTTTTAGTTTTCCTGTCGGTGTGTTTTTCTTTCTGCTCACTTCATTAACTTCCTGACATGTTAATCGTGATTGTTTTCACTCCTACCAAATATTTGTTTTTCTTAAACTAGTTTGCTCAAGATTAACGAGCATTGTTTTCCTTACTATTTACTCATCTCTGGAAAGGTAATATTTGAATTTCTCACATTCCCCAAGTGTATTAGCGTTATGAAATTAAAACAGCCCCGTCAAGGTTTGAGCTTTGATCTACGTGTTCATGATTTCTTCAACATTTATAACGATTACACCCAGAGTTCATCTTAAATATAAACTTTATCCAACATTCAAGTTTGCTAATACATGATATTGTGAAAAAAAGTATTTAAACCATAATTTGTTAATAGGACTTAATTTTTTTTATATACTAAATTTAATTTTTGGTCATAGCTTGGTTGATTATTTAATTCCTCTTAACACATTTGAAGTGAAAAGCAGGGTGAGGAAATTACTATATAGACAATACAGCCAGGTTACTGCAAATAAGACGTTTGGTGCTAAACTTTATTTATTCAGATTTGGTCTTGTGTTGAATTAGGACAACCATTAAAAAAGAGCGGAAATGATACTTCCCAACATTCTTCATCAGTCTGGTCGTTAGTATTGACATGTATTTCTTTCAGTGCCAGTTGCGGGAGTCTCAACATTGGTAAAGAGTATGGAACACTAAAGAGAATGTTTAATTCAAATTAGCCTTATAGTCTTCAGGTTAATTTGTCTGTAAGTTATCCTTCTATAATAAAAAAAAAAAACCATTACAAAAATTAAGAATCTTATGAATTTATTGCGGAAAACTATTACCAAAAAAAAAAAAGGATTTTTTCAATTATTTACTCAAGTCATTGTGATAAAAAATAATTCGTCTTGTGTTCATTGCGGCGATAGTGTCTGTGAACATTGCAGAGAAATGTCCATGTATGAATCGTATTCACAATATACGTCGTGTGTCTTAAAAGTAACCATATTTACCAACCCCTCCGCTCGTGCAGGATGTGACACAAGGTCAATTTTTAAGTGAAGTTTAACAGGTTTGAATTAAGAGTTTTCCTTCTCCTTGACTAGTTGCCTCACCAAAGCTGAACAACCTAGTCTGCCCTACTATTAACCCATAGCTGGAGGGAGAATAATTGGATTAATACCTTTCCCAAGGGTATTAGTGCTATGTGAAATGCAGTTAGTCTTGGCCAGGATTTGAACTCGTGTTGCCGTGTCCATTTATCAAAAGTAACAGGACTAGAGTAAAAAGTTATTTCAATTCCAAACAATAAATTACATAGCTTTCACTTCAGTGTCATCTCCCTCAAGGCAAATACATGCTCTTATCTTGCCCAATTGGCTGGGGCTGTAGAATACACCGGCTGTTACTCTGAAGAGGGGTAAGACCCCACCCAACAAATCTCCTGCATATGACGCTAAAAATAATAGCGTATCGGAATCTGATATCCTTTGAGACTAGAACTGTATCTCGAAGTATTTTATTTTAGATTAGATAATCTGTGGACTAATTTATTTCAGATTACATAACTACAAAGACTAGATCAAATCTATGGATTAGAGCTGGCTAATACAAGTACATAAGCACTTTCGCTCAAATGAGTACGATTTTACCAGAGATGCAAATTTTACTATCATAGAAATAATTAAAAGGTATAAATATATAATCAGTTGTTGAAAACATGCAAATTCATGAGAAACGTCAAATACTATGTATTTCATTTCGATTTTATGTGAAAGTTGATCATAAACGAAAACAAATAAAAGATTGACAATCAAAATATTTCTATACAAAGAAATGAACATACTATTAGACACTGTTAATTTGTAAGTTCTTTCTCCAGGATAATAACATGGGATAGCCCCAGAAAATCCTAATAGACAAACAAGTTTGTCAAGCCACGATGAATTTGAAACATACTCTTGCAAAGACTAATGGTAAGACATTAACCAGGTGCCCACTGTACAGTGATATATATATATATATATATATATATATATATATATATATATATATATATATATATATATATATATATATATATAAAGATCAATTTTAGACACTTTGATCAGAATTTCTTTTTTATTTGACTAATTGATATACTACGTCGCTAATACATTTTACATCTCTATTTCGCATAGCATATAACTGTTTTAAAAATGTAATTTTCACTCTTTTTTTTCCTGAAAACTGTTTTTCCCAAAAATCCTTTTTTTTCTGCCGATAACCTCTCAAAACTAATTGAAGAAAATAAAAAAATGAACAATATTCGTACTTGTGTTATCATTTAGTTCATCTTTTTAACTATGGAAATAAGACAAAGTAAAAATACACGAAAACAGCTGTCAATCGAGATTTTTCAAACAGTTAACACATCTGGAAACAAAGCTCCTAGGCGTCAGATTTCACAGAAGAAAAAAAAAAAACTGATAAATTAATTTGATCTGAGTCACACTTACACGACTTGCGAACTTGCATAAAGGAAAAATAAACTACAGCCGACGTCAAGACAGAACTATACCCCTGCATTCGGTAAC
>OY757904.1:120726183-120742448 GCA_963585895.1 Sepioteuthis lessoniana | reverse complement strand
CCCAGATGTAGAAATTTAAGCTGTCGAAAAACTACATAAAACATACCAAGCAGAGATATGAGAATACACCCCAGGCTAAATCTGTATACTGTGAAATTCTGCTGAAGGTAAACAACCTCAGTTAGCATCGCCAACACTAATTGAACTCAGCTGTAGGAAAAGCACCTCGAAATTAAGACTAAAAACTTCCAGCCAAGATGAAAGACTTCAAAAGAAAAACAACCACTTTAAGAATCTGCTTGGGAATCCTTCTGAAATCACAAATAAACATAATGAATGAATTATCACTAGCCAACGAGACGTCTAACTTTGACCATTTATTGATAGTGAGCTAGATGTAGTTAAAAAAAAGTTTAAAGCGGAGAAGCTCTGAGTATACAAGATAAAAGACAATTGACGATAAAATCATTCGATTATGAAACGCTGCGTATAAAGAAAACACAATAGAGAAATGAACGAAAGGTTATCAATGGTTGGAATTAGTTTGGTTTTATGGCTTATCAACCATAGTATGTTATTTAATGGCAAATTTAGTTTACACATATCAAATACATAGGGTTTGTAAAACATTTTGTTGATAACGTTATTAAACGAGCCAGAACATATTTTTGTACGCGGTTAAATGGTTTCAAGTACTGCTATCAAATACGAATAATTCTATTTACTGTAAAACATTTTTTGGCATCCAGTAAAATGGTTTCATGTATTGCTATATAACAATCACAGTATAACATCAATCATTTGTTTGGACATATTTGAAATATATATATACATGGTATCTAAGTGATTGGTTTGTATGTAACTTCATTTTAAATGCATTAAAACTAATTTGCATGCACACAAGTAATGCTACTGTTTTAATATATTTAAATGGTTTCAATTATCGCCATCTAAGACTTATAATTCAGTTCAAAATAAATTATTTGCTGGCATACAGTAAAGAGTTAATATGTATTGATATTAACACTAATTATTCTATTCGACATTACTCATTCGTTTGCTCACTGTTAAATGGTTTCAAGCATTGTTATTCATCAATAACAATCCAATTAAATATCAGTCATTTGTTTACACACAGTCAACTGATTAATAGTTCTATTTCTAACAATTCAATTTAGCATAAGTCGTTTTGCAAACAGTTTAAATGTCAAAGAGTTTGCAAACAGTTTAAATGTCAAAGAGTTCTATTTTACCCATAGATACAGACAATTCAATTGACATGTTTCCTTTCTAAGTATAACTTCATTAGAATTGAAATTTGATTTCAAAAAACAAAATTCGACGCGCAGCATGGAGGAGAGAAGCTTTCTTCCAAATCCCCTAAAATCAAATACTGAGGGGTATTGGAGCAAAAGGCTCTAGAATGCAATGAGGAGAGAAGCTTTATTCAAAACCTCTAAGTTCAAATACAAAGGGATTTCGGAGCACAAGGCTTAGAATGCAAGGAGGAGAAAAGCTTGTACAATAACTGATTTCTAAAATTTAATTTAATTTCATTTGATTTATTTTTTTAAAATCAAGTGTTGGTTTTAGAGCTTAATATATGAATTATTTTATAAAACACAAGCACATTACGTCCAGGGTTCTACAGTATCTCGTCCTACCACTCCAGGTCAGAGTGGATCTTGGAGCGATAGCAATGAAGGGGTATTTCGCATTCCTCGTAGCTCCTGCGTTACTAGTACCTGATCATCAGATGGTTTAGTCTCATAAACTGGACACTCGTTGGTGGTGGGGGGTATTACCCCTCTTCAGAGATACAATCGGCGTATTTTACAGCCGTAGCCGATTGGGCGAAAGAACTATAGAGACATAAGTTCAAATGTCATAGTCCGTATGCTTCATAATGCGCTGCTTTTCAATTTCATCCAACTGAAATCTGGAAAATTCTTAGAATAAAATCAAAAAGCATTTCGGAGAAACCTAATGATCGCTTTTCGCATAATGACAATATTTTTTACTCAATGAAGGATTACCAGGGGAAAAAAAGAATGTAATTATATATTTCGCCCAGGCATTTAAGTAAATTTACAACGGATAATGAAGCAAATACCATTAGCATATGATCTCCTCAAAGAAAAACTTACCGCCATAACGATTCTCAACAAATTTATAAAGGAATGGTTTATTCATGCGTTGGTGACACTGATATCTTTAACATTACCACAAGGGTCTTGCAAGGATTGCTGTTTCTAGTTATAATCTCCCTAGATTACGTTCTAGAAACATCGAATAATCTAATGAAAGAAAATGGTTTTACACTAATAAAAAAAAGCAAACAGTAGAAGGTATCACCTAGGAATTAACACTAATGCAGATTTCACAGGTGATCTTGCCCTTCCCTCAAGTCCCTGCCGGATATCATCTTCATTGCGTAGAGAAGCCTGACATTTACCACAATGGTAACTAAGATAAAACAGACTTCCTGTATTTTAATGAAAATTGGAGTCAACTCCACATTATATGGCGAGCATCTGAAATTTGTTGTGATTTCAAATAAATGCATAGGAGAGGCATGTGATGATATTTACCGGGAATTGATCAGATACAAAATAGAACAGGAATTTTAGCAAGTTGTAACTGTCTTAGTGCTATTATTCAGTTGCACATCTTGGACTTTAAAAGAAGACTAAAAGAAAAAGCCAGATGGAAGTTCAGCTTTTTTTTTTTTAAGTCATGAAGCAGCTTCCTCAAATACAGTAGTTATACGGCCACTTACTGCACATCTCACAAGGAATACAAGGAATGACGAACAAGACACGCTTAGAACTGTTGGAGATGCAAAGTTTCCTTGTGGACTCCTGCATATAGAAGTGATAGTGTTTGGAGATGAGCAAAACCCCACATACATCAGCATTGTGTGGACACTACATGCCTTCAAGAATAAAAGACAAAATCAATGATTGATATGGACGGATGGTGAGAGAGAGAGAGAGAGAGAGAGAGAGAGAGAGAGAGAATAAAATACATGTAACGGTATGATTTGTTTGTGGTAATGATCATGATGTTGATGCATATATTCATGTACAAATATAACAATGTATCAATCTAAACAGAAAAAAACTTCATCTGAAGAATAATTGAAAAAAAAATCCTCTTCCCCAATCCATTGTTTTCAAGAAATAAACATCAAGATATTTGCATAGCTCACTATAAGTATGCATGTTTGCGCATGTGCACGTGCGTGAGTGCACATACAAGTGTGCACATACATATGTGTTTTTGCGTCTGTGTGTTCGTGTGTATGTGTGTCTATGTGTTCGTTTGTACATGCTCTCGCACAATTCATTGTTTGAATGCATGTGTGTATTCGTGATGATGAGTTATTGTGCTTGTGTAGTTATTAACTCAATATTTTGTTGGTAAGATGCTTACCAAGATAAGGCATGACTTATTTAAAACTAGCTAGAAAGAAGGAAGTAGAGGATTGTGTCAATTTCTTCTTCTGAAGAAGAGAGGAGACGGGAAATATGTCATCTTAACTGTCTTCTTAACTGTCAACAATACATCCGCCCATTGTTTAATATTTTTCAGTCTGCGTGGAATGTCCGCTGAGACAATCGTTTTTACTTTTCTTATTATGTTATTTACTGAAGAAATAGGCAATTTTAATGAGAGAATATGGTTGCATCCTAGTTTCGTGATATGAACGCCGATCATAAAACAGATATCTACACAGATATAACAACAATGACATATTATTGGATAAATATATAGATAAGTATGAACAGGTACATATATAGATATATTGCATAGATCAATAGAAAAGATTTATATATACATATATAAAGAGAGAGAGAGAAAGAGAGAGAGAGAGAGACCGAGACAGAGACAGAGGGAGACAGACAGCGAAAGGAAGAGATATAGACAGATATGTATAAATAGAGAAACAGAGTTAAAAGTGATGAGAATGTCCATCAAATAGTATTGAGACTCTACAACCGCTAGTAATTTTCACACAATATTTGTTCTCTTTTTTATGTAAACATTTTGAAAATCTTGATCTGTCTTCTTTAAAATTATTATTAGTTTAATGGTTTGTAAGAAACTGATGTTGCAAAAAAATCTAAAGAGCTGCCGTCTTGGCTGTTATGCCTTACCTTACTTTTAGAAAGAGACTCAGTCGGTTAGATAATGACAGACGCAAAAACAGTATGGATGTGTCAATGAGGCTTTTGCAGCTGTACAAAAGAACCAGCATTTAATAATGCTTAGTCATGGAATTATTTTTGGGGCCCAGGAATATGGGAATGTCTAACGTCGAGCTGGCAATTTCTCTAGATTTTTCTGGAGCAATAGATAGGTCTTAGTTGCAGAATAACAAGAAATATATAACTTCCTTACATCTATTGGATATACAGTTAGTATCCGAGTATCCAAAGATGCAAGAACATTATCAGGTAGATAGATATATTGATAGAAAAAATAGAAAAATGTAGAAAGACACTCAGAATTATATAGATAGATAGATAGATATGTATATATATATATATATATATATACACTGATTGATTGATTGATTGATTGATTGATTATTCGGTTTAATCGGCATTTAAACTCCTCGAGGCAATTGTTTTAATTGTACGAGTGCATTTACATTTTCGTATAGTTTCTTAAGTATTTTGAATATTGTGATATGATATCAAGTCTTTTAAACTAAAATAAGTAATTTAAAAGCATCTACTTATCCTTTAGTTGTAACCCTGACAGTTACTGTCAACCCGGGCAATAGTGGACCAAAGAGTAGATGTACTAAATACTCCCGAGAGTTCCAGAAAGTCACCACTATATGCAGTTTAGACCCATACTCAGAACATCACTTTCTTCATCATCATCGTCATCATCATCATCATGTCGTGCCGCTAGCACGGATATCCCTGACCATCTGTCGCCACTTTTCCCTATCGTTCATCGCCTCTGGCAGGTCTTCAGGGCTACATCCCGTATCCTCACATAGCTGCTGTATGTATGTTCTAGCTGGTCGTCCTGCTTTTGCTCGGCCATATGTGGGGGTCTATAGGAGTACATCACTTATGAGCTCGTGTCTGCTTCTCCAGCGTGTCTGGTTCGTATAAGTTGGATAGTTTTCGGGCGGTAGGTGGCCGTATAGTTGGTGCTTTGAGTGGGGTTTCTTTACCCGTAAGTTTTAACTTAGTTAAAGTCCAGGACTAATGTATATTTATAGGAGTTTTTTTTTTTTGTTTATTTTCACCCGTCTTCTGAAACTGGACCTAACATTCTTTTCATTGGGGACTTATTTTACTTAACTATTTTTTTTTATTAAACTACTGCGGGGTGGGGGAAAGCAGTGGGCATTCTAAGCGTTTAGAAGACTTTCAGAATCTTTCGCCGTATATACTAACGTATTTGGCCAGAAGTCATATATTCAATTTGGATTTACGGTAATAATGTCTTTACATTTAAAATACAAGCGACATTTTAGAAAGAATAAAACGGCATACAATTTTGTAAAATGTTTGGCATTTTAAATTCGAAGGACTTAAAGACATTATACTATCCAGTATTGAAACTGCTTTTCAGTTGGTGCAAGCTAAGTTTTTCATCTTTCGTTCTGCTCTACCGTTTACTCACTAATGAATTGAAATATAATTTGGGAAGGTCTACTACTTGAGGAAGGGGACACTAGTTATTTCGTCATTTGGGGGGGGGATTGTTGGAGGGCTTTTTTTTTCACTTTCTTACGATTATGCCGGCGGATTTTAACACGCCCGCATGTTCGTTAATTTCAACAATATCTACATGATCTCAAGTATATTAATAATTGTTTCCTGGGTAGGACCCTGATATCCATCCAGTAATGAGGTTTCAGATCTGGTGCTTGTTGAGAATATGAAGTGACCAATCGTTGTCATCACACTCAGGTAAACTCTATCTGGAAAGTTAGATCCTTATAGAGATTAGATAGTTCGTTTTGAGATGATTTGGGGAATTTTCAACGAAATTAATTCCATGGTTCATTTAACATAGCTATTTTGAAAGATATGCATAGGTTAAATCTTCAAACTAAATTTAAGTTATTCAGAACTGTTATGATTTGGTTGTGTTTTGACATACCAACCCTAGAGGGTGATTTAATGTAAATCCTGTTAATATATATATATATATATATATATATATATATATATATATATATATATATATATATATGATTTGTGTGGAAATAGTTTGTAAAAAACATTTCTAAACGAGGTGGACTTCATTTGTATGTGTATTTTAAAATGGTTTTAGATATTGCTATCTAACACTAAACATTTTATTTTCTCACGCTTAAATGTTTTTAAATATTATTATCTAATTCTAATTATTCAATATAATATCATTCATTTTTCACACAATTACATTGGTTTCAAGTTTAATAAATGATTAAATAGTTCTATACGATCTGTCGATGCTAAAACTTACAGGTTCTAATAGTCCGGGTAAGAATAATGACATTCTCAAGAGTTTCCGGCATAGAGCATCACAATCAGATTGCTTAGTGTCATATTCCAGGAACGCAGTCGGAAGGGCTTAAGCTTCTATGTAAATGAAGCTGTTTTACAGTCCCAAAGCAAAGGACACCTTCCAAATTGATAGTATTAGATATGAAGGGTTACTTTTGAGTCGATGACGAAATTACTAAAACATAGCTCATCCCCCATGGGACAGGATTGCTTTTCATCTACCCCAATATTTGTTCCTTACTTATATTACTGCCAAATAATGATTTTTTTGTCTGAGCCTTTTTTCTTCAATTTTCTACTCTTTGGAGTGACCATTTCTCGCACTTGCCTTAAGAGTATTCTTTAGCATTTGTTCTCAGTCATACAGGCGATCATCAAGTTCATTAGTGGTGGGAACCTCTCACTTCATTACAAAGGATTAGCATGCTGTAAAACGTATTAGTTAACTATGAAATAATTATTAATGTATGTAACATTTGCGCACATTTTCACAGAAGAAGTAGCGCAAACAAAATCCTGTGTTGTTTCGGTATATCGGAAAATTCTCAGGTGGAAGAAGCTGCTGGGTCGCTACCTTGTGTACTACCCCTTGGAGATTATGGTAGGTGTGCAAGATCTTGTGAAATATAGTGGGAAACACCCGTTTGGGAATTTCAGCTCCAGCGTTCATTTCCTCAAAAGATGTCATCTTCTGATAATCATTTCTTGTTTCTACGCAATCATAAATATGATAAAAAAAATTAATACACAAATATTAAAATGCAGTGTCAGAAATGTTTTCACATCAAAACTAAAAAAAGGTATCTTCTAAAGACGTTTTCATCTCGCTGAAAAAATTATTCTGATCTTGATGAGGACATTTTTCAGCCTGAATTAGAAAAAAAAAAATTATCAGACTTTATATTTTTCTTTTAAATATACATATATTCTTTTAATAAAAAACATTAAATTGATTGATTTTAACGACATGTTTAGATTTATTTTATAACTAAATTTTAAGCAATCACGTTTATTATACAATCATATTTCGATACAGTTTTTTCTTAAGAAATTTTTCGCACATGTCCCTATCGAATGTGAATAATTTGAAAAATAGATCTTATTTCACCTATAGATTTGACTCTAACAGATATCAACCCTCCTAGTATGAGAAGACCTTAGAGTTGTAGCAATTAATTAGTACTCCACATTCTTCAGAGCCACAGACCAGCAGCGTTGTCATCAGATATCATGATCATTACATCGATTTTTTTCGGTAGGTGTCTTACCCATCTGCAGCGGATACAGTTAGCGTATTCTAAACACCAGATCTGCCATAAATATCAAATATAATCAGAAATAATAAACATTCCTGAGAACAAACATAACAAATCTTCAATAATTTCATCTATACACCTACGAAAAAGAAATAATAAAAGAAAGATTAGGTGAGCACTGTGTTGTTTTATTGCAGAATTCTCCAAACTTTTCAGCCCGAGGGTACCAATGATCAACTCAGGACGGCCAGGAGCTACGATCGTAAAATGACAGTGAGAACACATGTACATATTCAACGTAACAATCAATATCAACTGATGTTATTTACGATCACAAAAAAGAATGAAGAGGTTAGCAGAAGAAGCATTTAAAACGAGTCGGCTGATTGGTTGGTTCTTTGTTTCGTTTTACGGTGTATCAACCTTTTTTCGAGACATTTAAGGCCAAATTAAATTTTAAACAATTCAGTTCAGTATAAGTATAATAATTTTTGTTTACAAAAAGTAAGATTTCAAAAAATTCAGTTTAGCATAAATATAGAGTTAAGTCCTATTTAAAAATAGTTATATTTCAAACAGATCAAATCAGCATAAGTAGGCATGTTCAATGTCACAAACAATTCTATTTAAAAATAATTCAATGCAGCATGAGTACACAGTTTAGTTCTATTTGACCCATAGTTCCTACCACTTCGTACCAGAGTGGACCTGGAAGTGATGCCTATAAATACCGGCATTCCCCAAAGCTCGAGAATTGATGAAACCTCACCATCAGATTAACTATTATCACTCTTTGGTGCCTTCTCTTCTGCAGAGAAGCTGTCGATCTATTCTCCAACCCCAGCGGATTGGGCAAGTATCAAAAGAGTAATGGTTTGACAGTTGCGAAAGATGCATAGTCTTGGCATTCTTCATTCTAGACTACAACTCTCTCCAAAGTTATGTGGTTCTTATGGGATAACTAATTTTTTTCATGGTAGATAAGATTTTGAAAATCATTCAGATGGTCATCTGATGCTTATCAAAATTGAACAAGAGTCTTGGGCTACATATCATCTGAACACTGAAGATCATAGAGTTTCTTTTGCATTTTAATGAAACTACTTTAAAGTCAACAAGAAAAGGTTGAGAGAAAATTGTGAACTTTTGTTGTTAAGCCTTGAAGACTGCATGTTGACCACAGACTGTGGATTAGTGACCTTTGTTTTAGCCGATAAAAACAAATCTGTTTTGTGATTGAAATTTAGTTTTTCTATAGAATTTTATTTTCATTTTTTTTTTAACTTAACAGGTTAGATATCCACAGAACCTGGACATAAGTAGAATCTATTGTTTTTCTCAAAGTCTCATAAAATATACGAAATCAAATTTTAGATATTGCGTCTTTGGGGATATAATTTCTGATATTCAGGTGGGTGTATTATTTATTGTTAATTTGCGTTCGTCCTGTTTGCGATGCTAATCTCTTCATGAGATATTGCGAAAGATAACATTCCAAATACTGAACTAAAAAGCAGGCAGATCCTGCACACAAAGAAGCTTAGCGAGTCATACTCTCTGAATCCATTTCCTTCTGATATTAATAAACATCATTTTTCAGCTTTAGCCATCAGTCTAGTTGTAGTAGTTATATCCCAGGTTAACGACTGTGTATCTCTAGTTAAATACTTTTATTTAAAAAGTTGTTTGTGTTTGTGTGTTTAAATAATATTTAAGAGTTTTGCTGATTGTTTGTTACTTTGTTCAATGGCATATCCACATTTGTGAGTAATCTAATGCTAAATTTATCTTTACAGAAAGACGGTAGTAATACTATCTGACCCATAGCTGGAAGGATATGGGGGTTTGCTCCTATGTTAAGCATATTTCTCCGAAAGCAAATGTCACAACGCAACTGGATTTTATACTCGATTATTACAATGCCTACATATTAACAACTTCACCACTGATACTCTCTTTCATTAATGTAACAGTGGTTTACATGTTATTTTATGAGTTCTTAAACAAAACAAACTAGCATTACTGAAGACCTACTCATGATAGAGTAATGGAAATTATATCAACGAGAAGGTAAGATGATAAGCGTTTATGATGTGCAACTATTTAGTCTTGAACATGAACCAAATATGTCAAGCGTCAATAAAATGATTGCGATTCAATGTTCTTGGCTCCTCCGTTGAAAAGGTCTGGACGGAATCTAGCCGACTAACTTTTGAATCCCGCTGATATTTGTGGGTGTTCAGAATGTTATTGGAGGTCAATAAAGTGAGGAATTTGTTGCCTTATGATCTTTATACGTGTAACGAGCTTCAAAGTTCTTGACTAACTTCAAAATTGAACTCCCCTTTAGAAAAGAGTTAACATTGAATTACCTTCGCAGGGTTGCTCGAATAATCTTGAATTACGTAATGACAATATTTCTTCACACAAATTATCTCCTCATCACTTGTCCAAGGCATAAGTTGATTATATCTTGTTGTATAAATGAAAAAGTTAACTATTTATTAGTACTGAAATGAAAAGAGAAAAGAAAATAAAGTCAATAGGGACGAGTTGAAAGACCACAGCTTTATTTCAAGAATTGTTTATTTTTTTAATGGCATATCAACTTTCCTGATTATGCTGTCCCAGAGCCGTCCCTGTAAAAGAATGGCAGTGATAATATTTAACTAATTGAAGTTGGGATAAATGGATTCAATACATTTCCGAATGGTATTTATCCGAAAGTGAAGATAATAGTAGAACTGGAGTTTAAACTCAATTACTTCGCGGCCGTTGTCTAGCACTTTAGATCTTTTCTTCCGATGTCTCCCACTTCAAGAATAATAAAATCACCTGTACTTTTGAAATATATAATTTCTGGTATGACTTATTGATTTTGTTTATTTCTAATATATACTCACCAAATGAGGTGTAATGGTTATCGTCGTAGGAAATGGACCCGGCGACACGAGTTCAAATACTGGACGAGACCGATTGCATTTCACATAACACTAATACCCTTGGGAAAGATATGAATCCAATTATTCTCCCTACAGCTATGCGTAAACAGTAGGGCAGACTAGGTTCCCCAGCCTTGGTGAGGCAACTAGTCTATGAGAAGGAAAACTCTGAATTCAAACCTGCTAAACTTCTCTAAAAATGACCTTGTGTCGTATCCTGCCCGAGCGGAGGGGATGGGAAATATATATATATATATATACTCACCAAATAAAGTGTTGCTTTCTAAGGCATGAAAATGTTCAAACAAAACGATAAGTTAGACCCAAGGTCACAGAAAAATACCACATGTACTCTTAGTGTGTTTCAACTTTTCGCTAGACTAGTATCAAATTACGAAGATCTGAAGGGGTAATTTTGAGTCAGAGAGATAATAGCTAAATTATATCCAACACCAATGAAGGAGTCACCAGCTTCGAAATTTGGATCATTGATTTTCGAACGGCTGGCTTGTCGCACCCACCACAAAATTTCCTGTGATTAACCCCTTGATGTCGGCTACACTGTGTATAAGCATCAAGCTCCGTCAATCATCATGTTTGTCACATTAATCTATCTGCTATGTGAGAAAACTATATTTTCTTCCAGAATGAATTTTCAATAATGCTTGAATATTCATAAAACGGAAATCATGTTAAAGAACTTTTTTACCATTATGAAAGTAATTTTTTTATACAATTTGCAACTACTTATTTTGGAATTGTTAGCAACAAGACATGTAACAATAGATTACATCAAATATTTTTGTTACTCCTAAGATATTCTGGAGGCGTATTTATCGTAACGTTTATCGTTGAACGAAATGGAATCAGCGACCCAAGTTCAAATCCTGGACAAAGTGGCTTTCGATTCACTTCGTGATAATGCCTATGGGGAAAATATTTATCCACCTGTTCTCCCACTTACAACTGTCAGTATTTGTACTAGAGTCAGGGATATTTAGACATTGTTAGATAACTGGCTTAGGATTTTAAAAAATGAGGAAGAAGATAAATTAAAACCATATTTATTCCTGTCATTTTTTATAATCCTGACTGTGGCATAGTAGTTTGGGTAAATGCATAAACTTACGTTATTGTTAATGATAAAATAATCTTATCTATACTCATTTACTTACCCCGACCTCTGACTCTAAGACAGCCCAAACGCTTACCTTAAAACACACCAGGCCCTAATACAAATCTAACCGCACGGAAACAAATAAACACCATTACTAAAACAAAGAAAAAACAAATTTTTTTAGAAAGAAACAGAGACTACAAATTCAACGTAGAAAATATTCTGTCGTAATTTTGTTTTTGAAATTAGAAACCATAAAAACGTTTTCCGACAGTTTGTATTGACAATAGATGTACCGGTTCCGCTATTTTTATTTGTTGATAAAATGGTAGTTAGACGCTCTCTCTACTGCTAATATCTTGCTAGATTCTGGAGTCGAATTTAAGTAAGTTACTTACTGAACACTCATGACAAATAACTTAATAAAGATTTAGTAGTCACGCAGCTGCAATTTAGCATAGAAAATACCTTCGTTTCATTAAGATGAACCAATGATAGATATATGCTTGTCTTCTACATTATAAGTACAATTCTAATATTACAATAGATGGCATACTGATAAGTTCCATCTACTTTTTTCACATCAAAATAACCTGAATTTGAGTTGTTAATTTCTAAACTATACTGAATAATAGCACACTGCATTTAGTTTGCTTACAATAATTTTTTCGGCTTAAGTGTTCATCTATCTACGTATTGAACAGGTTCTTCGTGGCTTAACATGAGTGATCGAGTAGGTACTGGTGCTTCCAGCTTGATTGGCTGGGCGTCAGACAGTTTTCACGTCCTACTCTCCAATTGCTTCGCATATTCATTATTTCAAGTATTCTCCCTCAAATCTAATAAAAGTATTTATTGGCGAAGCAAGATTAATACATTTACATATAATCATTGTGTTCCAGTAAATACTAATGGGCCAAATAATTATTCATTGTCCCAGGCAACGCCAGTAACATCCGTTAGCTATTTTTACATTTCACTGGCCTTGAGAAATCTTTGCTGTGAAAGCAGTCAAAGAAAAAAAAAGTTGTTTAAATGGATGGAAACTGAAATATTTGTGAAAGAACTTCTTTAAGAGTAGAAAAAATATCTGTTCCACTATTATGCTGCTAGATTCTTAAGGAAGATATTTTTAACCAAAACAACATTGAAATATGAAAATATCCAGATTTTATGGAAAATCTCCGATATGCAAATATTTGAATGTTTCTAAATGTGGGAAGAAAATATCCTTTTGTAGGACAATTTTTATTGCTTTTTTTTCTTGCTTTATCTGTATTTCTAATGTGCATTTTAGTTTCAGCGTTGTTTTTCTCGTAATTCGCACATAGGATTACATACCTAAGTCTACTATATTTCGTATTCACAGCTGCATAAAAGCATAAAATTGTAATAGGATTTTGACTTCTTCCAATAATATTGATTTTACAAATGTTCGAAATCAAAAATACAAATGTTGTACTTTTATATTCTTTATCAGCAAAACTTTGATTTGTCTACTTTTAAAATCACGGGATTATCACGTATAAAAAATGTTTTACAATTTTCTTATATGCTTCGGGTGTGTAGTAAACAACGTCTTATAATAGGAGAGATTGTATTAAACGTGGATAGGAAAAATCGTGGGAATTAATATGTTTTTTATATAAACAGTTAAGTAGTGTATTATGGGATTTTGAAAATAATTGTCGATTTTATATTCTGAATCTGTAATAAATTTGGGGATTACTTTCCAAATGACATAATGCGTTTCTCGTGTACACTTGTGTGCTCATAAAAGCAGATTATTATGGAGTATTAATACTGATATATATCGTAGATAGTAAACATTTAGACATAAAAATTGGCCTTAAATGACTTTACGTAATAAATGCTGTCGGAATATTACAAAATACAACACTTTAATACGTATCATTAAGTTTGAAATGTAATAGAAGCTTGTTTAAAAATATTCTATCATCAGTCCGGTAAGTCTCAGACCTATAAAAAATATAATTTTCCCGGTTTTAGAAATGGCCTATACGTTGAAATCAAATTATGAAATGTTCTTTTATTAGGTTTTACGAAAGTATATATACGTAATCAATACAATATATACTATGATTTATAATGGTGGATTTACGTATTACTGGCTATATATAAGAAATGAAATAGGAAAGAATTGAAAAAAACTGGTAAATACTCATAAGTTATAGTTTAGTAAGCTGGAATTCGATAGATCTTGATACATATTCCATGAGTATTTATTTTATTTTAGAACAGTATATACGTATTCAATGACGACTAGTAAAGGAGAAATAAGAATGACAGGCGGTGTTTTTATAGTGTTGAAAACTTGAGTCACACTGACCACGCTTATGAAAAGACTGGATAAAAGAAGAATGATACAAGAGTGTGAAAGAGATTCTCTGAACAGCATTTTTCTAGTTTTGAATTTAGTTTTACTTCTTGTATTACAGTTAACTTTCAAAGGCTGAAAAGCCGAGTCTTTAAAAAAACTCTATTTACCATAAGTGTATATATATATATATATATATGACTCTGTAAGACATTCGTGGAGGTCTTTTCTATCTTCAAAAGTGGTTGCCTAAAAGAGAAGCATAGTCTAAGAGGCATTTTTCCCTAGCAAGAAATATAACTTATTATATTCACAGAGAACAAAACAAGTGTATTTCTTTGTTAGTCAAAAAAGTTAAATCGGAGATTTCTTAATGTATTGTTTAGTAGGTTTTGGGGGATGGAAATCACGAGAGCAAGTAGTGGAAAACCATTAATATTGCTAATACATATTCAAATAGATATATATAAATAAATATTCATATTTCTAACAAAAGCAAAACAACCTACAAAATGTAACCGCTGACATGAATTGGCAAAATAAAGTAGAAATGTTTATATTCTATCAAAGTATTTATTTATTAAATGATAGTAAAGGAAGTCAGATAAAAGAAAAGTTTTCCGAGAACAAAAGTAAAACCTATCAGCCCAATGGAAAGACCATTTCAAGAATCTGCTCAGAAATCCTCTTTATAACCTTGACAAACGTATCAAAAAATTATTAACAGACAACTTAACATCAAAGTAGTATAGTTTACTGAGGAAGAACTTGATAGGATTTAAAAAAGCAACAAAAAAATAAACATAACAGCTGCAGGCCTCGGCTAAATACCCTCTGATGTTTGGAAAACAAAAAAAAAGGATATACTTCTCCGATTATTCAATGCAGTCTATAAGTAAAACAAATTAGAAAGATGACCTTGGAATTACTAAGAATTTTAAAGACATAACACCTCTTGAACTAACTGTTAAAGTTTACAATACTCGGCATCTCTATAATATCCAACCTGACGCCGAGAAAATTCTAAAAAAAAAATATACGAATGGCTTTCAAAGAAATCTCTTCACAGATTCTGACAATACATCGAATTATTGAAGGACTACGAGCAAAGAATCTGTAGGCAACGCTACTGATCCCAAATTTCACTCTGACATTTCATTTCCTACGGAGAGGAACGATAGAGCAATTATTATTTGTATGTGATCTTTCTAAATTAACAGCTACCGCTACATTGTATTGATGTTTTACAAAAGGGAATGTTTCGTTCACCTGATGGAGACACCGGCTTTGATGGAGTATTGCAGGGAGATGCATGAGCACGATATTTGCTTATACTCTGCATAGACTACTTTCTTTGAACATCCACAGATCTAATAAAAGAAAATCATCATACATAAAAAAAAAATGCAATAACCGAACGTTATCCCGCAGAATTTATGACTGACGTTGACTACAAAGATGACGTAGTACTCGCCGTAAACACACCAGCTCAAGAAGAAAACCCACTGCATAGCCTAGAGCAACAAATAGAAAGCATTGTAGTCTCTATGAATACCAAAAAAAACCCTAAGTTAATGCGTTTTAAACAAAAAATGAGACATTTCCACCCTAATTTGAAAGCTTAAAAAATTAGTAGACTGGTATGTATACATCAGCATCAACATCCAATATTCTAAATGTAGAGTTGGCACACTCCAAAGAAAAGTGAAGAATGCTATAGACTGTTCATCGATCATATGGAAATCTAATTAATTCGATAAAATAAAAGTAGACGTCTTCTAAACTATAGCTGTGCCCATACTACTATTTGGATGTGTTGCATACTCATATGCAGATTAATGCAGAGAGAATCACAGCGACACAATGATAAAGGACGGGCGAAGACTCTTCAAACAAATATGTACCTCTCACTTTATTGTAAGGGTTCGAAAAGGTTATTCAAGGTTTTATGGTGAGAGGGAGTTGGAGACCGAACACAACTGCAATATATTGATTCCCACTCTTATGGCCGTCAGCGTTGTGTCTTTCTCGTTCTCCAGGGCTGCTCAACCGGAGGCCCAGGGGCCCAGCTCTCTGCCGGATGATGGCTTTCTTTGCTGCATCTTATCAGCAACTTCTCTGGAACCCAACTCAATCGGGGGCCCCGAG
>OY757904.1:120688683-120721183 GCA_963585895.1 Sepioteuthis lessoniana | reverse complement strand
TGATCTCTTCTCAAAGACGTGCCACAGTTGACTGATCAAAGAGAACTTACCTATATTAAATCTATACGGACACAGGATGTAGTTAAGAAGATCTACCGGAAACGATGGTTGATAGGAACACATAGTGTGAGAGATTCAGAAGTATCCGTGCTACCGGCGTGGCATGATGATAATGATGATTGTGATGCTATAGTCATTTTAACAATTATTGGCTCCAAATAAATATGGTTAAATATATATTTTCTTGATCATTTTAATCAGATATGTACTGCCTTATTTCAAACTGATCTATTTGGCAAATAAATAAGTCTTTTACAAGTACAGCCGCTTCTGCCAACAAAATAGGAATGAAAGGATGACTACATTCTACAGCGCTTGAGGCTCACTACATGATGAAAATTAGCTTCATAACAAGAACATCCATACTGGATGATAGGGTCTTACCCTTCAGCAGGGTATGCGATTAATGTACTCTTAGCTGGATTCAAAAAACGGTATTGAGAAGTTCAGTTTGTAATAGAGACAGTAGCCCTCACAGAAAACTAAAACAAAACAAAACAATGCTGTCTTTCGTTTTCTTGAATTACGTTCTTGATTGCGTCTTGTAGTATTTTAACAATATTTTTGTTCGTCGCAGTGCGGAGGAGACTGAGAAAAAAATCGAATCTTAATAGAGTATCCCATATCAACTTCTGGGCCGATTCGTCTAACACCATAGAATTTATGGCGCACTTTTCACATTTACCAATAAGTGTACTTTAACAACGCACTAAGCGAAAGATCATATTACACGGCAAAAAAAAAAAATCAACTTTTTACATTTAATTAACCCCCGCTGCGGTAATATACAATTTGAAAGTGTTGATATATTTTCATTTATGAAGTACATAAATACAAACTCTTACCTCTCTCGATCAAAATATTCATATACAATAATGTTTATCCATATTTGTACGGGTGTATCTGCATAAGCATATATATATATATATATATATATATATATATATATATATATATATATATATATATATATATAAGCGTTGCCTATACGTATACATGTACGCATACCTAG
The DNA here is from genome assembly GCA_963585895.1 of Sepioteuthis lessoniana. Classification (NCBI taxonomy): domain Eukaryota; kingdom Metazoa; phylum Mollusca; class Cephalopoda; order Myopsida; family Loliginidae; genus Sepioteuthis; species Sepioteuthis lessoniana. The sequence goes on along the minus strand of OY757904.1, from coordinate 120,720,111 downwards.
ATGATGTACATAACATTTAGTCTTATGTACGGACCTCTTCAACTCGTCCTTGACGCGTATGATGTGTCACAGTTTCAATTTTTTACTGGAGTAAAGTTGGTCTGAATTCATAGATATCCTTCTCTTTAATTGATTGCCTAAGCAAGTCTATCGTTCAATTAACCTTTTACTGAGTCTATAATACTATTTACCAAAAGCTGAAAACATATATATTGATGGTTTTCTTAAAGACAAACAGTGAATTAAAAAAGCAAAGATACTCATGTGAACTAAGGTCACCAATTTTGTTTTCACCAACGTCAACCTGCAATAAAGACAGCCATACGACTATACCCTCTATAACTCATTTCATAACTTCGTTTATTTATTTTCCTTTGTGGAACTGATGCGTAGCTTCTGTGGTTTCGACTAACATCGGCAGTTATCTACATAAAAATCAATTCAGGTGATTGTCGAGGAAGTCGTACGAGACTCAGAAAAGTTGTGACATAACAATCAATATTTATGCTGTGTCCACAGAAGAAATACAATGTTTCGAAAAGTTGTACAAAAAATACTTTTTTAGACGTTTAGAATTAAACCATTTATATCTCATTCCCTTATATTTTGCAAGGATAACGGCCTGTCAGGAATCATTTTCAACCGCTCTTTAAAGACATAAAACCTTCCTTATACTAGGATACTGATACCATTTGAAAACCTTTGTCTTTACTCAAGCAATTTGCTTCCAATTTATTCACCTGCTTTTACTGGAATTATAACAGAAAAGTGTAGAAAGTTAAGCATGTGGTACCAAGTACAAATACACAAGTTATAAAAAATGAAATCGCAGAAAACAAATGAGAAGACTGAGTTGAACATCTCTTCCAGTGGGCTGAGTGAAGCATGATACACTTGATCTAGCTCCCCGTATCAGAAGTTGTGACCCAACCAAGTGGACTCATTTTTTCTACTTTAAGGCCTTGGATTCGCGTTTGCTTGAACGGAGAATAAGAGACAAATTAAAGAGACGAGAAGAGTTCTTTTCCTAAAAGAACAAAGACCCCAGTCAGCACGTTGTGTCCATCATCCATTTATTCCTGATTCCAATGCCTCAGAAATAAATGAAGTAACCAGATTCTAGGACTACTTTATCATTTAACGATTATTCATCATCAACACAGCGGCCATCGACTTCAGCCTAACCATTGTCTAGTGATTTCCTGACAAAAATTCTAAAATGTCATTGTGCAATATTTAAAAAAAAAAAAGATTCCCTCAAGCATACAAAAAACTACCAAGCTGTAATTCTTAAAAACCAGGAGCTGCCGAAAGCCTAAATAATATATCTTTTGAAGACATACTGTAAGAACACACACACACACACACACACACACACACACACACACACACACACACACACACACACAATATGTATATATATATATATATATATATATACACGCGTTTTTGACATATATCAAGCTTATTATTTAGATCGGTGTGATTTATTTTTCCTTTTATTAAAATCTTCCGGGCACGTAGCTTACTGATATAATTTATTTGAAGATAGTATAGGAAATCCGATAGAAATTGGTCATGAACTCTGGTCGTACATGAGTGAGATTTTTTCCCGCGATAGTCAAACCAAAATCTAATCCCGACCGGTATTCATCAATCAATGGTGATTTCACTATCGTTTTCTATCATTCTTTTATCTTTCTCTTTCACTCTCATATATTTAAGTGTTCTTTCTTAAAATTTGTCTCTAACCCTCTCTCTTTCTCTCTCGCTGTCTCACTTATCTTTCTCTCAATCTTTCGATCAATGTATGCCTGTCTGTCTTTGTTACCCGCCCTCTCTTACTTGATATCGCACATAGAGAACACGTGTGCATATAAATGTTGTTACAAAATCAAATATCCCTCGCGTTGATATTTCGATTAATCGAGTGATTACTTTATATACATATATACATGTGTGTGTGTGTGTGCGTATGTGTGTGTGTGTGTGTGAAAAGATAGATGTAAAAATATAGATGGTAACAGTCTAATATAGATATATAGATACTTCAGAAGTACTGAGATTATTTTTATCGTTATAATTCAAACCAATCTAAATTTAGGGAATGCACGCATTGTTAAAGATATGTAAATATTTAAAAACGCATGACTCTCTCTCTATATATATATAATAAGTTATCGCCATAAGAAAATAGATACGACGGCAGTGTGATTTTTCCTCCGTAAATTGCCTTCTTTCAATCATTTGCACCTTTTCATTTTGGAAGACATTTGTGCCTGTATCAAGTTCAAATCCTGGACGAGACATATTGGGTTCTATTTTGTGTTGATTACCTTGAGAAACAAATCACTTCTTCTCTTCTTCTATGACGAAGTCTGTGTTTCCTAATTTTAATTAGGCAATTGGTCTCGAAGAAAGAAAAGAAATCTCTGAATTAAATACTTAAGATCTGTCCTTCAGATAAATATGTACAAACCCTTGTTTACTGTTTCTATTATTAGCTTATTTTAAAAGTATGTTTGCTTATACACATTACACAATTATATAAACTACTTACAAGTAGCCCAACGGTTTATATATTCAATTGAGGTTTTGGTCCTTAACTAGGAAATTATATATATATATATATATATATATATATATGTGTGTGTGTGTGTGTGTGTGTGTGTGTGTGTGTGTGTGTGTGTGTGTGTGTGTGTGTGTGTGTGTGTGTGTTGAGACCAAATTATAGTTTATAATACTTTCATTACGAAGTAATATATGAAAATAACCAAAACATCCGTTTACACATTCTAAAACCCCTCAGTGTTTACAAAATACAAAATGAATTGCTTTTAACTCGTGTATAAACATCTTCAACAACTAAAATGCTAACCAAAATACACCAATTAAAGATAAACCATTCAAACAAGATGAATATCACATGCAAACGAAACAAAATTAAACTATATAAATAAAGATAATTCCCTAGAAAATAATAAATCATGATAGATTGTACTTGACAGCAGAGTCTTGTGCAACTTGTTTATCAACTGAATATTAATGCAAATAAAATCTGAAGAAAACTAAATAAAATCATTATAAAAAAAACCCTCCGCGGTCTTTAAATAAACTTGAATAAACAATATAAATGTGTTTGTTCATATGTGTATGTATGAAGACAGACACACACACACTTATATACATATATATATATATATATATATATATATATATATATATATATATATATATATACAGGCAGGAAGTTTGATTGTAATTGCTGATTTTCGAGATTAAAAATAGGCACATTACCCAATACGATAATCTTACATCGCAATTAATCCAACATCACATGCACTAAGTGAGGTGTTGTACTTCCAGATGATAAACCTCTAGAAAAAATCTTTTTACCAGAAATCGTTACATTAAAATTATTGTTGGGTACTTCTAATAGATTTTCAGCATTGACCAAAAGATCGGAAATTAATTTGTGTTTCTTTAGCTCAAATTTCTTCCTGGCACCACAATGCCGATCGTACAGGGTTTTAGGTCGATTGGATGTTTGTATTCTGAAATATTCATGAAATATGCAGTTCAAATCGATACACATCACATCCATATTAGATGTTCATTATATTCGGCGTAACTTTGGGAGCATAACTTGCTTGCCTTAAGTGTTAAATAATTTAAGTAATACCCGAAAAATATATAGTGTGTATCTATACAGTGATTGAACTAAATCCTAGGACTGGTTATTAATTCTTATATCGCACATGCCAAGTCACCTCGGTGCAAATCGAGTGTAATATAGATTTTTTGGAATAACGTTTAATGATCTTTATAAACATCAAGTAACAATAATGATTCACTTATGTTACAATCAAGTTTCGAGATGTTATTTTACGGCTCACTTTCTGGAATATCTTGTAAAAGTATGATATGCCACAATAAATCTCTCTTTCTTTGGGGACAAATGTTTAGGGCTAATAATAACTATTCATGTATGTGCAAGCTTATTTGTGTTTGTATGAGGATAAGATAGTTTCAGCGGATATCTCTGAATATGCTTGTAGATGGGTGCATGTGTGTGCGTGTGCGCGTGTGTACTTGGTTTGGTTTGGTTCTATTGCATATCAAACATCGAAGGTTATTTCATGCCACATCAATTTTTATGCATAAAACAGTTCTGTTCCAAACAATTCAGGTTAGCGTAAGTACGGAGTTTAAATGTCGAAACAGTTCAAGTTCAGACAATTCAGTTTAACATAAGTACAATTGTCCTTACACACAGGACTATGTTTAAAAAGTTCTATTTCAAACAATTCAGTTTATCATAAGCATACAGTTTGGTTCTATTTACCCATTGATTGGACCCTATCAGGTACTGCCACTACAGGCCAGAATGGACCTGGGAGCGATTGTAATAAAGCGTTACTCTGCCTTCCCAAATTTTCAGCTTTAGTTGAGCTCCACCTTCGAGATTTCTTAGTGTCATATGTAGGATACTGGTTAGGGCAGTCTAACCCATCTGATGAGATGTAGTCGGTGTATTCTACTGATCAACTGGGCCAATATATGTATATGCAGAGATGGATGTAAGCGTATTCGAGCATAGATACCGTATATTTATATCATCATCATGTAGCACAGCTAGCATGGATTTCCCTGAGTCTCTCTCGCCATTTTTCTTTATCGCCCATTACATTTGGTTGGTGCTCAAGACTATAACCTGCATCCATACAGATAGTTTCTAGCGGATCTTACAACACCTGCTCGTCCATGTGAGAGAGTTGCCAAGACAATGTCATTTATTCGTTTGTCCTTACTCCATTAGCGGTTCCCCATATGTTTTTCCTTTTAATTTGGATGGTTTCAAAGATGGAAGGTAGGTAGCAACACAGCTGCTGTTTTGTGGGATGCTTCTTCCAGGATTTGTACACCAGAGTTCAAAGCACTTTTTGTTGCAATTGCCGACAAAGTTTTTCTCCATACGCTTGATCAACGCCCATTTGGTGTATCCCTATAGTAGTATGTCACTAACGGCTGCTAGGAAAAAAATCAGTTTTATTTTTTCGTGTTGGTCTGACTTTCATATGACCAATAATCTATAGATAGCTGTACAAACCTTTACTAGTCACGTACTGATGTAATTTTCTGGAGATGAGATGTTGCTTCCAAGGTAAATGAATTTTTGCATTAGTTTCAAAGAAACACCTTTTAATGTGGAGATGTATTCTCTTCGATTTTAATTAAAGCACGTATACTTTGTTTTGTCTACATTGACATGGAGACCAATGCCACCTGAGGCCTTCTCCAGACAATGCAGTAGGGATTCGGCCAAGGGCAGGTGTATTTGCTTGAAGCGCTATATCATCTACGTAGTTCACGTACATAACAGTTTGTGTGGGAAATCGTCTGCTTCTTACTTTTTCCAGTGCGAAACCATTTTCTTTCATCAAACTTCTCGACCTTCGAAGTACGTAGTTAAGGCAGATTAAGAACTGGTACGGGGCGAAAGTATTCCCTTGAAAAAACAACTGCGACAATGTCAAAGAAGTCTGTGTTACCGGCCGGTGAATGGACTTGTTCTTTTATGTTTTTGTCGAGCATCATTATGGCTGTGGCGGTTTCTTTGGGGAAACCATAGGTTAGGAGTATTTGCTCCATCTTCCCTCTATGTATGGAATCAAATGCAGAAACGATGTCAACAAATAAGTGTCTGGTCTCAATGTTTTTAAATTATATCCTCCCAAAATTCTACGGGTTCTCTAAATTTGACATGTTATGGATCGATTTATCTAAAAAAAAAAAACATTTTGATTTTTCTTAAAAACTGTCTAAATTTTAAGTTCGATGCGTTTGAATAATGGGACCATTGTAAATCTTAGCCACTATGGAAATAATGGTTATACATAGGTAACTGTTGTCTAAATCGAGGTCACATCTCTTCTGAAAGGAGAAGATGCATCTTTTGTGCCTCTGTCTATTGTGTTCTGGTTACATTCATAATATCAGAACAGTATGTCGTCGGAATTTCTTTGTTTTCCACACATCTGGTCGTATTTCATCAAAACCGGCAGCATTCCTGCTTTTAATTTTCATTAGTTCTAATTTTAGTTCCTCTTGCGTAAAATGTCCAAGTCTGATGTCTTGTTGAATATTGATAATTTCGAGATTGGTTTAAATGTCATTTTCGGGAATTTCCCAGGTAGATTCTTGAAATGAACTTTCCGCATGTGTTTTAGTTTTTCTTAGCTGATAACTTTTACTTTACTCTTCCTTTTACAGAGTTCATTTCCTGTCTGCCATGCTATGCGAGATTGCTTATCTTCTACCCCGTTTCTAATCTTATTGATTTGGTCTTGAATGTATTCTGTTTGTTCTTTTAGGTATGCTTTATTTAGTTCAGTTTGTGCCTTCTTAATATTCTAAATGATGGCATTAATCAGGTACTTTTTATTATACATAGATGTGGTTTTCATGTTGTCAGTTTTTTTCTTAATTGTTAATGTCTCCCAAGGAACCCTATATTTTGATCTTAGATTAATTGGCCGGCATTCTTCGATGTAGGCATTGACAAAGTTTAATATACGTCATTCGGAGTGAGCGTTTTTGATATCTCGTAAACGCTTCGAATTTGTTTCTTAGTGTTATCTAATTATCTTATATATCTACTGTTTAGCAGGAACCAGTCATAGTGTGCAGTTTTGATTGTTTGTGTCGCATTTCTGCGAAGGCTCTAACGTATCTCTGCCGTGATAATGCGATGGTTGGAAGAAACACCCTTATAAGATGACTATGTCTCCCAATTGTAAATGCTATTAATTCATTTGTTATTCATGAGCATATAGTCTATCGGTGATTTATCATTATATATATATATATATATATATATATATATATATAAAACTATGTCTCAAGTCTAGGCGGATAGTAAACAGGTATGGGCCAAATGTCTCCTCTTGTAACACACAGACACATTTGCCCCATCCCTGTTCATTATCTACTTAGACAACGTGCTTAGAACGCCTATAGATTTAATGAAGGAAAACGGTTTAAAACTGGCAAAGGAAAGAAGCAGAAGATACCTCACACAAACTATTACGGACGCAGACCACGTCGATGAAATAACGCTTCTAGCAAATACACCCTCCCAAGCCGAATCCCTGCTACCTATTCTGGAACGAGCAGCAGGTTACATAGGCCTCCATGTCAACGCAGACAAGACGGAATACATATGCTTTAATCCAAGAGGCGACATCTCCACACTTAAGTGTGGTCCTTTGAAACTAGAGGACAAGTTCACCTACCTCAGAACCATTGTCTCGTCAACTGATAATTATATCAACGCACGACAAGGAAAAGCATGAATATCTATCGACAGGCTATCGGCCATATGGAAGTCAGGTCTGACCGATAAAATAAAAGACATTTTTTAACGCAGTGGTTGTGTGGACACTGCTTTGTGGATGAACCAGATGGACACTAACTAAATAAATAAAAAGCTTAATGGCAATTACAGAAAAATGCTGCGAGAAATATTGAACAAGACCCGAGGGCAACACCCCACAAAACAGCAGTTGGATGGCCACCTACCACTCATCACGAAAACTATCTAAGACGAAGCAGATATGAGGGTTACTGCTGGAGAAGTAAAAACGAACTCATAAGCGATATACTCCTTTGGATTCCTTCACATGGACGAGCAAAGGTGAGACGACCAGCAAGAACCTATATATAACAGCTCTCTGCCGATACAAGATGTATCCTGTAAGACCTGGTGGGAGCGATGAACGATAGAGACCGGTGTCGAGAGAAGGCCCGGGAGATTCGTGCCGGCAGAGTAACATCTTCATCATCATGATGATATATAACTAAATAGATGTGTGTGTAGAATTGTATGGAAAGAACAAGTAAAAATGTTTGGAAGGATGACCGATTTTAATGGATGATAATATAGAAACATAAATCTTTTTCTTATGCAGGCTTCAAAGTGGATTTGTTTTTTTCTTTTTTGGAAGCACAGAGTCCATGTTTGGATCATATTTACCAACCCCTCCGTTCGGGCAGGATATGACACAAGGTCAATTTTTAAGCGGAGTTTAACAAGTTTGAATTCAGAGTTTTCATTCTCCTAGACTAGTTGCCTCGCCAAGGCTGAAGAACTCAGTCTGTCCTACTATTTACCCATAGCTGGAGGGAGAATAATTGGATTCATACCTTTCCCAAGGGTATTAGTGCTATGTGAAATGCAATCAGTCTCGTCCAGGATTTGAACTCGTATCGCCGTGTCCATATCCTGCGACGATAACCATTACACCACGGGCACCTCCGAAAGAGTCCATGTTTTGAAGGCAGCAATGAGGAGTTTGTCAAACGAGTTTCAGTCAAGAGCAACGATACCTCTGGTACTAGTTAGCGTCGTATGCCTTCCATTATTGACCATATTTGGTTATAATTCAACTCAATTTGGGAAACAAGAATCAGATAAAAACTCACAGTCAAGTGTTTTTTTTTAATGATGTATCAAACTTTGTGGATTATTATTTTGAAATAATTGCAATGATAATGTTTAACTCATGGGTAGGGTAATCAGAGGATGAATAGGAACTAGACTGACACTCCTACTAAAAAAAAGTCTTAATTGTTGAGTAAAGAAACGCTCCAGATTCAGAAAGATTTGCATCTATATTTTTGCATTCATCGATCAATCAGCGTATTCAAGTTTGTTTTAAAATCTAAAACTTAGATACTTAGATACTTAGAAAACAGCAATATTTGAATTATCAAAATCCGAAATAATTTAAGAAAAATTAAAATATAATTTTCAACTAATTATTAGGATAGATAAATCATTAGCTTTTTAAATTTAATTTCGAACGTATTTAAATTGTATAAATAAGTGAAGAAATACATATTTCTTCAGTAAATATAAAATTACTATTTTCTGAAATACCGTTCAGTTGATTTCTTTTGGGTGAAATCTACATTCATTTTTTTCAATATGGCATTTAATTTCAACTTTATTTTTTTCATAAATTGAACGAATGCGTGTTTACTTTTTTTTATTGCGCTAGATAAAATTCATCTGTCACCGGTTGATAAAATATTCAGCAACAGCTGCATATATATTAAGGGATAAATACATCTCTCTCATTACTTAATGAACCTCATTTTTTACGTGCAAAAGAATTATAAACTCAGACGTAAACCACACAAACTACTGCATTGAAAATGTCCTACTTTTTTTTTATATAACGTAAATATGGGCAAATATTTACACTTTAATATTATCTTATCTTACAAGAAAATACTTTGTAACTTCTGTTTTTCATCAAAAATTTCAATCAGTTTAAAGAAATAAAAATTTATACATTTGTAGATTGGAGTTGTTTTTTTAATCATTTTCTCCTTTTTTTTTTCGCTAGGAATGCCTCCCTTTCCCTGGACTATTAGTTCGAAAGTGAATGTAATTGCGTGAGTGGAGTTCTTGCTCGCAGATTTCGAAGCAGCAGTCAGGCATTATAGCCATTATGCCACAAAGACTCCCTCCGCAGAATAAGGTATTACACATGGAACCCTATTGAGAGAAAGTGTCACCAATAAAACGAACGCATGTCGTATTTAGAGGCATCGTATAGCAAGTGAAACTCTACTGGTCGCAGTCGAATTTTAACTGCATTGTCAGCTGAAATTTGTCTACATAATGGTCGATCTAATCGATATGCTCTATATAGAAACATTGCCTTACATACATAAATCAATATGTCTGAATTCAAATAAAGAGAAAAAGAAAACATTTACACACTGAATATTTATTTTTATAGAATAATTTCCTGGAATGCCCATGTACTTCCTTTCACAAGTGAATAATAATCACATAGATCAAACATTTCAGAATAGACTTTTCATTTCCTATCGAAATACTGGTAATAAATTTATCTGGCAACAGACATTGATCCATCACATTTTTCGTTTCCATCCTGTCTAAATATTAGAAAGATTGGTGTACCTAATTATGTTGGCATCAAAGACTCATTGACAGTTCCAACGTTCACCACTGTTTTTCCACTAATTTAACTTTTTTTCAAAATAATTATTCGATGAAGATAAGACATGACAAAACGTCAATAAATATGTAAATTTATCTTCACTTATTATTATTATTCCTTCTCCACCTCCTCTCTCTCTTTCTCTCTCTGTCTAAACACACACACACACACACACACACACACACACATATATATATATATATATATTCTGATAGGCAAGAAACTGACGGTCACTTGGATCCACAAACATTATGTCAATAATCTTCTGAATGACTACGAATAATTTTTATTATTATCAAACCAAAATATCTATCTATCTATCTATCTGTACATGAGTGTGTGTGTGTGTGTGTGTCTGTGCGTGTGTACACAAGTCTCTGTTCAGTGTGTGGGTGTGTGCATGTGTGAAAAATGCTTAAGAATATCAACCTAAATAAGAAGCAAGAATTTATTTCTGAAGTAAATGGAGAAATGCAAATAATCTTGGGAAAAATTGTGTCTCCATAATCAAATTGCAACCCCTAATGAATTAAATTTAAATAGCTTTAGATCGTTTACGTTTTATCTTTTCAAAAGTGCACACACACACACACACACACACACACACACACACATACACATACACACACACACACACTATATATATATATATATATAACATTTAAGAGGTACTCGTTGGGTTGAGATGAAATAAAAGGAAATGCACACGCTGGTCGAGTCTATTTGCTAATACACCTGAGGAAAAGTATGAGTCCAATTCTTCTCTCTCCCACTACGAAATTAACGTAGAGAATAGCGTACTTTTTAAACATAATGTGACAACTTATATCGGAGAAGGAAAACACTGAGTTTAAATCATTTTTCTCTCTTCACACTGACCTTGTGCTCCATTCAGCACATGTAGGGAGGTTGAACATACACACACACACACACACACACACACACACACACACACACACACACACACGTATATATATATATATATATATATGTATATATATAAATGGAAACTTTATTTATAATTATGAATTTCTCTTTTTATAGACCTCTGGAGTCATTCTATATCCAAGTATTATGATTCTTTTTTTAGATCTTTTATTTTCTCGATGGCTTTCTCCTATTATGTTTCTAAATTTCTCTCTTTATACCTCTTTATTTCTCTTTCTCTGTTTCCTTATCCCTTTATATACATACATATATATATATATAAACTATTTTTTTCCTTAGTTCTTATCTATCTATTGACATTTTTTGTGCACAGCTTTATCACTAAAAAAAGCTGTTCTGTGTATGTAAAGAGGGGAAAAAAGCTCTTGTCTCCCTATTACTAAAAATGGAAATGTAGGTTTAGCATTCAAAATTCGAATGAATCACTAACAGTTAGCTCTGGGGGTGGGGAAATTATGTTTTACGATCAGCCACATTTACAAAAAAAAATGCAACCTAAATCTTTGTATTTTTGCAGGAAAAGATTCAACTTCATCAACGATACAGCACTTGGATGCCCTATGAGAGTAATAAACAGTTTATGAATACATGCCATGAATATGTGATCAGGAGAAGCTTCGTTTTACAAAATGCAGGAATGAAAAGAGCGAAAGAATTCGGCCAAACTTTTGAGTGTGGATCAATAGTGACCTTACAGGCAAGGGCTTACTGATGCCAGGAAGGGATGCGACAGCCCTAGCGAAAACGGTTGTATAAAAAATGATGAATGGGAATGACTCAAATAAATCAAACTGAATATAGAAAGAATAACCGATGGTTGAACTGCAACAAATAATCGTCTCTATCAACAATCACACAGACCACATTTACATGACAAAGTTTTTAGCTGCAAATCTTATTTACATGGAAAATGAATGAAATAGAAATATGCTTGAATATTATTCCCAACAAATGAGACTATGTGTTCACAATATCCATACAAAAGAAAAGAGATTTTGAAGATTATACACGTTATTGTTGTTACGCCAGCTGCAAATGATATTACCGTAATTTTCCCGTTCCACAGCTTTTATCAGCTGTCTGGCAAGGTCAAGATATATGTATGGAAAATCTATTACCATACAAAACAAAATCTTTAATTTACGTGTTAAAAGAGGCTCACAGGAACTTTAAAATTTGAATTTATACTTTTGAATTTGTTGACTAATCAGCGGCTTCATTAAAACTAATATTTCTTTAAGATTTTATAAGATGATATTTGATCGGCCACGAGAAATTTAAAGGATCAAAACTTTAAAATTATTTAAGAAACATTTCCCACATTGATAATTAAAATACTTTTTTGTTTAACCAATTAAAACCATTTAAAATGTAAATAATTTTTATCTAATTTAGAAACAATGTAAATCTTATTTTTAAAAAAAATCATGATAAAATAGATTAATTTCAGTATGCTGTAGAACATTCTCTATTGCTTCCCACCTCGTCATTATATCTATTGAATGAAATTAAGTTACTTTCCAGTATCTAATTCTTTTAGAAAATATCTTATTTTAACACGCCTTAACTATTACTACAACAACGCGATAAACGTCTTTATTGATTATCTTTCGCTACTGGCATTGATATAAGATTTCTTACTGCTGATTATTAAGCTCGTATCACGCACATATAGTAACGTATGACTATACTTTGTCTCAACATTGTAATATACACAAACATCGTTAACACACATGAAATATATAGTACAATTTAAAATAAACGCAAATTGTTGTATATTGACCTCCCATTCGGCTAAGCTGTCAAAATAGGAAATGCACCTGTGTAAATAACAGGTGCACCCGGTCGAGGAATATCAGGATATAACCTTGCCTGTGGATGGGTTGAATTGAGTACGAAATTGTGACGCTCGCAGGAAGAAGAGTGGACGTCAAATTATTATATAACCCCGGCGACAGGAAGTTCAAAGGAGTTGGAGAAAAGATGTTGGAATGAGGAACACGTCCCAGAGTGGCTGGGCCCCCAGACCCCCGGTTGAGCAGCCCAGGAGAACTGGAAATAAACGCTGTTATGGCCATAAGAGTGGGGGTCAATATGTTGCTGTTCTGTTCAGCCTCACTCACTTCTCACGCAGTAAAACCTTTTGTAAACCTTTCGAACCTTTTCAAATAAAGTGAGAGGTATATTTTTTCTAAAGAACTGTGTCGCTCGTCTTTATTGTGTCGCCGTTATGATTCTGCATGCATCTGCATGTGAGTATACAACAAAATTACTATTTGTGACTGTCTTGTGGATATCATAATTGAACATACTTGGCTTTTAAAAAAAAAATTTTTTTTTACTTGAAATATGTCCGTTATTTGGTGATTTTTCAATGAATTTTTTTACTTAAATGATAGAAATGATATTTTCAAAAAATTTAACAACTATGTTTCATTAATTAATTTACAAAATATTCATTCATACATGTCTGAAATTTCATTTTCTTTCATTTTCACACAATGATCCCTTTGAAAGACCACGTAAACTACTTTACAATTGGTTTTTCTTCTTAATACGAGGTGTCGTTATCTGGCACAGATTCGGATATCTCTACGTATCTCCAAGTTCCATTGAACGTTAAGCGTTACATTTTCTTGGACATATCTGGTTATTACATTCACCAGTTATCAGTTTGGTCAAACATTTAATCTTATGCACCATTCCCCATGGATCATCTTTTAACATACTGTTGCACCAACTCTTGAATTGCTTTTGTGGCAATTTGTTAAATTTGCTTACAATGTGATAAACTTTTTCAGCTCTATGACCTACATTTACTTCCTGTATGCTTGTTACTAATTCTTCTTCTTCTTCTTATCATTATTATTATTATTATTATTATTATTATTATTATTATTCATTAGAATTTTTCACATCAGCGTAAGCTGATGGTTTTCCCTGGAGATTGAGTGATAGCAAGTCTCCTGAAGTCTCCTGGACTCTTCTCAGTATTCTGGCAGTTTTCAGTAATGCTGTAGTTTGAATGGTCTCCACTCGGCCGCCAACTTCTAAATCTTCCAGCATCAATCTTTGTGAGTTCATCATACAAAAATTAGTCGTTGGTATTTCTCAGGAGTCTGAATGACAACAAGTCCCTCAGGTCTCACGGACACTTCTCAGGAGTTTAGCCAATCTCAATAATGTTGCAGTTTGGGGGGTCTCTATCCATCCTTCGATTGCCTTCTCTTCCAGCTTCTTTTCCAAGCCTTTACGTGCATTAGAAATGCCATTTACAACTGATATCACCTTCACCCTCATATTCTACAACTTTCTCAGTTAACTGGCAAGGTGTTAACACTTTCTTCTTCTTCTTCTTCTTCTTCTTGGGCAGGATATGACACAAGGTCAATTTTTAAGCGGAGTGTATCATGTTTGGATTCAGAGTTTTCCTTCTCCTAGACCAGTTTCCTCACCAAGGGTGAAGAACCTAGTCTGCCCTACTATTAACAAATAGCTGGAGGGAGAATAATTAGATTCATACCTTTCCAAAAGGTATTAGTGCTTTGTAAAATGCATTCAGTCTCATCCAGGATTTGAACTCGTGTCGCCGTGTCCATTTCTTACGACAATAACCATTACACCACGGGTACCTCCCTAAAAACCACGGGCACCTCACATACACCACGGTCACCTCACTTTATTATTATTATTATTATTATCATTATTATAGTTCTTGTTGCAGTTATTGCTTTTGTTGTTGTTGTTGTTGTTGCTTTCCTTGCGAGTATTAAGTGGAGCACGAGTACCAGCTTTGCAGGAGTGTTTTGAATATTGTAAATGATTTGCAAGTACAAAGCTCTCTAAACGAACCAGATGTAATCTGTCCAACTTTTTCTTGTTTCCCCATCTGAATAATGATATTAAGTATAAAGTTTTAAAATGTTTATAACATTTAAGTAAATCCGACGGTACTGTCTCACGCCATAGGATTAAAGGAGTGTTAAAACTGTTCGGCCAATGAAAAAGTCAGTGAAATTGGTGCGTTGACTGTCAAGGAAACTATCTTCAAGAAAACATTTCATTTTTAGTTGAGTCTTGATATCTTTTGATCACACCATATATTTACATAATTCAACTCTGTTCTGCTTCTATTTCACAAAAAATATACCCCCACACCTTCTAAAACAACTAATCTGTTAATCAGAATTTATTTATTTTTCTTGACCGATAAAATGAAACGCAGTGGTTGTATCGATACTGCTATATGGATGCACTTTATGGACTCTAACTAAACGGCTGGAGAAAAAACTAAACGGCAATTACATTAGAATATTGTGAGCAATATTGAACAAGTCCTGGCGACAACACCCCACGAGAAACCAACTATACGGCCACTTGCCTCCCATCACGAAAACTATACAACTTAGACGAACCAGACACGCAGGACACTGCTGGAGAAGCAAGGACGAGCTCATAAGTGATGTACTCCTATGGACCCCCACATATGGCCAAAAAAATGCTGAACAACCAACTCAAACTTACATACAGCAGCTATGTGAGGACACAGGAGGTAACCCTGAAGACTTGCCAGAGGCGATAAATAATAGGGAGAAGTGGCAAGAGAGGGTCAGGGATATCCGTGCTGGCGGCACGACATGATGATGATGATGATGAGATAATAGACATTGTTAAGATTCTTACAAGAAATCAAAGTAGATTTCAATGTCTAAAAGAAAAAGTGCGAATATGATAAAAGAAAAATACGATATCATAAATTATGACAAGGACATAAAAAGCAAAGGTTAAAAAATCATGTTAAATTTGGGATTTAAAGTAGCGGTTGCAGCAAGAAAAAATATTTTACTTCAACAATGGAACAAAAGAAGAAAAAAAAATATGTATAGATCAGCCATATATATTTGATACAGCGGGGTTCAATCCTAGGTCGATTCATATCAATTTTAATCCTATTCTTTTGTTAATTAAACTTTATCTACGATATTTGTCTATAGTTTAAATTTATTCCTATGTCTACATCTAGCAATTAAATCACATCGCTGATTTAATAATTTTTCAGGATCTGAATATAGAATAATTAGCATTTTTTTTCTTCTGAGCACAGGTTACATCTACTATAAAAGCGTTTTGGAGTATTCGACTTTTTTGATATGCTTCATTGAATCTCAGTTGTTAAATCTTTATTTGTCAAACACCAAAATTGATTAAATTGAGATTTAAATTTTCCTGGTAAAGAAATCAATGTGACTGACATTACTGAGCAATAATTTCTTTAAGAAAAAAAACAAAACCGGTCACATTAGGATTATAAATTTATTTTCATACTGTTATGTGCTTTTGATATAAATCAAAAACACTAAAAAAAATTATCAGGACATCTTCTGATCTAATGGATAAAATGATTTATAATAGACACAGGAAAGAAGGGTGGGAGGGGGTATAAGAGGGGTGAAGATTTTTTTCCGCATTTAGCCCATTTCCGTTTTTTTTTAAAAATTTTTTTGCCGGTTGGAATTATAGTAAATTATAATTATTTTTTTTTTAAATTCTAATTACTTTTCGACTTAAAACTCCAGATTACATACTAATTTAGATAAAATAACTTGATTTAATAAATTTACGTCAGGACACAGTAACACTTAAATTAAATTCAATATTTAAAATTAAAATTAAAATTAATTTAATTTCAATTTTGTTTTGGAGCCTTTTTACCCTTTTATTGAAGAGTACGAGAAATGTCTGCGCACTTGAATTTTAGGACCCGCAATAAAACCTAACAATATCCTATTTTTTGATCCACTTAAGTGACTCTAAAAACTATAAATAACGAAGAATTTAATTAACTTGGTCAATCTTTCTACCACCAAAAAGACTTTCCCCTATGGGAGGCCAAGACAAATAGCAGAGCGCCATGCAATAAGACTCAGAGCGAAAATGCATGCAGCCTTCTTTTACCGACTACCAGATGCGACATGTTGTCGCCAAAGTTCATAAAAAACGCACGTGTGGACTTAAGAAAACAAAAGGCTCATACTTATGGTCCATCACTTATATACACACACATACGAATACAAATGTATGTAAGTAAAGTCAACTTTTTATCCTTTTTACTTCGGCTGACTATGGACGCATTGTTTCAATAAACTTTAGTAAGATGTAAATACACACACACGGGCGAAGAATCCTATTTTAGTTCAACTGGCCATTGCTGTATTTTCTATAAAGACCGCTCATACATAACATGACCATTGTATTTCTAATTATTTTTATCCTGTTTGTCATGATTAATAAATTGTTCGTTTCTTAATGTCCATTGTTGTCATATTCCATTTGTTTACGTACTTGTAAAATTTGTGTTGTATTCGAGATGGAACTAAACCTGAAAGTAACTCCCGTTGTACCATAGCCATGATATGGCTATGTGTGAAACATACATCGAATGTCCATAAAGATAGAACCTAGGCATCTCGAAACACGAAAAACACTCACGAATTCTTTGTTCAGGTACAAAACTTTTTTTTTTAATTACCTTTGAGTTTGAAGGTTTTTCGACATAAGGAGAGAGAGGCACAGTCTTTCTATTCCGGCCTTTTTATCTGCTCCCCACCCCCATCTCGTACGACACCTGCCCAAGGCCTCCGCGAGCAAGCGAAAGTCAACCGCCTCGTTCGGTGTCCAGGCTCAACTCTACTAACTGACTTGTTCAAAATCTCCCAAAATCCACCGCGCGCTTCTGGCGCATGACGTCACCCGCACTGTGTATCCCCCGTTTCCAATCTCGGGCTATTGTGACATCTCTGAGTGACACGTCTACTCGATGTGCGTGCGTCTGAACACCTGTGTTAATGTTGCACCTAAGTAACCCATGCACTGAGCCGAAAGATTCTCAGCCTAACTAAACCCAAAGGCATGAAACGAAATCCCTCGGCCATTATATTACACCGTAAATTACGGAAGATACTCAGTACTCTCTCCCAGTGCAAGTATCACGGCTTTTCTTTTTCAAGAATGTTTTTGGAATCCATTAATCAATGAAGTGTGATGTGCCATTAAAACAAAGAAAGTAAATAAACACGCTTCAAAATGTATGAGGTGGTTTAACAATAATCATGTTTGGATCTTGACACAGTGACCCGTGTTCATAGTCTGGACGAGGACGTTTGCATTTAATATTGCACTAACAACTTTATTAGCAGTTATGGGTAAAGACTAATGAAGATTATGCTCTTTAATCTTAGTTTATAGTCATATCTTCCCCCGCACCCTTAATTGGTACAAATAGTCGTGACTATAACTTATTTTTGACTCGAGAAAGAAACTACATATCGCTAAATTTTAAAGAACCCTAAAAGTTTATCTTCGGTAATTTTTTTTTTAAATAACGAACGCAATACCAACACGTTATTCATACTGCAATTTGTCCTTAAAATGTTTTAATATGCATGTTCATAGTATTTTAAATTCTTTTTAGCATCATTTACCTTTTATTGTTAAACTTTCTATATTATTTTGAATATATTTTTAAAGGAATAATTTATTGATTTCGCGTCAATTATTATGGCGTTTGTAATGTTGCTGGGTGACGTGATATCGGACGCAATAATGTTCACTGAACCGAAATTTTGTCTTGAAAAGTGGCATAAACACGAATTTAACAGAGGCCGATATTACGATATTAAGGTCGGATATTAGTGCATACTTAATAAAAACACATTACATAGCATAAGATATTGCAATAAAATCTTTAAAACATCTGGAATTGAAAAACTGAAGATACGTCTGTAAAGTAAGTAACTCACTGTTAATTTTAATATATTTATCTTAATTTTGAGAAAAAAATGTGTTAACTTTACCTGCTTGGTTCAATTTAGAGTCAGGCTAATATAGCTTATTCGCAAGAAAATAAAAGTTGGTGCCAAAATCTATTATAAAAGCTATCAATAATGAAATTGTCTATTAAAAGATGAAAAAAAATGTCTTGAAGAAATAAGAATTAAACGAAAAAAACGAAATGATTTGTAGATAAGTGCAACTATATTTACCTGGGGGAGTACCGGTAGTGCAATAACTACCGTGCTGGTCTACGTCACTGTAGTCAACGATTTCGAAATCTCGTCACGCTAATACGTTCATTTTAAGAAAAATACTCTTCGAAAAGTTTTGAACCTTCCTATCCCCCAGCTATCGGTTAAATAGTATCAACACCATTCTTCTACAAGGATGGTTTTGGCATTAAATAGCCAAAATTTGATATACCATGTGAACAAATACATCTAACCAAACTTATATTTACGCACCTCTGCCGAAAAAGATTTGAAATGTATAGCAGTTAATTTATTAATTTCACTTACAATTGTGGCATCTCAGGTTATCAAATGGTTTGTGAGGATCAAAAATCTATTTACTAATCGTCATTCTCACTATGTGAACCAGAATTCTAGTGATGTAGCAAACTAACATGAAACATATTGGGTAAATTTAACTCAACATTTGAATTCAAAAATACTTCTAATTTTATTCAAATTCAATTCGATGGAGCATTTTGAAAAGAAATTTGAAAAATGTGACTGAATTGGTAAATTCTTATACTGAATTGATCATAGGGATATTGAAAAATTCAGTTATGTTACCCGAAGTATGAGATCGTTAATTTTTCAGTTCCTGTTATTTCTTTAAATGACATGTCAAAATGACATGACTGTGGCCATCATTCTCACCACTTTAAATTCTACAGGTTCTATTGGGTTACATGCAACGAACAAAAAGAAGCGATCTTTAAAATGATGTAGCCTATTATCTAACGGTTAAGATGCATAGCCTGTTGTAAAGTTAAGTCGCTAGAAATGTCCAATGAACTGAAAGCAAAATAATCCAAACAAAGTTTAAGATTATTTTGTTGTATACCAGAATGAGGAAAGACAATAACACACTCGTATAAAAACGTAACCTTTTTATTACGCAATTGGCGACATGTTTGTGTGTGGAGAGAGTCCGGAGCAGTAAGATTTACACCAGGTTGAGATTCGATATCTGCAGAGAGACTTACTTCTTCTCTCTGGCTCCTCGGGGCTGGCACGGGGCCGACTTGAAAGATTTAATCATCTTGGCTTCTTCGTACTTTCTTCATGGGAAACTGATACAGGACTAACTCAAAATATTTTATTCTCTCTCTTTCGGAAGATTGTTTCAGGGGCGACTTAAAATATTTACTCATCTTTGTTTGTTCGTGCTTTTTTTTTTTTCACGAAATTGGTGCAGGTCAATTCTCTACAGAGAATTCCTATAGGCTTTTCTATTTCTTCTGGGATCATACTCACTTTTGATATTTGTCTTGTTCATTTAGATTTTTCTCTAGCTCTCAACCCCCGGTCGACGACCAGGGCGGCGTAATACATAGGCAATCTTCTATGGGCTTTCTTCTTCTCTCTCACTTCCCACTGTTACGGGGTCAAAATCTTCGGCCGTTATGTATTTTTCGGATGCCCTCTTATGTTGTGAATACTCTTCCTCTCGATATGCCACTGACGCTATTCATGTTGCATTTCTGCTGTCTTTTGTTTACCTTAAGACACAGGTGTATCCTGTTTTGGAAATGTTAGAACATAGACTGCCTGTCAAATGTCATGTATGTAATTTTTCCGCCATTTTATTATCTATGCCTCCAATGATTGTACTACCACAAAAGCTACGCCTCAGTAAACAGATTGTCGAGTATAATCTATATCAGATCATCCATATTTTATTGATTTTATTACTGAGGATGAGAAATGGATATTATGAAAAAATTAAATTGATCTTTTATTTTGTTGAGTGTATTTAAAATACAAGCTTGCCTTCTTTGTGTGCATTTGATTTTAAAGAAACTATATATATATATATATATAACGTTTAGAGGACAAGATGTTCCTATCGTGTTATGTCAACCGATCAATTTAATTTAGTGGCTTATTGCTAATAGTGAAGGTGTCTCTTTTCTGCTTAAAATATATGTCCTACGTTTTATTTGCATTTACCAAGAGGGTATTGCCTCCGGCTCTTTACTGAGATTTAATCCATTGGGACTTTGCTTGGATAGATGTATTTGGGAGAAGCAGTATACCGTTTGCGTAATCTGCATCTGTAATCGTTTCTGTGGGATATCGTCTGCTTTTTGTTCTTTTTTTCATGAGAAAACATTTTCTTTCATTAGATCAATTTACGTTTGAAGATCTCAGTCTACTCAGAGCACTAGCAACTAGTGTGCTAAGATATCTTATTGCAAGACTATAGTGACAATGTCGAAGAAGCGGGTGTCTCTATCAGGCAAGCCAATCATTGCTTTCGGATTTTTGTATGACATTATCATATAGCGGTTGAAGATTTTTTGGTGGGAAGATCATATGCGAGTAGTACTTATTCCATCGTTAATTTGTTTATGGAATTCAATGCCTTCGAGAAATCACCGAAGAGTTGTATAACTCTGAGTCGCGTAATGCCCGTGATAGATTATCGCATAATATGGAAGTCTAATCTCTCCAATAAAACAAAGATTGATTATTTCCAAACTGTAGCTGTATTCATAGTGCTATATGGATGCACCACATGAACGCTTACAAAATGCATAGAGAAAAAGCTAAAATGAAAACACAAGATAACTGCACGCCGTCTCGCCAAATTCCTGGAAGTATCACCCCACAAAATTGCAGCTATACATACATTTTTTTCACTAAGCATTCAAGTTAAACGAAGAAGATATGAATGGAACTGGTGGAAAAGCAAAAAGAAACTCAAAAGGGATGTGATCTTATGCACTCTTGCAAATGGATGTGTGAGTGTTCGTTGAGAATTTAAGACTTGCTCACATCAGCACTGTGGGAAAAAAAGATTCAGCATACAAGACGAAGTAAGAGTAAGGAATCATAGGGATGAATAGATTCATGGAATTCTGTGCTGCCAACTTTACTTGAGGATGATGATATATATATATATATATATATATATGTGTGTGTGTGCGTGCGTGTGCGTGTGCGCGCGCGTGTGTGTGTGTTAAAATTCTTTATATTTTCAGATTTTCACCAATAATTACAATGTCTCTTGAATTGCAAAGTGCCCAAAATCTATATTGACATCCCAATATCCCCTCATCGTTCTTTCCGTTTCTCTCTCTCACTCACTCTCTCTCTCTCTTTCTATCTATGTATTTATCTATCTACCTCTTTATATATATATATATATATATATATATATATAATTATCTATTCACACGTACACACACATGCATACACACATACACACATTGATAGATAGATAGATAGATGTAGCCTAGGCCATTGTTCCACTGTTCCGACTTTTGTGTCTTCATATTCATGAGGCGAACAAATATAACAAGTAGACAAGGTAAAGGAAAGGATCAATACAATTGTTTATAGAGTTCTTTATTACTTTTCAAAAACGTGCCCAAGAGAAAATGTTAGAAATAATATTACTAATAAAAAAAAACATCGTGACGACAAGTTGCTCCTCAAACACTA
This sequence comes from Sepioteuthis lessoniana, assembly GCA_963585895.1. Taxonomy (NCBI): domain Eukaryota; kingdom Metazoa; phylum Mollusca; class Cephalopoda; order Myopsida; family Loliginidae; genus Sepioteuthis; species Sepioteuthis lessoniana. The sequence goes on along the minus strand of OY757904.1, from coordinate 120,697,616 downwards.
AATTAACAGCAATAATTTGCTTTGAAAATGATTTTTAAAAAATCTACACCACGTCAAATAGCAGAGTTTCTGGTACATGGAATATACAAGATTACAGCATGAAATAGAAGTTCATTTATGGTAGAATATATTTCCAGAAAGATTTACACCGCTATAATTTTTAGACATCATCAAAATTAGTCATGTTCAAGTAAGTTAGAATTACAAGGAATTAAAACCATTGCCTCACCCAATTGTAATTTAATTAATGGAATCTCATTCAAAACATCACATGAAATAAGGTACAACAACGTAGAATTAAAATTATTTACTGATAACATTCTATTCTTTTTATAAGCAGTAAATTAAATTTTGATTTTTAAATTTTAAATTCTAAAATACATATCAACGTAATTCTTCAAATTTAACAATAATTTAGGGAGTTACAACAACTCTTATTAACCTTACGCAAAGATTACAGTAAGACTTATCTTAAATTAAATTCAATATTTAAAATTTAAATTTAAAATTCAAAATTCATATTCAACCCATTTATTCAGCTACCTTTCGACTGAACCGTGCATACATCCACCTCACATGGTGGCTTCCCATTTTATTTTTTTTTATTCATTTCCCGCCAAATCTCAATTTAATCAATTTTGGTGTTTGACAAATAAAGATTTAACAACTGAGATTCAATGAAGCATATTAAAAAAGTCGAATACTCCAAAACGCTTTTATAGTAGATGTAACCTGTGCTCAGAAGAAAAAAAATGCTAATTATTCTATATCCAGATCCTGAAAAATTATTAAATCAGCGATGTGATTTAATTGCTAGATGTAGACATAGGAATAAATTTAAACTATAGACGAATATCGTAGATAAAGTTTAATTAACAAAAGAATAGGATTAAAATTGATATGAATCGACCTAGGATTGAACCCCGCTGTATCAAATTTATATGGCTAATTTATACATATTTTTTTTCTTCAATTGTTCCATTGTTGAAGTAAAATATTTTTTCTTGCTGCAACCGCTACTTTAAATCCCAAATTTAACATGATTTTTTAACCTTTGCTTTTTATGTCCTTGTCATAATTTATGATATCGTATTTTTCTTTTATCATATTCGCACTTTTTCTTTTAGACATTGAAATCTACTTTGATTTCTTGTAAGAATCTTAACAATGTCTATTATCTCATCATCATCATCATCATGTCGTGCCGCCAGCACGGATATCCCTGGCCCTCTCTTGCCACTTCTTCCGATTATTTATCGCCTCTGGCAGGTTTTTAGGGTTACATCCTGTGTCCTCACATAGCTGCTGTATGTAAGTTTGAGTTAGTCGTCCTGCTTTTGTTTGGCCATATGTGGGGGTCCATAGGAGTACATCACTTATGAGCTCGTCCTTGCTTCTCCAGCAGTGTCCTGCGTGTCTGGTTCGTCTAAGTTGTATAGTTTTCCTGATGGGAGGCAAGTGGCCGTATAGTTGATGTCTTGTGGGGTGTTGTCGCCAGGACTTGTTCAATATTGTTCTCAATATTCTTATGTAATTTCCGTCTAGTTTCTTCTCTAGCCGTTTAGTTAGCGTCCATGTAGTGCATCCATATAGCAGTATCGATACAACCGCTGCCTGGAAGAAACTGCGTTTCATTTTATCGGTCTAATATTGTCTCCTAAATATATTTTTTATAGAAATCACTTGCTCACTATATAAGCAATCCCATTGATAATGGACCAAAAAGGTCATGATGAGGTTTAGATACTTGAAACATGAAGATCATGTTATAAAGCAATTTATTTTTGGTGCTAATTTACCTAAATGTTTAACATTTGTATTGCCAACGTGAAATGGATTTTTTGTAGGAATGGCACTACCTTCAAATTAAACTATATCTGAATGTTAGCTCAAGGAATTTAATGTCGGCAGAAGATTTTATGACACCGTTTGCATTCGAGCATCAAACCAAATATTTAACGACGATTCCCAACCGAAAAATAAACCCTTAAGATTCTCATTTCAACAGCCAGTGAGAGAATGGTTGCATTGTAAGTCAGTTTCTTTGAAATATCCAACACACATATACACAAATATCTTTTAATTTAAAAACCATGTATAATCTGAAATAATGAGTAATTATAAAATAATCGAACACAAATAGATAGGAAGTAAATAACAAAATTAAAACTCAATAACAACGATTAAAAGAAAACAATCAAAAGAACAAGAACAACAAAAACAACAGCAACAACAACAGCAATAATAATAATAAAAGGCAGTCATCCGTTTCCAAAGTCTCAATGAGGTTACTTTATTTATTCTACTAAACTGTTCATTTAAAAACATACATATATTTTATTTAAAACAGTTCTGTCTTTAATCTCCGCTGTATTTATGTGCCTTAAATGAAAAATGAATAATGTAATAATTTGACAATAATTTTCAGAAAAAGACTCACTATTGGTCGACTAAATTCCCAAAAAAGGGGAAAAAAGCAACCTCAAATGTAGCTTAACACGTGTTATGACGAACCCTTAAAAGAAAGGTAGTAACGACCCTCTACCTACCCGCCGACCGTGATATAGTTAGCTTAAATGCTAGTAAGATTAGAAATAATTCTCGCGAGCATTTGTCAAAATGGAAGGCAGTCATCCGTTTCCAAAGTCTCAAACAGGTTACTTTATTATTCTACTAAACTGTTCATTTAAAAATATATATATTTGATTTAAAATAGTTCTGTCTTAAATCTCTGCAGTATTTTGTGTGCCTTAAATGAAGAATGAATATCATAATAATTTGAGAATAATTTTCAGGAAAAAACTTCACTGCTAGACCAAGAAATTTTTATTTAGTGTAAATATAGGACTCACATATGATAGTAACAAGTTTCAGAACCCTGGCTTAAAAAAAACCCCAAAAAAACCCCACAAACTCCAACTCAAACAAAATAGGAACCAAAATAGAAATCATTAACAATATGATAGCCTTGGACTTTAACTAAGTTAAAACTTATTGGGAAAGGTATGAGTGTCTTTTTTATTTTATTTTTATTTTTTATTTTTATTTTTTTGGGGTCCGCTTTTATGTACTGCTATCAGAGCTGTTCCTGGTCACATCTGTGTCTGGTGCACAGATCTTAAACACCTGGGTCTGGTATAGCCACATTATACCACCCATGATAAAATGTCAAATCAAAATATTACACAACGTGGGACCCAGGCAGCAAGCCAGGGTGTCATGATCGGCAGGTGCTCTCCTGATAGCCAACATGGGACATCCGGTCGTCATCCTAAGAATGTTGGCTTTTCTTTTTTCAGTTATATAAACGACGACGTCACAAACCATTACGAACAGAAAACTAAACGCAGAACATGGACTAGGGAAGAGAATCAACTTGTGCTAGAATGCTATTTTAGGAGCAACCCTTCACAAAGAGGATACAGGAAAAGAATGATTAAGATCTGGCAACAACGTTCGACATTTCAGACAACTAGCCAAAGGTTAGGACGATAATGAAGAAGGGTTGGTTTTCTGACCTAGAATTACTAGAAATCTACCAAAAACACTGAAACAAAACAATAACACAATACCAGACACACCAAGTGGGGTCAAAGAAAGACAATCAAACAAAAAAGAACCGCAAATCTCGGCAAATGAAAACACTACACTCCCAAACGATACTCTACCAAACAACCAAGAAGAAACACTATCACAAGAACAAAAGGCAAATCTAGAAAATGTAAAGAGAATCATGAATAGTGAAAGGATTATTCTACCTTCATTAAGAAATATAGAATGGAAAACACTTAAGACAGAAACGAATAATATAAATCACAAACTACCTTACATACCGACGAATAATATAACCGAGATAAATGAACTAATCTATGCAGGAGCAAAATTAGTTTGTGAGAATATTGGGATCCCCTCAAAAAGCACGAAGAAACAGTAAAAACCGGGATGGGAAATTCGACTGGAAACACAAATAAAAAAACTACGAAAACAAGCCCGACTGATAAGAAAGAGAGGGAATGAAATAAGCGGAAAGAAGGAACAGGCAACATGGGAAAAATAACAGTACAACTTGAGGAAATAAAACAGAAAGTACTGACCAAAGAAGGAAGTCTAAACAGATATTGACAAAGGGTAAAACAATGCAGGCAAAACAGGACATTCCAAAACAACGAAAGAAATGTCTACCAAAAATTGGGAGGGAGTGACACGAAAACATACCAACAACCAAATATAAAAGAAACCGAACGATTATGGACTAAAATAGGGCAACCAAAGAAACATAACGAAAACGCCGAATGGATAAACAATATCACAAGAGAATTAGAGGGACTTGAAGAAGGCCCTGAAATGGAAATACACGTCGACTTACTCAGAACAAAACTAAAAAGAATATCAAACTGGAAAGCGCTAGACCATGGTGGAATACATGGATTCTGGTTCAAGAAATTCACCTCCATTCACGACAGACTAGCACTAGAAATGAACAGATGCTTACAAGACGCACAAGTACTTGAATGGATGACCAAAGGAAAGACTAAACTAATCCAAAAGGACCCTAGCAAAGGAAAGGCTCCGAAAAATTACAGACCCATAACCTGCCTACCAATGATGTGGAAAATATTAACAGCACAAATAAGGAAAAAGATCTACTACTCGCTAACAAGCCGCGGATTGTTCCCTGACGAACAGAAAGGATACCACAAAGGATGCAGAGGCACAGCGGAATTACTCTACATAGATCAACACATCCTAAATGAGAGCAAGACAAGATGGAAAAACCTAGCTATGGCCTCGATTGACTACAAAAAGGCATATGATATGCTCCCACAAAGCTGGATACTACACTGTCACAAAATGTACAAAATATCACATGAAGTCATAAACTTCATCGAACAGACCATGAAAACCTGGAGAGTTGACCTGACAGCAGGAAGAAGAAGCATAGCTGAAACAAAGATCCAAAGAGGCATTTTCCAAGGAGATGCACTATCACCCTTACTATTCATAATAGCCATGATGCCACTGAACCACATTCTCAGAAAATACGCAGCCGGATACGCACTCAGCAGATCTCAAGAGAAGACCAACCACCTAATGTACATGGATGACATTAAATTGCTTGCAAAAAATGAAAAAGAATTGTAAACTCTCATACACGCCGTTAGAATATACAGCCAGGACATAAGAATGGAATTTGGCATAGAAAAATGTGCCATGCTCGCCATGAAAAGTGGCAAACGACATATGACTGACGGAATCGAACTACCAAATAAAGACAGAATTAGAACACTCGAAGAAAAGGAAACCTACAAATACTTAGGCATCTTGGAGGCTGACCATCAAACAAGTGCAAATGAAAGACCCGACCCGAAAAGAATATCTCAGGAGAACGCAAAAACTACTCGAGACAAAACTCTTAAGCAGAAACCTCATCAAAGGAATAAATACTTGGGCTGTGCCCCTAGTCAGATATTCGGGACCCTTTCTCAAGTGGACCAGAGAGGAACTTAAACAAATGGACCAAAGGACAAGAAAACTAATGACCATGCATAAGGCATTACACCCCAGAGACGACGTTGACAGACTATATGTATCTAGAAAAGAGGGAGGAAGAGGACTTGCCAGCATAAAGACACCGTTGATGCATCCATAAAACGGCTCGAAGACTACATAGAAAAACACGAACGAGGACTAATTACAACCATTGGAAACGATACCGACAACACGAGAGACGAAAGAGTGACAACAACTAGGAAACAAAAATGGGAAGAAAAACAACTCTATTGTCGCTTTAAACGTCTAACAAACAACATCTCCCACCAGAAAACCTGGACTTGGCTAAGAAAAGGAAACTTTAAGAGAGAAACGGAATCCCTCCTAAAAGCAGCACAAGACAACGCCATAAGAACACCAATCATATCTAAGCAAGGATAGATAAGACGCAACAAAACAGTAAATGTAGGCTATGCGGTGACAGAGACGAAACTATCAATAATAAGTGAATGCAGTAAATTAGCACAGAAGGAGTATAAGGCTAGACATGACTGGGTCGGCAAGGTGATCCACTGGGAAATGTGCAGAAAATTTCAATTCGACCATACAAACAAATGGTATATGCACAACCCAGCACTTGTCCTAGAAAATGACTCGCATAAAGTCCTATGGGACTTTAATATACAAACGGATCACCTAATCCCGGCCAGAAGACCAGACCCCATGATAATCAACAAAAAAAGAAGAGAATCTGCAAAATTGTTGACTTTGTTGTCCCGGCGGACCACAGAATAAATCTGAAGGAAAGTGAAAAGAAAGATAAGTACCTCGACCTTGTAAGAGAATTGAAAAAGCTGTGGAACATGAAAGTAACGATTGGGCCAATTGTGATTGGTGACTTAGGCACAATAACTAAAGGATTATTAAAGGGCTTGGAAGACTTGGAAGTTGGTGGACGGGTAGAGACTATCCAAACGTCAGCATTGCTAAGAACGGCCTGAGACGAGTCCTGAAATTTGAGGTGACTTGCTGTCACTCAAACTCCAGTGAGAAGCCATCAGCTAACACTGATGTGAAGAACTCTAAAGGAGTAAATAATAATAATAATAATAATAATAATAATAATACATAAAAAACAAATGACAGAAAGAATAGAACTACCAAATCTAGAAAAAATGAAAACGTTCTGAGAAAAGAAAACTTACAAGTACTTGGGTATATGAAAAGTGGACATCTTCAAACAAGTAGGCATGAAAGAAAGATAATATTAAAGTCCTCAGGTGAACGAAAAGAGTACTTGAAAACTAACTGAAAAACAGAAATATCATCTATAGGAAAACATCTGAGCTGTCGTCCTCGTAAGATTCTCGGGACAATATCTAAATAATTTGTCCTAAGAATGCCACAGCTCTCATATGAAACCGCATAAGAAAGTTAGCCTAAATTAATTTATTCTCATCAGATTTCATTTTAATGATATTGTCCCCATTCCAGCGGCAAACCAACTATTTACCGACAATTCCCTACTGAACTTTAATCCCCCTACATCCTTGTTGGCGCCTAAACAGAATTATCTCAAGTCTCTTCTTCTTTTGGGTGGTATACGAAGATTTATGTATCATCCTTTTGTCATGTCCAGCAATCTTTGAACCCAATTTGTAACAAATTATTTGAGCAGTTTCCAAATGTTATTTTATGATCATAAAGCATTTGAAGTATTTTCCTTGTCATCATCATTAATCAAACATTCTTTGAAAGCCATGCTGTATAAAAATATAACGGGAGAAACGAACCAATATCATTATACTTGCTATCAACTGTTTATTGCTGCGCAGAACAACTTATCATTAGAGTCGATAGCGCATATCACTTTTGCCAAATATTTGCCTGAATTTAACAAAACTTCATACAAGCAATAAGATGATATGTGAATGAATATGACTAATATAATATACTAAAACACATTATGAACACATGCATATATATATATATATATATATATATATATATATATACGTGTGTGTGTGTGTGTGTGTGTGTGGGTCTGTATGTGAGTGAAATAAAAAAACACACACACACACACAAAACACTGTAAAGCCAGTCATTATTTCATAATTGAAGAGTTAATTATCACCCTGAGATCTTTGCAAGAAAGTTTTCGGAACGCTTTCTTTAAAAGTTTTCACCGATTAACATGCCTTGATTTTCTCAGGTGAATTTGTCAGGAGTAAATAATAATAAGCATAAAAATACTATGGCTAGAACTACTACTACTACTAAAACTACTACTACTACTACTACTACTAATAATAATATTAATAATAATAATAATAATAATTTAGTATGATTTGGAAAAGATGTCATTCTCCAATACATTTTACTACACAATTTTATTCTATAGAAACGAACCAATCACAAACAGCCACTAGCAAAGTGATAGCAGATCAAAGGAAAAAATAAGTTCAGCCGACTTCAATTAGAATAATTCATAGATGACATCTCAAGCAGACACATATAATCTTGTTGAAACCAAAACGTCATAATACACTTATATCAATATATACATCAATTCTTGTGCACTCTCTCTCTCTCTCTCTCTCTCTCTCTCTCTCACTCCATATATATATATACATATATATAAGTGTGTGCGAGTGTGAGCAGACGCATGCGTGTATCTGTGAATGTTTTTCTCAGGATATATATATATATATATATATATATATATATATATATATATATAGCGCAAGGGGGAAGGAGATATTTTGATAAAATTTTAGAAGTCTTCGACATGGAGTTGTGACCCTATGGAATTGAACACGGTTTGTCTTGTGGCAGATATTCAGGTATGATTTGTACATTGTCGAGAAATGGTCAAATAAATAGTATGTTTAAATTCACGAAAAAAAAAAAACAATCACATGATGTTAGACCGGTTACTTACGGGCAGAAATTAAGTTATATGATCTTATGCATTCGACGAAAAAGCAGGCAGTGCAATTTATGTTGTCCCTAATCTTCAATAGCAATGAAAAAAATGATCTACGTTAGTTTTTCGGTGAGTTTGAAATATATTTATCATGAGAATAATAAAAAAAATGTTAACTGAATATAAAACCGACCTGCAAAGTGAACTAAGACGTGGAGATAAAATGAAACCAAATCAGGAAATAAACAGGTTCAATTAATATCTGAAAAACAAAAGAGGCTTTCTTTTTTTTAATTATTTCTAATAAGTAAATTTATATTTGCATCATAAAATTATGAAAAAAATTGAGACTGAATATTGAGAACACAACAATTGCAGTCATTAATAAATTGGTGACATTTAACGTGGTCTGACGGTTGTTGCTGTAGGAAATGGACATGCTGACACGAGTTCAACTCTTGTACTAGACAGTTTTTGTTTCACTTTCGCGCTAACGACCTGAGGAAAGGCGTGAATC
>OY757904.1:120591183-120683683 GCA_963585895.1 Sepioteuthis lessoniana | reverse complement strand
GTTTAAATGTATTACTTCTGTTGTTTTTTTTTTAATTTTTAAATAGGACTTTTTTTCAAAACAACTAAATTCTATAACATTTCCATGACGTCGAAAAGTATTTAGTAAGTTATTATAGAAAAGTATTACAATTATCACGAAAACCAGTCCTTGTATTTCAAAGACAACATCGTCAAAATGAAGTTTTATTAGGTAAACATGTGTAATATTCCCATGGCAGTAAAAACCTAAATTGTATTGGTAAAAATGCGAATATTCTTTTGACAATTATATTACGTTTCTCTTCCTTCTTTAATCATTATTAGTATAGTGAAATTTCAGTACTAAATAAAATTCCTGACTTCATTGAAATGGTTCAGCGTTTCGATAACATTTAAATTTTTTTTTTGCAAAGAGACTCACTTCATCTTTCTATGTTTGGGAGTTTATCATTTCTTTCCATTTTGTCGATTTGTATTGTTTTTATTTTGTATTTTCTCACAATATAGTTTAACCGTAGCTTTGCTCCAACGATTTGTAGTGTGGATAATGAATCAGACTGGAAATTGCTTCTCTGCATACACACTTCTGCTGACATTTTTTTTACTCTCTATTTTTTTTGTTGTTCCTATAAAGTTTTCTGTTTTCAAATATATTTAAATATTCTATAATCCTTAATTCTGGGATCATGCTGTGATCCTTTCACTAGTTTTTAAACGATACCATTAGCTTATATTTTTGGTTGCATTCACTTAGGAAATTGGTTAATTATAGAAAAGCGTAGAATAATTGTTGTATGAGATTTTAACGGATGCATTTTAATTCATAATAGGAGATAATAGTCTAAAGACTATTATCATCTATAATGAATTCTATAATTAACCAATTTGCAATGTAAATGCAACCAAAACTATAATCTAATATGCTATCATTTAATGGCATTGTCTATAATACCTTCATATGTCCATTCTTTTTCTTAACTGAACGTATTTGAAAATAATCTAATCTATTAACACACTTTCAACATGGAATCTTGGTCATGAATATATTCTACCCATCTATCATAATCAAAGTGTGTCGATTGCACGGATTCTATTTAATTTCTGAACTCATATGTCCCAATCGGTCATCGTTTTTGGTAGGTCATCTAGACGAAACTATGTCTACATGGAGCTGATGAATATAAGTTACCGGTCGGTCAAAACTAGTGTGCCCATATGTAGGAGTCCATTGGAGAATTCCGCTTATGATTTCGTCCTGATTTCTCCGGCAGTTCTCATTATGCATTGCTTGTCTTTTTTTGATATTTTGCCGGATGAGAAGCAGATAGCTGCACATTTGCCTGTTGCAGCTTTGTAAAAAATTCCTTTTTTTTTTAAATGACGTATTCAGATTTAATCTACATGAAGAATATAATATCCCTTTCTGACGATAAGGAATAACCAAAGAAAAAAAAATCTAAATACATTATCACACTCGACTGTTGATGGACAGGAGAATGTTAGTATAATATACTGCGTATTAAAAAGAAGGTAAAAAGTATATCAATATAGCTTTTCTGGAATAAAAATCAAAATAATATAAGTGAGCGAAAGCAACAAAATGCACATGTTCTTAAATTGTTTTATAATATTACATAAAACGTTTTGTTTGACAGGTCAAACTCATCTTAGTAGAAAACATTACCATTCAATAAACAAAGTGAGTCAGAATATTTGAGATCAAACATTTAAGGTGTAGATAAATCAAATATTCCCTTTATGAAAGCTTACAAGAGATCTTCTGATAATTGATTATACGTTAAACGCCTTATTGTGATCTCGTAATGTGTAATTCTAGCATGCTGCTTATATAGGATAGTGATATATCAAAGGTAAAATTTCGATGAGCGTATAATAAAATATTTGGAAAAAGAAAGAATAAAAAATGAAAGAAATTCTAATTTAATATTTTTCATAACAATGTTTTTACATAATTCAAAAGCCTGAATGAGCAGACATTTTAAAACAATCATAAGATTTTTTTCATGCCAGATGTTTAAAATTTCCTAAACATTTAAATGATCGACTCTACGTTTCAGGGATGAAAATAGTTTAAGTAAATGATAGAAGTGATAAGGGTAAGGGAAACATTAGAATGTGGAAGAAAGAAAAACCTGACGAATCAAATGATCTTGTCCTTCTGAAAAAATGATCACGACAAGATTGAAAATACATATAAGATTTTAGATACATATTATAAAGGGAATATTAATAAGCGCATGTAGTTACTTGCCTTTGTCGCTGATTTAACACAGGGAACAGTGTCTGTTCACTCATGCAGAGTTAGGGTCAATATGCTAATTTATTTGGTTACATTAAAGACTCGCAAACGGTGCTTGGGATAATTAAAATGAATAGATTTAATCCTTATAGGCCTTATATTCTATGTTGAGACATCATTATGCTTATATATATATATATATATATATATATACATACATATATATATATATATATATATATATATATATATATGTATATATATATATATATTGAATTAATAAATCAGATGTATTGAAATTCAGGCAAGCAAAGCAGTATAAAAACTAAAAGTACTTAGCATATCAGCTTGAAATTATTGTTTCATTACTCAAGATTTCACGTATCCTAGTTGAAAAATTTTGAAAACCAAAAAATTAAGCGTTAATTAAAATTCATTAGGGAAAAATTGTCATCAAACTATTGTGTTTTCTCTTCCATACTTGTTACATAAGACTTCAAGCAACGAAGCGATATTAAGAAGGTTTGATTTTAGTTCATTTTGATTATATATATATATATATATATATATATATATATATATATATATATATATATATATATATATCATCATGACGTGCCGCTTGCACGGATTTCTCTGACCCTCTCTCGCCATTCATGTCTATTGTCCATCGCTTCTTGTAGGTCTTCCAGGTTACCTCCTGTATCATTACGGAGCTGTTGTAGATAGGTTCTGGCTGGTCGGCCAACACTTGCTCGTCCACGTGAATGGGTTCAGATGAGCACATCACGTATGTTCGTCCTTATATCTCAAGCAATGTCGTACATGTCTACTTTGTCTAATTTGAATGGCTTTCGAGATGCATGATAGGTGGCCTGTTCAGTTGTTGTTTTGTGGTTTGTTGCCTCCAGGATTTGTTCAATAAAGCCCGTAGCATTCTGGTCCAATTGCCGTCAAGCTTTTTTTTTTCCAAATGCTTGTTCAGTGTCTATGTGGTGCATCCACAGTGTAGTACTGACACGACGGCTGCATGGAAAAAAACAGCGTTTTATCTTTTAGGAAAGGTATGGCGTTCATATGACTGATATCCCATCGATAGCTGTCAATGTATTCGCTGGTCGCATAATGATGTTATTTTCTGTAGATGAGATGCTGCTTCCGAAATATGTGAATTTCTCAACTAGTTTAAGAGAACCACCATTTAGCGTGGAGAAATCGCCTATTTGATTAAAGCACATGAACTCTGAGTTCACACGGAGGCCTATGCAACCTGCTGCCCATCCCAGACTATGCAGCAGAAATTCGGCCGAGGGTTAATATATTGGCTTGATATCTCCTGAAGTGCATCGGATTTGTTTCTTAGTGTTATCATATATTTATCGCTTATCTCCCTCTTGTTTGTCCGGGACCAATCATAATGAGCAACCGTGGGTTTTTTTTGCGTCGCATCCTGCGTAGGCACGGACGTATCTTTGCCGTGACAATTCGGTGATCACAAGACACGCCTGCAAAAGAGGAGTATACCTTACAATTCAATTCTCTATTGACCCATTGTTTATTATTGATGATATAGTCTATCTGAGCCTTAGCGTTAATTGCGTAAGAGCAGGTCCATTTTTTTTCTGAAATTTAGTATTAAGGCATGTGAATCTATTTTCTTATGGAATGTACAGTAGGGGTTCATGCGGCAATCTAATTTGGAATTCGATATGTTTTAGAGATATAATACAGATATATATTCATATTTATTTATATAATCCAGATGTATTTTAATCAGCCGTTCTAAACTTCAGAGCTTCAATAATCGTAAGCGTTATTCATTTAAAGCTGCAGATTCAAGTTTCTGTAACTCTTCACTAGATAATTAAAAACATATGAATACCAAAATCCCAAGTGTTATGATATTTAATCTTCTCAAATTAGCCTAATATATTTTATATATTATAGTAATTCAAAATAGTGAAGAACATGATTAAAGAATAAAACATCTCCTTAAACTTTAGTTTCATTAATGAAATTATATTTCAATAATACCACGTGCCTTCATGTAAATGCAAAGTTTTCCACTTGTATACAAATGTATTTATACATAATGAGACGGTCGATATCACACACACACACACACACACACACACACACACACACACACATATATATATATATATATATATATATATATATATGATTCTGAGAGTGTGAAAAAAGCAGATGATACAATTTGTTGATAGGGATTATGCAAACGAATATCTAGAAAGTAATCCAATAAATAGAAGGCTAACGGCATCCGTTCGATTTGAAAATAATGAAATAGTGTTTGCCCAGTCGGCTGGGGCTGTATAGGAGTGAGAATCTTCCCAACGATTGTCCTTAATATGAGACTAAAAAATCTGATGGTTAGGTTACAGTAATGCTGGAGCTTTGGGAATGCAGAGTATTATTTCATTGCTATCACTCCCATGTTCACTCGAACACGGTCTCATAGCATCTTGTAGGGTCCTATCTGAGTTAAATAGAACTAAACTGTGTACTTATGCTTAACTGAGTTGTTCGACATGTAACTGTTTTGTATGCTAAAATGAACTGATTGAAATAGAACTGTTTGTAGGCATTTAAACTGTACTTATGCTAAACTGAATTGTTTGAAGTACAACTGTTTTTGACATTGAAACTCTATTTATGCAAAACTGAATTGTTAGAAATAGAATAGTTTTGACATTGAACTGTGTGTAAACAAAAACTATACTTTTACTAAACTGAATGTTCCCCATTGGTCCTGGAGACTGGGGTTCAATCCCAGGTCGAGTCATACTTAAGACTCAAAATATGGCACTTGATGCCGTCTTGCTTATCGTTCAGCATTATAAGGTAAAGATCAAGGATAAAGAGGAGCAATCCAAGGAATGGAGTAGTGCCCTCCCCTACACCTCGGTGTGGTAGATATTGAAAAGGGAGCCTTCGGGTTGCCGTCGACTAAGTTCACCAACTTTACTAATGAAGCGTTAACTTGCTTAAAATGACGAAACTTGATTGATACGTCGGCTCTTAAAATACTGATATTCTATTGTAGTCATATCTAATTAAAGATGTAAAAAATTTGCACATGATTTGTATTCTTGTTTTAATTAAACAGGTATAATCAATTAAAATCTAATCGTTTGAAAACTATTAGTATTATATAAGATTATTTGTATAAAAGAATTGGGTATGGAACTTAAGAATAATTGCAAATAGTTATTTTCAAATAGTTACTTGAAAGGATTCAATTAATTCCCCACCCCACCAAAAAAAAATTAACTGTCATTGGCTTTCAATTATACAACAAAAGGTTGACCAACCAATCAAAAAAATCTAAATGGTGTTTTGTAATATATAATACGAGAACAGGAAGTCAAAAAATCAGAGTGTAATGAATTTTTCAAAGATTTACTTCAGTCTTTATTCAAACTGGCTACGCTTGTAAAAATTTTGTGACGAAAATTGTTGGTACAATTTGTATTAGATGGAAGGCAGTCTCTAATTAAAGGGTTACATAAAATCTAAAAGCAAAAAAAAGACCCATCTTTGTCATAATTTTTTAAAAAATGCTGTTTTTCAATATTGTTTCCAAAAGCTTGAGGGTCTGAATAGCAGCTCTCCGCCTTGCTTTTCAGTTGCAGTCCAGCAATCGGAGACATATCTTAGATATCGCAACGCCTGAAACAAGAATATCAGTTTTGAAATTTATAATGGTATATTTATCATTAAGGGGTTTCGGATTATTGTCTTCATCTTTATTATTATTTCTACAACGTTATTATGGTAATCATGATTTATCCACAACGCAATTCAGAACTTATATGCATGCAAAAATTTACAAAAAATGAATACTAAAGACTTTTATGGACACCGAACATTTAAAAAATAATACACGGAAAGAAAAACCCATTTTGTAAATCATTGCTTATAGCAAAAAATAATACATTAAAGACAACGTCTAGCTCAAATCAACTTCTAATTAATTTCTATTTTGTTTGCTATATCTATTAGATAATTCATTTCAGGATTAATTGTTCAATACAGTATCCGCAGGAATCCTCTTCTATGGTATTAAATGGCATTTAGTAATGAACTCGTTAGGATTAAGTTGTTAAACTCAGCCGATCCTCGTAACATATGATACAATACCAAAAATCATGTTGCGCTCTCTATACTTCACAAAAAGATATTACTATAAACTTATAGAATTAAAGCATAAATAATGTTTTGCTTCCTAGTTTTATAGAAACGAAATAATTATAATATTTAAAGCTGAGAAAATGCTGGGATAAACCCAGAGTTGTTTTGACTGTCGATCGTCCAATTTGGGCCGTCAAGCCTGCGGGTATGTAAGCAGTCTGGTTAACCTACCGCACGCTCTTGTGTGGGTATTTGATGAAATGTCACTGAGAGATGAACAAAAGCTGGTACAACGCTTGCGCATTATGTTGTGCATGCATATGGTAAAAATTGAGAAAGCAGCTTTATTTTTTTCCTGGGGTCTGTTGAAGGAAGAAATTGATTAGTCGTAAGCTGCAAGCGAGACATAAATGGGGGTCAGCCAAGCGCGTTCGAGCCAGGAATGTGAAGACAAGACAAAACAATTAACTTCAGCAACCAGCATTAAGGATAAACGGTTGTCTCTTGCAAAGTTTTCATCAACTTTCCACGACCTCTTATCGGAATGACCGCTGAAAGAAAAGAAATAATGAGTTGACATGGCTGTATTTTTGTGATTGCTTTTCTTCAACAACCAATTCATGGCACAAAGATATTTGTCGTTAGTCTGTCGACAACTACGACGGCCAGTAATCATTATAATATAGGGAGAGTTGTATTTTCTAATATTAGTAAATATTTACTCACTCCCTCTGTCATAAATCTTGGTATGACACAGAGTTTGATATTTGAGTTCTAATTCTGGTTTTCTAATCAATAATAATTTTAAAAAAGCAGTCTGCTTAAGATAAGGAAATAAATGGATTTGAGCTTTTCCCAAGGGCATTAGCACGAAATGAAATGGAAACAGTCTTGTCCAGTATTTGAACTCCGATTGTCGATTACCTTTCTACATCGATATATCTTATGCTAAACGCACCTTTTTAATATTTTACATAAATCAAATAATTAATAAACGCACCTTGTTAATATGTGTACGAAATATTGCTATGTTCTATATATTAACGCTTGTTTTCGTTTCCTTAACTACTCGTCACGCTATTACGTTCAGTTTCGGACAAATGCCCTTCATAAAGCAATAAACTCTATTATCCAACCAGCACTGGGTTAAATAGTACCACTGCATTCCTTCGAATAGGATGGTCTTTGCATCAAGTAACCTACAAAGTGTGATTTGCCATTAAAAAACATCGAAAAAATAAGTAACTCATGATAAAGTTTTAATTTCTTGCTCATCAGGAAAATCGTCAAACTTGACATATCGTAAGGTGTTTTTTTTTTTTTTTCAATTATGGCAAATCTCTACAAGAAAAATTGTTCAAATTAGTCCAAACTCTGACAATCATTATAGAAAATAAAGGACTATTTTTTAGATATTAAATGATGTTTAATAATTTGTGTACAAAACATATAGAATTTGTTAACAAATTTCAGTATTGACACATATTTCCTCTTTTCGTCTTAGTGTAATTCTTAAGAATTTCCTATTGTCAGATTAATTTCAGAGTTAGTAACAATCGTAGGCTTTTTTATAATTTAAAAGACATTTTAACATCACGTATCCTATAACTTTATATATATAAACAAACACACGCACACACACATGCATATATTTATAAGCGTGTTCGTGTGTCTATGTATGTGTGTACATACGATGTCATATTTTTGACAGTTGGCTGCAAAATATTACATATATTTATATGATGAATTATATATAATTGAATGTTCATATTTACATAGACATGCATAACTTCTAAAAAAGGTTTGTACTTTTTCATTCATTTTTCATTTACGGCTTCCAATGATATACGTTGTTTTTATGCAAATAATTGAATAAACAAATATATATATATATATATATATATATATATATATATATATGTGTGTGTGTGTGTGTGTGTGTTTGTGTGTGTGTGTGTGTGTGTGTGTGATAATATTAATTTATATAATCTTCAAAGTAAAAAGTAATTTAATGTATACTTTCAAAATACACATCGCCCAAAGGTATACTGCATCATACTTACAGATAATCGAAATGTTTACTGCATTCCATTCAAAAAATGGTTATTTTTTCATAGAAATTTAAAAAATAAAAATTCGTAATAAAATATTTTATTATGCACATGAACATTTTAGCAGCACACGCAAAAAGTTGCGTCAGGAAAATTTCTCTTTTTATCGTTTTTTTCTTACATTTAACCACTATTACTCATATCTACGAAAGTTGAATGCCGTTGCTAACGTGGATGTTTTCTCGGTAGTTTCTCTATCAAATAATACTTTACTTATTTTTTCCCATAATTCCCTGTCAAAATGACGGAAGACATTTCTAACTTTAACTTTAGGTGACGTTTTCCGAAAAAAATGTAAAGCATAAATGAAAACCTGTTTGGAATTGCTTTTTTATTACTTAGTCATGAAAACGACAGAAGGGTGCACTTATCTATGGAAGAAAAATTGAATAATGAAAATGGCTTGACTCTAAATATCTACTCTACTAACATTTACCTTAAGTGATGCAGGAGGTTAAAAGATGACACATTTCGAAGAAGGTGTGCTCAATTGACACTGAACATTTTTACTCCAAAATTATTTTTTAAATAAAGTTATGAAGTGGAACTAAAACCTCTTTTGAACACACGTTTTGAAGCATTTAAATTGGATAACAGTGAACTCAAAAACGAAAATGAAGAAATGAAAAAAAAGCAAACAAATAAATAGATGAATAAATAAATAAATCTATATCGTACTTTTGACAAATTGGTTTGGTTTGATTTCTTTATTTTATGTGGTTGGTTGGGTTTATGGGGTATCAACCCTTGTACATTATTTAACGCCGAATCCATTTTATGCAAATAGTCAGTTCTATTTCAAACAATTCAGTTTAGCACGAGTACACAGTTCAATCGTAAAAAAAAACCAACGTATTTCAAGCAATTCAGTTTAGCATAAGTATGTAGTTAGTTTTATTTAACCCATAGATAAGACCCTATTAGGTACTACCATTCCCGACCAGAGTGGACCTGGGAGTGATGGCAATGAAAGGGTATCCCGCATTCCCCAAAGCTCCAGAATCACTAGAACCTCACCGTCAGATTCTTTAATGTCATATCTAGGACACTCATTGGGGGTCTTACCCCTCTGCAGAGGTGGATTCGATGTATTCTACAGCCCCAGCCGATTGGGAAACTTTATTTAATGGCATATGTGTTTTGGTGTTTATATAATTCCAATACAATTCTTGTAGAAAAATAGTTGTGGTACGATATAATCCATAGCTGGGGTAAAAAGGAACCCCATGCTTTTCCCATGGGTATTTGTCTTTAAGTGAAATTATTAGCACTACTGGAATTGGAACACGCTTACTATAGTGTCACAGTCTTGCACGCTTATGATATTATATCCGAGGGACTTCTCTTTTTTTACAAAGTGGTAGCAAAATTGGTAGCAAAATAAAAATACTTCAATCAAACTGGTTCAAAAATATGTTTCTCGCCAAGCTTATAAAATCACATTGATTTTAACGGCATGTAAACCAATCAAGCGTAATCTCTATCCTTTCTCTTTTTGAAATCATGTACATTGTACGTTTATATCAATATTTTTTAAAAAGTGTTTTCACATACTATTATTATATCTATTCCTATCTAAAGAAATCTAATCATGCACAGTCGTATGTCTTTGGTTATTATCAAAAACTATGAAATTGTAAATTATTATATGGCTTTAAGTAATCAAATTATCCAGTACTAATCACTTGTTTACCCACATTTATGTTTTCAAGTAACGAAGGATAGCATACCTAAGTAAACAATTATAGCTTCAAATAAAAATTCAAAATACAAATAATTTGCATACTGTTATATGCTATCAAGCATTTCGTTTTACTACTTATAATTTTCTCTCTTATATATTCGACCCATTGATAGGGCCCTAACAGTAACCATCTCCGCGAGGTAGAGTTGATATGGGAGCAATGAAAATGAAAGACTACCACAAAGTAATCACGGCATCCATGTTTCTTGAGGGCCGTTATTGTCCTCAGGTTATACAGTAAGCGTATAATGAGCTCCGCATCCGAAGCTTATAAAATCCGATATATTTGTTTTTTTGAATCGAGGCATGAACAACACTATGAAAAAATAGGTTATGAATAGAAATTTTAATTTGTTTTCTTTCCCATAATTGATTTTTGGAAGGGTTAGAATAGCGTAAAAATGACACATGTTTGTTTAATATTGATTTATGTTACTCTCATCTTTAGTGAAATGACTTTTCTTTCCGCCCTCGTATGAGATATAATATTGAGCTATTTGCTACAATGTTTGCGAAAAGGATAAGGTGCCATACACATGACTCTAAGAAGTTGTGATGAGATTTTAGTCAACGAGCATTTGTGAGTATGGAGACAACACTTCTTTGCTATTATTCCCATGCCCACTCTGCCTCTGTTAGGATCCCAATTTTGGATCAAATAAATCAAATAGATCTGTTCGAGAAAACGTATTTATTTCTTTTAAATGGTTTTGAAGATATATTTCTGCACCGTATATAACTTTAAAAGCAATTGTGTGGCACTGGTTTTCCCATGAAATATTCCAACACAGTGTACCAAGTCGTAAAATCAACCTAATATCCTGCAAACCAACAGGATAAAATATCTATTAAGGAAATAGGTATTTAACCAACCTCTTCCCAATAAGGAAGATGTGACACAGGGTCACTTAAGTGGAGTATATTTTTTAATTCATCGTTTATCCTCTATACTTGTTGCTTAACCAAGGCTAAATAACCCATTCACTCCTATAATTTACCAATAGCTAGTAAGAAAACAAATGAATTTATACCTTTTCAAAGGGTATTAGCGCCACTAATTGAAAATCAAACAACCACGTTCATTATTTAAACTCGGGTCACTGATTCAATGTGCTACCATGAAAACCGTTACTCTAAGCACGCCTTCAATAAAGTGATTTTATAAGACACCTGGCCTATTCAACAGTCGCTAGGTAGCTTTTTCTGCGGAGCAATTGTTTTTTAGTGGGTACGTTCTTTCTTAGATGTCATTCACTTGTGACTTTAAACTTAGTAAATATCAAGAAAAAAATAAGATTTATACATTCTCGAGGCAAACAACCGACTAGAATTAAAACATAAGGAATACTGGATCTGTGTGTAATCAATTCAAGGATTCTAAAAACAAATGAAGTAAATATGCAGAAGGCATATAAAATACTGTATGAAGAATGCAGAACAATTGAGAGTGTAACACACTCACCACAAGGAAGCAGGTTTATTATCCTTAAAAAAGAAGGTCGGCGTTTTACAAGAAATTATTTTATGATATTAACGTTATCTTTGATAACAAAATTAAAAGAAAAGAAATCTTAAAGATTATGTACAATTCAGTTTTTATCCTTTTCTTCTCTTCTTGTTATTATTGATTTTTCGAAGGGCTAGAGTAAATTGTTAAACAATAATACAGGTGGGTATTTTACGTACATAGAATAAAAATAAATTTATATACCCTGTAAAATTATTCAATAGCACCTTAATTCATCTTGGGTAAGATCATTAACATCAGAGATAACGATTCTTACCCAGTAATATTGAAGGAAACATTTCTCACAAACGGTAACATTTCAATGTCTCCTTAGACGTATGATCCTTCTCTGTTCTGACAAAATATACAACTACTTACACAGATATTTATAAATCTTAAAAGTATGTAAATTTTCGACGAAGACTTAACGCCATGAGCATCTTCTAGTTTTCTTGACAAGCACCCGAAATATTTTAACGATTAGGCAATGATGGAAATGTATTAGTTCGAAAAAAGCAATAGAATGAATAAATTTCTTCTTATTCGATTATTCGTTTTGATAGCGAATGTTTGGAAGACACAATTCATACTTTCTTAAATGTATTATTTATTAAAATAACGTAGTTTCCCGTGTACAAATTTCATGAAAACAATTACTGCAAAAATGTTTTCAGTCATCGTCTCAACAATTGATTCATGATATAATCCAATATACAATCATTTACACAAATATTTTTGTAACCCAAGTTCCTGTTGTTAGACCGTGACATCAGGAATGCCCTGACGAATTGTTATAAAAAGATTATATCTGTATTTACAAATTCAATCTATGTATATTAGTCTTTAGACTAAAATGATAAAAATACCGAAAATAATACTCTAAACACTATCAACTATTAACCCAGAACTAAATGTCGAAAGTACTTTAGATACCTAAACTGTAGTTCCTACTCAGTAAAGCCTTTACACACCACAAATAACAGGGTTGTCATTAGTATGACACTAAACAGTATTGTGAGACCCAGTTCTGGAGCTTTGGGGAGCGTGTAGAACCCCATTATTTTCACTGCTCCCTGTTCCAATCTGACCTCGGCCATACATGAAGAGATATTTCACTGATATACTAAGGAGTTTGATTATTAGTAACATGAAACATTATAACTATGTGCACATTATTTGTATTATGAATTAGTGCTATTACGTAACCATATACAAAAAGTAAACATGTGTTATATAATTATACAAAAATGTAATATGAACGCACATAGAACATGACTACTAATGTCAAGGCATGCGATAACCTTTTGCGAGTTGACATGGCGTTAAAATCAATCATCCAATCTGGCAATCCTGAATCTAAGCTTTTCCAAGTATATTTTTACTTAGAGAAGATTGCGTACAAAAACAAACTCAATTTAAAAACAAATATTTTCTGCATTTAAGCAAAGAGACTTTTTTCTTATCTCCAAAATTTCTAACCATATTATGTAGGTTTGGTACCATAGAAGTCTAAGGGAGTATTCTAGAATTTTCTGTTCATTTTTCACCTGATGAGAGTTAAGAATAGTGTAATAAAAGCAACATAGTTTTTGAAAAGATTCTAGAAAGAAGACAATACATTTTTAAAAGCTGAATGTGTATTGTTTTAGTAGGTCAGCACAAATCAAGTTCCACAAACATTTAAATCTGTAATTAGTAGAATTATTCTGATAAACTAGATAAGATTTATGAAAGATGATAGTAAATCCCACTTGTCAAAATTAAGGCACGAATTTACACTAGTTTACATTCCAAAATGAAAAAAAAAACGAAAAGAAAAATCGCTGAATGGCGCCAAACTTCTATAAATGTATAAATGAATTTTCATTTTTTTTCGAAAGGACTACTAAAAAAAATTTCAATGGAGTTATATTCATCTTTTCATATAATACTTTTATACATTTCCTTGGGATGGCTAGATCTCCCTCTGTGATCCTTGATAGAGCGCATAACTTTTACAATTGTGTTTCGAGTCGCAAGTTACTGTGAAGCGCGTGTTGGGTAATTATCATCACCTTAGAAAATGGACTTGGGTGGGTGTATTACAAAATGCGAACCACGTAGTTTTGTTTAATTTTACGCCAATTCTTTTTTGGGAAGATATGGCTAATCATTAGGTCACATTAAGCTCATTAGTCTTAAGACGCAGCAGGGTTAGAAGGAACACTTAAAACTGACCTTGATCCACAATGACAAAAAATTGATTTAATAAATACTTGTCATAAAACGAATTTTAAAAATATATTATAGTTGAACAAACAGTCTGTTTTCTGCATATTTACCCCGATATATCGGTGTTATAACGATGAAAAAAAAGCAGCGATGTAAATTTTATCAACAAGTAATATAAGTCATAAAAAATGAGAGCAGACTACAGGACTTGTTTAAAAAAACATACGTTTATATGGCGTTGCACATATTTGTCTGAAGTAACAAAAAAAAGTGTAAATTATTGATTAAAATATTCCTTTAGCAGTTAAATATTACAGCTCTTGAGAAAGAATGTGAAATCATTTTAAATTAATATCAACACTTATGTGGAGGCGTTCAATCGTTCTATTTTCAATGTCCACTGTCTAAATGAGACAATAAAACACGTCTAGTCGGTTCTATCTGCGGTCTAAATTGGCTTTGTTTTGACGAAGTAATATAATCACGTCCATTCAATTCGGTCTTCCTGCCGCCTCTGATTTGGGACCCAACTCCAATTTGCCACTTAATTTTTGGGTCTTACTCATTATTAACAGGTGAATAAATTCTTTCAATTCTTTTGTGGATATTAGGGACTAAATATAGATAATCTGTATTTTTTTTATTCAGCATTTGACGGCAAAGCTCATTTTCTGAAGTTCCAGGGAATGTAGAATTACTTGCAATTACTCTCAGATTTACACTTAATCAGATTATTAAAGTCTGTTAGGATAACATTTATGCGTCAAATTGAACCATTTGAAAATTATTCACGTTAGGTAAAAATTCTGGATAATATATAACTGTTAATTTAATAGTTGATTGAAGCTATTATTATTATTATTATTATTATTATTAGAGTTTTACACTTCAGTTTTAGCTGATGGTTTTCACTGGAGCCTGAGTGACAGAAAGTCCTCTCCAGTTGCAAGACTTATTTCAGTATTCTGGGCTTTCAAAATAATGCTGTAGTTTGGATGGTATCCACTCGTCCTCCAACTTACGAGTCTTCCAGTCGCTTTAATAATCCTTTAGCTACAGTACCAAAAGCACCAATCACAATGGGTATAATTGACACCTTCATGTTCCATAGTTATTTTCAATTCCCTAGCAAGGTCGAGGTATTTATCCTTCTTTTCACATTCTTTCAGTTTTATTTTGTGGTTAGCCGGGACAGCAAAGCTGACAATTCTGCAAGTTTTCTTTTTTATTATTATTAGAAGGTCTAGTCTTCTGGCCTAGATTAGGTGATCCCAGCCGGATGTCAAAGCTCCATAGGAGTATATGTGTTTCATTTTCTACGACAGATGCTGGCGTGTGCATATACCATTTGTTCGAATGGTCAAATTTAAATTTCTTACACATCTCCCAGTATATAACCTTTGCTGCCCAGTCGCGTCTAGTCTTATACTCCTTTTGTGCTAATTTACTGCATTCTCTTATTATATGTTTAATCATTTCGTCTCTATCACCACATAGCCTACATTTTCTATTTTGTTGCGTCTTATCTATTCTCGCTTTCATATGATTGGTTCTTAGGGAGTTGTTTCGTGCTGCAATTAGGAGAGATTCTGTTTCTCTATTAAAGTTTCCTTTTCTTTGCAATATCTATTTTTCTCGTGTGAGATGCTGTTTATTAATCGTTTAAAACGCCCAAATAGCTGTTTACCTTCCCCTATTTGGTTCCTAGTTATTGTTATTCTGTTGTCCAACGTGTTGTCAAAATCTTTTCTTATGTTTCTATGTAGTCTTCAACTCGTTGTATCGATTCGTCAACACAGTCTTCAATTTTGGCAAGTCCTCTTCGTCCCTCTTTTCTTTATACAAATAGTCTGTTAACATCGTCTCTGGGATGCAATGCATTATGCATGGTCATTAGTTTTCTTTCTCTTAGGTCAATTAGTTCACGTTCTTCTCTGGCCCACTTCAAAAAAGGTCCCAAATATCTAACGAGGAGTATAGCCCAGGTATTTATTCCTTTAATAAGGTTCCTGCTCAGCAGTTTGGTCTCAAGTAAATTTCTTGTTCTCCTGAGGTATTGTTTATGATTTTTTCGTTTCATTTTCACTTATTTGTTGGTGTCAGCTACAAGATGCCCAAGTATTTCTAGGTTTCCTTTTCTTCTAATGTTGTCTTGATTTGGTAGTTCCATTTCATCAGTCAGATTACGTTTGCTACTTTTCTATCGTAACACGACACATTTTTCTCTGCCAAATTCCATTCCTATGTCATCACTGTATATTCTAACTGCATCTAAAAGCGTTTCCAGTTCTTTTTCATTTTTCAAATAGTGTGATGTCATCCATTTACATTAGGTGATTGATATTTTCCTGCGCTCTACTAAGTTGGTATCCGGTTGTGCATTTTCTGAGTATATGGTTATGGCAATTTCTAATAGTAAGGGTGATAGTGCATCTCCTTTAAAATTACCTCTTAAGATTTTTGCTTATGCTAAGCTTCTTCCTCTTGCTGTCAATTTTACTCTCCAGGTTTTCATAGTTTTCTCGATAAAGTTTATGACTTCATGTAATGTTTTATACATTCTGATGCAGCTTATAATTCACCTTTGCAGAACCATATCATATACCCTTTTGTAATAAATCCAGGCTATAACTAGATATTTCCGTCTGTTGCTGTTCCCGCTAAGGACGTTTTGATCTATGTAATGTAAGACTGCTGTACCTCTGGATTCTTTGTGGCTTCCTTTCTCTTCATTAGCGAACAATCAGTGGCTTTTTAGCAAGTCGTAAATCTCTTCCCTTATATGTGCTTTTAATATTTTCCACCTTAACTGTAGGCAAGTTATGGGTCTGTAGTTGTTTGGGACAGTTCCTTTGCTTTGGTCCTTTTGAATCAATGCGGTCTTTCTTTTCGTCAACCATTTAGGTACGTGTGCTCTTTGTAGGCATCTGTTCATTTCTAGTGCTAGTCTGTCGTGAATATCTTGAACCAGAAACCATATATTCCATCATGGTCTGGTGTTTTCCAGTTTTATATTTTTTTAGGGTCGTTTTGAATAAATCAATGTGTTTCTGCTTTTGGGCCTTCTTCGAGTTCTTCTAATTCTTTTGTTCTATTATTTATCCATTCTGCCTTTTTTTTTTTTTTTTTTTTTTTTTTTTTGTTGCCATATTTTAGTCCAAAATAGTTCGGTTTCTTTTGCATCGGGTTGTTGGTATGTTTTGGAATGATCTCCTCCCAGTTGCTGATAGAATTTTCTTTCGTTGTTTTAGAATTCCAGTTTTGTCTGTAATATTTTACCCTTCGTCAAAATCTCTTTAATCTCCCAACTTACGCCAGCATTTTCTGGTTTATTTTCTCAAGTTCTATTGTTTATTTACTTGTGTTGTCTTTTACTTTTTGTTCCCACATATTCCAGCGTCTTTCCTTTGTTTTATCATTTTGGCTTGTATTCGTAGATACTTATTTGCGTTTTCAGTCGAATGTCACGTCCTGGTTTTGATTTTCTCTTCGTGCTTTTTGAGGGGATCTGAATTTTCTCACAATCTCGTTTCGCCCCTGAATATATTATTTCACTTAATCTGGTTATATTATTCGTTGATATATAAGGTAGTACTTGATTTATTTTATTCGTTTCCGTCTTAACTGTTCTCCCTTCTATGTTTCGTAGAGATGGTAAGGTAGTCTTTTCGCTGTTCAGAATTCTCATTAAATTTTCTAGATTTATGTTTTCTTCTTGTGATAGTATTTGATCTGGGTTGTTTTCATGTGCTTTGTTTGGTTGTGTGGTGTTTCCATTTTCCGAAGTTGGCGGTTCATTTCCGTTGAGCTCTTTTCGTTTGTTAATATTTCATGTATCAGGAACTGTAATACAACCTTGTTTTTTTTTTTTTCCTGGTCTATTTCTAGTATTTCAAGGTCAGAAAATAAAACTTTCTTTATTATTTTTCTGACTTAGTTTTCTGAAAATTAGAACATTATTGCCAGTAATGCAAGTTTGTTGTCTTCCCTAGTCCTTCTTTTGTGTTCACGTTTCTGTTTGGCGTAGTTTCTTAAATCGTCATTCGTTTACCTGAAAAAGGAACATCCAACATTGGTTGGATAACAATAGGATATCCCATATTGGCTAGAAGGAGAGCACCTGGCGATCAGGGCACCCAAACCCACGTTGATCCCACGTTGTGTCATATTTTATTTCAACATTTTTTTTTTATCATGCATGGTATATTGTGGTGATACCACATCCAGGCATTGTTTATTATCTGTGCGAAAGACACAGATGCGACAGAGAATAATCACAGTGACTGTTCACGAACAGCGGATGACAAAATATAGTTTTAACTTAGTTAACGTCCATTAACTTAATTGTTTATATTCTATTTCTTAACTGAGTACCTGGACTAGCTTCAGATGTTCCTCTATTTCCTTTATGGTTTATATTTACTGTCCAATTTTGAAATTTTATTTCCGTTAAAATTGGTAATATTTTAATAAATACTAAGTTCCGAATATTTTCCCCGTTATATGGAGGACGATAACTGTTCTTTCTTAATATTTTCTGGCTACATCAGGAACGTGTTTCCTTTAATAAGTGTAGTCATAGATGTGCTATATAGAAATTGAGGTGTTAAATTTTAACAAATCTATTTCTTAAATTATAAATAGTTTTGCTGAAAATAATTTTGGTAATTGAAAAGTCTTCATTTAAATACAACTGTTCACCAAAAGATCTTACGAGTCCCGAAAATCAATATTTTTTAAATAAAAGACAGATTCTACTGACCCAAATTTCGTCGAAGACCACGCAGCAAAGATTCGTTTGGTTATTCTCGAACAAGCCTTGACAGAGTTTTTTTTTGGTGGGGGGTAATAATATTTATATTCTAAAATATGGACGTCACATGGAATTCTAGAATGTTTACTCCTATAGCAGTTTCTTATTTCTTGTGGGTGGGGAGGAATATTTTTATTTATTTATTATTTCATTTCATTTTTGATCTAATTTTATTTTATTTTTAGTTTGTCAGCTCTACATTGATTCGCATACACCCACCCCTTAATCCTGGTAACACGTAAGACAAAGAAATTGAGGCGGTAAATTTAAACAAATCAATTTCGTGATTTCGAAATAGTTTAGCTCAAAACAATCTTGGGAATTAAAATGGGTTCATTGAAAACAACTGTTCACCAATTGATTTCACGAGTAGCGAAAAATCAATGTTTTTGAATAAAAGACAGATTCTACTGACCCAAATTTGTTCGAATACCACGCAGCAGCAGCAGCAGCAGAAGCAGCAGCAATAATGATAATAATAATAGATGATAATTATGATGGTGCAGCCTGCGAATTTTTCACATGAGCGTTAACTCGAGTCTTAGTGACAGCAAGTCTCCTCCAGTCACCCTATACTTTCTCAGTATTCTCGCCGATCTTTATGCTGTTGTCTGTATATTCTCCACTCGTCCTCTGAATTCTCAGTCTTTCACTCCTTTTACCAAGATTTTGGGGTTTGTTCAAAGCACACCACTTATTATTTTGCTCCTCGAGAGTTTTTCATTTTTTTTAACAAATGGTTATCATTAGACGGAAAATCTTTTTGAAACCATATAATTTTGTATACTTCATTAGTATTAGACAGGTTGACTGAAATCATACCACTTCGTGCAATTTATTAGATCATATAATTGTAAAAAAAGGAAAAAGAAAAAGTGTATAAATACACGAAAAAAAAATCAATATAAGCAAACTCTGTAATACCTGTATTTCTGTGACTTAAATAATCCTCAGCAGGGTTGAAATACTGTTTGAATCACTCATTCTTCAAGTCAGTAATATTTCAACGTCTCGTTAGAACTCAGATCCTGCTCCGTTCTGGGAAAATATACAGCCAGTTACTCATATATTGATTAACTGAAGCTTTGAGTGATTGAATAAACCTTACTTAGTTTTCCCTTATTGATCTTACTCTTCAATAAAATTAATTGTGAGTTTATTAAGTGAACATCTGAGACTACATCTAATACTAAAGTATGAACGCAGAAACATTTTAGTTCGCTCAATCGGTCTATTTCATGTTTATGGCCCGTTTTCCTAAGGGAAATCTAATGACTTTTTTTTACACTCGTAGCTGTCAGCTATTTTTTCTCTTTCTTAGATTAGTGAATGTGACATTCCCAAAAATGTCCTAGCTTACATCAGCCAAAATGTGATGATAAAAAAAGGATGATGATGGAAAGGATTTTATGAAAGCATATTGGAGTAGTAACAAGATTTTGTCAGAGAAATTCGGGTAGGAGTTTTTACAACGGCCTGCTCAATATTATAGTCAACACAGCAGAAATACATTTTTCCTAGATTCACTGAATTATTTCTCGTCACTCTTCTCTATTGCTAGGAAACTTTTATTTTCACCACCTCTTTTCAGGAATACCACATGGATATTTATGCAGAAATGTCTGATTTATTTGATTTTTTATCAAATTAACATGGCGAGGGATTCCGATCACGTTGTGAGTTCGATTTGCACGTGCGCTATTAGTTTCATTTTCGGACTTTTATCCTTGAAAAAAGTATGAACCCCCTTTACTTACGAAGGTTGATATACAATTAAAAATAGAAAATGGACAAATCCAAATTCGCACACCATTGAACCGAGTTATTTTTTTTTCGAAAGGGTATATAACCACTGGCTTCAATAGAAGAATACTATATTCATGACTAGAGAAGATTGCATAACACTTTTGAAAAATAATTGGGAAAAAATATCTGATTGATGAGCGAAGTTCATAATTATCTGAACGAAGACTTAATGTCTTTTATACTGGATTGACAAATAGCAAATTCTCACTCTAACAATTCAGCAAACAGGGTGAAAATCAAACCCTGCAAGTTAAATTAAAAATAAAATGATGTGCCTAATTATAGATAATGCGATGAAAAGACACAGAAAAAACATATCTGACATTGACAGTGAGCAAAGACGATACGACACTTGATATCTTATGTTGCTGGTGCACTTCGATACCAAATGAATTTTCTTATTCTGCACCCTGCGATATCTGGTTGATTGGTTGTTTGGGTTTTATGGCATATAAACCTTTGAAGGTTATGCCAAATCCATTTTATACAAATAATCAGTTCTATTTCAAACAATTCAGTTTAGCATAAGTACGCAATTTGAATATCAGGAGAGTTCTATTTAAAATAATTCAGTTTAGCATAAGCACGCATTTTAGTTCTACTCGACCCTATCAGGTACTACCACTCCGACCAGAGTGGACCTGGGAGCAAAGACAATTAACGAGTGCTCCGCATTCCTCTAAGCTTCAGCATTACTGGAACCTCACCATAAGATTGTTGGCTTACCCTCTGCAGAGAAGCTGTCGGTGTATTCTACACCCACAACCGACAGGGTAATTTTGAATTCATGACACCGTCAAACTGCTGCTCTCTACGTCACCTATGTTTAGTGACCCCCAGGAAACCATATTTAACATATAAATACTAGCACTCAAATCTCTTTTTCCAAATTCACAGACTAAGCTTAAATCAGACAACTAATTGAATTTAGACAATTTTAACGTGAGTTGTATAGCACTTGTATATAAAATCTAGAATATAGATATTCATTTACCTAAAATTCAGCATTGATTTTGCAAATAACTACAATAACAGGTAATTTACACAGAAACATGCGCGCGAGACTGTGCACGCACGTATGTACCGTATATTTCCCCATCCATTCAATGAATATCCTATCGAGTAATTTTTAAACCCATTTTAAAGGAAGGATGATTTGCCCATAAACAAAACAACAAAAAAAAAACATCATGAAATCTGTTTGACATTCATAATGGCTCCCATTGTGGAATTTATTTTCAAACGAAAAAAGAAGAAAATGGCAATATGATATAACAAAAGAATTAATAAAAACATTTCAAATTACCAAAGAGTTTTATGATTGTAAGTTTTATCAAATATTGCTAGTTTATTATAAAGACAATTATCTGGTTGAAATCAGTAAATTTCCTAATATGTGCTTGAACACACACACACACACACACACACACACACACACACACACACACACACATATATATATATATATATATATATATATATATATATATATATATATATATATATATTCAAGTCATTAGAAGATGTTTGCATTACATGTAAGTGGAAATTCTTTTTGTTATATGAGGTTTTGAACCAACAATTACTTGTAAACTTATTTCCAGGAATCAACCTTATGACCTACTCTACACAATGACGAGGTCAGGTCAATATTAGGACATCGTATTTTTGCCACTGGTAAGGAAAATAAAGCAGATGATACCCATTATCGGTATGGGATTTTTCGCATACTTTTTTGTGGCAGCAATTTTTTTAAAACTAATAATCAAATGGAGATGTAGCTGTTTTAACGTGCGATTACCAGCCGAGAAGTTAAAAAAAAGAAACAATTAAGAAGAACTTGCTCCAGAGACCAGAAAATATCAATAGAATATTCTGGAAAGTGTTGTGATTTTCGAAAAAAAAAACTATCTACAAAGCAAATTCATACTTCATCACTTAAAAATTGTCAAGTGTTTTCGAGGATTTAAAATTCAATATCCTGTTGGCGTGTTTAAACTTAACTTGAAACAGAAAACTATATCTATGCATTTCTATATTAATAAATAAGCAAACATATAGATACTTTACGCTTCTTAGTAAGTTATGAGTTAAAAAGGTGAAAGAAATGTAGAGATTGTGTCGTGCTTAGATGTAGAAATATCTGGCTGTTTCGGAAAATAGATTCAAAACTTTGTGTGTGTTTTATATCGAGTAGTAAACGTCGACTACATTTGAAAACAACAAATGTGGCATAAATTCAGCCAGTAGCAGCCAGTAGATTTGTAGGTGTAAAAACATAATACTCACATTATATAATTGGATTATTTAAATAGGAAACGGCATATATGAATCAGCATTGGTTGGATGAATTGTGTCTGGTAAAGAATTTTGAACATCGTTCCAAAAAACATGAGCCCACGGACAGAACGAATTATTCATACTATTATCCGCCTTCAGATTATTCTAGCGAATACACCAGATTAGTCATTCATCGCTTTACGAGGAAACAGGTAGTAAAATATTTTATGATATCAGTAACAATTTGTATATGACAAAGATAGATAGATAGATAGATAGAAGGGTAGAATTAAAACAACAAATAAAAAACAGGTTCATTGACATATTTCAAATAATGGGATTAAACTTAAGACAGAAAAAGCTAAATAATTTGGAAGAAAAGAAGAGAAGGATAAATATTGTGATTGACATAACCCATACCAAAGAAATATTCTATATTATATTATATTATATTATATTATTGGACATTGGCCCAGCGGTTAGAGTGTTCGCCAATAGCCCGGGAGATCTGGGTTCAATCCCAGGTCGAGTCATACCAAAGACTTTAAAAATGGTACTTGATACCACCTTGCTTAACACTCAGCATTATAAGGTACGGTTCAAGGGTAAAGTGGAGCAATCCTGGGAATGGAGTAGCGCCCTCTCCTACACCTTGGTGTAGTAGCTATCGAAAAGGGAGCCTTCGGGTCACCCTCGACTATGGTCGCTAACTTTACTTTTACTTTTACTTATATTATATTATATCGGCAGTTTCAGAAAACAATATGATTTGATATTATAACCTTGTGAGTAGATGAACACTCATTCAAATGATCTTAAATTTTAACAGTAATAATATAAAATTATTCATTTATTAATTTATTTTTGGCTACTGAAATCCCTTTCACCGATAAAAAGAGGTATATAAAAGTAAACAAAGGACTTTGAGCTGTTTCAATACATGGTGTTAGAAAGTTCTATCATTTGAACGTGAATTAGTCCAGATATTGGTCCCGATTAATAAATGATATCAATTTTTCGAAACGCCTTGTGTATCTTAAATGATATCAAATTCTCTGAAATTCCCTGTACATATATTTAATGACAGAACTGTGCAGTATTGAGTGCTTTGAATTTCATTAGAAGATAAAAACCGAAATTTGAACGGAATAAAAACATGATACGAAATTATATATGCATTCTCCTAATAAATTACATCGTCCATTTTTACATAATCATTTTTCAGCTGATCATAAGGTTCCTATAAAAGATACATGAAACATAGATAGAAAGAAACAAAGAACTATAAAAGAAGAAAGAAAGAAAGAAAAAAAAAAACGAATGAAAATTTAAGGTTATGCCTTTTTCATATGATTAATTGTTAAAGTAAATATTTGTACCAGTGATTAAAAATGTCGGAAAATATCGACATTTTCTTTTGCATGGAATGGAAACCCAAACACGAGTTTTGTTGAAAAAAAAGTCAATATTATCTGACAGGGGGAACGGTTAAATATGGGGTTGCAAAGGTATAAGAAAACGAAAAAGAAAAAAAAAAATTGTTTCCTTATATTCCCTGCTGTCCATATCTCTGACTCGTAAGGCTGTTTTGTACGGGAAAACATGTAATCTGTTTGAAGATCAAACACGTTATATCAAGACAGAAGAGCTGTTACATATGAGCAAGACATCAAAGTTGAGGATGGAAGGAGATAAACTTACGACAAGAAAAGACAGCTGGCCAGTGACTCTGTGGGAAGGAAAACAGCTGCCCTCTCTCCTACCGATGTGATACTATCACAAGAAATAGCTTGCTAATAATGTACACTCCAATATTGAAGGCAACCAGCCTTTATCTCTCTCTCTCTATCTCTCTCTCCTTCCCTCATTTCCTCTAACTTCCTCACTCTGTCATGACTACCTTCTCCCCCGTTGTCGTTATATATATATATATATATATATATATATATATATATATATATATATATATAGTTTAAATTTGTATAAATGCTAACATTGGGATAAAATTAATGAATTTTGGCTTTACAATAAGAACAATATAAAATGATTGACACAATTTGATGAAAATTAGATTTTCTCTTTTTGAAAATAAGCTGCTCAATATTCTCAGTGAATTATATTGCCGTTTTTATTTACATATAAAACGCAATATTTTTCCGCCCAGGTGTATGAATTATACACACGACTAGCAAAGGCATAGACAGCCTTCGATAGACTATCGGTCATATGGAAGTCAGACCTGATCGATAAAATAAAACACAGTTTCTTCCAAGCAGCGGTCGTGTCGGTACTGCTCTATGGATGCACAACATGGACGCTAACTAAACGTATGGAGAAAAAGCTTGACGGCAATTACACAAGATTGCTGCGAACAATACTGAACAAGTCATGGAGACAGCATCCCAAAAGGCAGCAGCTGTACGGCCACCTACCACCCATCACGAAAACTATCAATTTTAGACGAAACATATATGCGGGACACTGCTGGAGAAGTAAAGATGATGTACTCCTGTGGACCCCGTCACATGGACGAGCAAAGGCAGAACGACCCGCTAGGACCTACATACAGCAGCTCTGTGCCGATACGGGATGTATCCATGAAGACCTGCCGGAAGCAATGTATGATAGAGAAGGGTGTCGAGAAAGGGTCAGGGATCTCCGTGCTGATTGCTCAAGATCATGATGATATAAGATATCTTTTTCTTTCCAACGTTAGGAAACCAACCTCTTTAACCGTTACGCTATGTCTCCTGCTGGACAGTCCAGAATGAATTTTTGGGAATTATAAACTTATTTTCTTACATCACTACTATTATGAATGACCTTTACCTGAGCTCATATTAGGATCTCTTTTTAATCTAACCTTTTTGTTTATTGGTTCCCATATTGTATTAATCTCTATGCTTTTAGGCTCCCGATTTCGGCAAGAAACACCCGAAGAACAGGACATATAGGCCGAGCACATATTGGCCGAAAAGTGGAAATATCGACCGAAACGTTGGGAATATAACAATAAAGATGAAGACAATAGTTTGAAAACCTTAAGTGATAAAAGAGAAATATCCACAATAGTCTGAAAACCCTAAATGATAAATGAAAAATATCCACTTGAATGCGTGTTTGATTATAATTTTGTTTCTTCTAATATTAGTTACAACTTGCCGCAAACTTGTTGGATTTTAAATGTAAACCGATGAAAAGATAAATAGTTAAAGTTTCCCTGATAAAAATCTAAAATGTAAATGCACACAGGAATCATTTTACCAGTTTTTTTGGGGGGGTCCAAAGTTAGGGATGTGTATTATACATGAGATAAATGTTATACACAATTAATCATTATAATCATCATCATCATCATCATGTCATACCTCAAGCACGGACTTCCCTGACCCTCTCATCACCCCCCTCCAATCGTTCATCTCTCCCAGCAGATCTTCCATGCTACATTCTGTATCAGTACAGAGATAGATAGATTCTGACTGGACGCCCTACCCTTGCCCGTCCGTGTGATGAGGTCCACAGGAATACATCGCTTATGAGTTCGTCCTTACTTCTCTAGCAGTGTTCTGCATAATTTGTTCGTCTAACTTGGATGATTTTCGAGATGTATGGTTGGTGGCTGTACAGCTGCCGTTTCGTCGGGTGCTGTCTCCAGGATTTGTTCAATACAGCTCTCAGCATTCTTGTGCAATTGTCACCAAGCTTCTTCTCGATACGTTTAGTCAGCGTCTATGTTATGGATCCATATAGTAGTATTGGCACGATCGCTGTTTGGAAAAACTGCGTTTTGTTTTATTGTCAAAGTCTCCCAGACTCTTCTCAGTATTCTGGCCGACGTCAATAATGCAGTAGTTTGGATGGTCTCTACTCATCCTCTTATTTCCAACAGTCCAGTCCTTGAAGTAGTCTTATGATGACTGTACCAAGAGCACTAATTACAATTGGCATAATTGTCACTTTCATGTTCCAAAACTTTTTCAATTCATTAGCAAGGTCAAGGTACTTATCCCTCTTTTCCCATTCTTTCAATTACTTTATGTGGTCTGCCGGGATAGTAAAGCTCACAATTATGCAAGTTCTCATTTTCTCTTATTGATTGTTGGTGTAAAAGTAGTATACGTTTAATTGCAACCGTCCTTGTCACCCAAATTAATTTTTTAAAAATAATATTATATAAAAAGTCAATTTTTATGGTAGGTGATTCATTTTACCAAAAGTCTTAAAGTGTTGGTTCTGCAAATCAGGATAGATAACGAAAAACTCTGCAGTAAAGAGATAATAATTAGGATTTTTTTTTTAAATATGGTTTATTTAAAAAGAAGAAATAGAAAAATAAAACATGTTATTGAAAAAAGATTGATACATTTAGTGTCAGTTTTATCTTTTAAATCACCTATTTTTGATGATTTTGAAGATTGTGCAAATAAGCTCACTCTATTAGCATAGACCATTATCTTCGTCAAATTACAAACCTGGGTACCCATAAACATATTTGAGTTTTGAATAAACAGTCGTTATGGGTTTAAAAACTTACGTAAAGTATTATCAGACCTGTACTCGGACAATCAGGCAATCATACTATATATATATATATATATATATAGAGAGAGAGAGAGAGAGAAAGATAGGGAGAGAGACTGAGAAAGAGTGAGAGAGAGAGAGAACTGTTGTAATTATTATTGGCTCACAGTCCATTTAAAAATATTTGTTAATGAAATCCTTTTTTACTTTTTAATTGATTATACTGAATCTGTAGAAGCAACAGGTGACGTACTTTATATATACATATATATATATATATATATATATATATATATATATATATATATATATATATATATGTGTGTAAAGTTTGGATAGTCTAGACTCACAGGCAACGAATCACTGGCAGGTTCTCGCCTATTCAATCATCCGACTTTACTAGCTCCCTTCATATGCTTATTGTGTGAGACATAATGGGAAAGGAGGAACAGATCGTGGGCATTCAGAGAAAGCCGGTTTAGTTTATATTTTTTTTTTTTAATATATTGATGCTAATTTTTCTGCAACTTGGGTATTAATTAGATTAATATAATATAGTAAGTTATTAAACTAAACTTAACAGAGGCACAAGGACAGAACTATGGGGAAACCAGTGAGAATTGAACTCACTAACAATGGTCTACTAATCTAGCTAGCTATTACACAATGTGAGGGTCCCTTGAATTCATAAAATAATATCATTCATTGGAAATAAACATCAATAAATCTTCGTAGATATAAACAAAAACTAGTTTAAAGTCGCTCGCCCATCGCCTGACGTACCCCTAATAAGGGAAATGCCGACGGGGCTGAAGGTATTTTTGTGTGGGTGTGTGGGTTTCGGCCATGTTACCAGACCCATTTTAAAAACGGCCATGTGCCAGAGTTGTACGCTGGTGGGGCGTATGCTAAATATCGTAATGTCGCCCGCCCCTATCAGACAGCCTCTTAGCTCAATGATACTTTTCATTATTTTTGTCGTGTATTTATATTTTTTTAAGTTCTGTTATCTACTAATAATTGTCAAACAGATAAAACATAGATGGCGGTATAACAGATTCTATACTTTATTATGAGAATTACCATCGAAGTAATCACAAAGAAAGTGTGACCCCCACACTCGCTTAATCTCAAGAACTGAATCCCCACCACCAGATACAATTTACTGTCATATTCAGGACACGTAATATAGAGGTAATAATAAAGCGTAAATATTACTGATTTTTTGAAATTCTCGGATGTACAGTATATCGACCGCTTATTACACTAATTTTTTTATTGTTCATCTATAAATGTTGAAATTCGATTCTCAAAATCGGGTTATCAATTGAAATTCAATCTCTTTTCACAGTATGTAACTACTCAAACAATAATGTCGGCCAAGATAGATCATTAAACTTACAGCTAAGACACCTGCTTTATTGTCTGAAATTTTCTTTTCAATGTGTATTTGGTCGCAACCATTTTAACGGCTGAAAAGGTTACCTGAAAAGAATCACTCATTTGCGAATTACATGTCAACTAGTGCGGACATGAAAACAGACATTCGAGGAAATTTTAAGAGCTAATAAGCATCAAGGAGGTAGCGTCTTTTATAGCGTGTCTATTCCTATCTTTCTCGGCAAAATTCATTTTTCTTTTCTTACTTGTAAAAATCTATTAGGTTTTAATGTATTTGATGTTGTTTCCCACTTTTAATATATAATATTTCAGATACTCTTTTATGATTTTTTACGATTTTTCTTCAATTAAAATCTGACTAAATCACATTTTCTTCTTTTGCTTTTTGCTTGTTTTGTTTTTCTTTATATCCTGTTTTCTTATTTCTCATTTGTTTTTCTGCTGTCAAGATTTTAATCTTGTCCTTTCTTTAGATTTACCTCGATATCGATATACTGGATATGGTCCCTGAGGAATATCGACCGCACCTTTGTCTTTTTCAGACACAGGTCCACACTGACCGAGTATAGTGTCCTATCGACGTCTCAAATAATCGTCTTTCAAAGATGACATCACTAATAATTGCGAAGATTTTATAATTGAGGCCGCATGGTCACTTTTAGGAGGAAGTCAAATTCTCCATATCAATTGTTAACACAAATGCTGAGAATAACTTAAACAGGAGATACACAGAATCGAAAATTCCTTTGAATGGTGTAAACAAGTGAAAATAACAAACATAATTGTTAACTAAGGTACAATATTGTAGTCTTAAACGTTGCAAAGTGAAACGTTTCATTAGAATATTATTTTGTCAGTGAAAAAATTTAAGATTCAATTTTTTGTAGGCGTTACTCGACAATTTAAACCAAGTCATTGCCTAACTTATTACTCCATACTCCCAAGTATATTTTCTGCTTAATTCCACTACTAAACCCAAATTAAATCGTTATTAAATTTCTGTGCCCAAACCTTCGCCCCGAATAAAAAGCATAAATAATCCAATTTAGTTTATCAAAAAATCTTTGAGATAGTTCTACTGCTAAAATGCCGTTTTACCAACTCCCCTGTGTCGATTTAAAGAAATGGATATACTGTTTTCTATTGGTGGCCGTGGACTAATAGTTACAGTAGCTGGAAATGGACACGGCGAACCAAGTTCAAATCCTGCACAAAACTGTATGCATTTCCCTTAGCGCTAATACCCTTAAGAAAAGGCATTAGTCTAGCAATGAAATAATAATTGGGCTGATTGGACTCTTTAAACCTGGTTTGGCAACTGATCTAGGAGAAAGAAAACTCTGATTTTAAACCTTTAAACACCACTAAAAATTGATCTGGTACCAAATCTTGAGGTTGGATTGATTAATATATATACAGTTTAGTATAAAGTATCCTTGCAATTTCTTTAAAAAATGTGTGAGTTAAGTTCTACGTTTTCCAGCTTCAGTGAAACGAGCATCAAATTATTAACAATACAATTTATCATGTAGTTTCCAATTTGCTGGTATACAAAAGTTCTAGAGTAGGGTTATTAGATTGCGTGCTTCTTTATTGTGGTTCATTTTACACCCATGAATTAATTAGGTAAAAAATAAGTGTAAATATGTCAAATATTCTACTATAGTCCACATATATTCTCTTTGGCTTGAAAAAAGATTTATATTAAGTATTTCGTTAATATTGGAATGAGGTTATATTGCATTTTTGTCACGCGATGTTTGTGCTAATTCTTATAAATGACGCTGATGGCTGATTAGACTAATACGAGAAAAAAAAAACTGAACTACCAGAGGGGCTAATGAGAAACATGCGCAACGTTCCTCTTAAACTTGTAGTGCTTTCTTAAATGATTGTATTTGTAAATTCATCTGGAAAATTATCATTTTAGTTTAATTAAATATTACTTGTCAGGTTCTTTTTATTCTCATTGACATTTTCAAATCCTTTCTGTTGAATAACGATTTTAACTTCGGAAACCACAAGTAGTTAAAATGAGCCATCACAGGAATGTGGAAGTGGTGACATATTTTCGTTCTGAAAACAGGACAGCATAAAGTATGAATAATAGGCAGTTATATTATTGAAAATGACTACATAATTGTACTCTACGTGGAACCTAGAGATATAGCAGTAAATTGCCATTTTTCTTTGATTTCCCCTCGCACACAAAAACTTTTGGAGGTTCTGTGTGCTGACTGCATTTGTATTGTGTGAATAGCTTTCAACCGTTTCCCGATCAACATGAAAGCATTGGTCCCAATATCTTATCAAAGATTCACTCAATGAATGCTCTATGTAAAACTTAATTAATCGCACAGGTTCCGCGAATGAGCGAGCAACCTTTAAACAATACATAATGCACATTCGAAAGAGTCTCACTTCCGATTGATGAATCTCATTGTAGAGAATCTGATCATATATGAGGATTTAGTTCCCCTTATATCAACGTTTCTGAAACGGTTCTCAATATACTTAAATAGCAGCATATTCTCCGGATAGAAAGATATATATGCATACCTAAAATCAGTGTACATAAAGTTCACAGAATATGCGCAGATGTATGTACCTACCTATTCAAAAGAAAATAAATATATCTAAATTCTCCCCCAAAATTAATTAAACATATAAAATATCCTGAATAAGTGAAGTATTAAGTTTTGTAAATCCAATAAATGATGAAACCAAGATTGATCGAGCATGGTTGAGATCAACGATTGTTTTTGTTGCAAGCTCCACAAAAATCAAACGAAATAGTAAATACTTATTACTTAATGTTATACCGGAACTATACACTCAGTGACTCTTTTTAGTATGACACCAGTAAAGATATAAATGGACGGTGTCTGACTACTTCAGAAGGGAAAAGGCGTTAATCGCTCTCTGATAGCCTTGCCAACTCTTCGGCTTGTACCTGTGGAATACCGCTATTGAACAAAGGATACAACACTTAAAAAAAAAGATGTCACCAGGGAGTACATAAGGTGGAGTGGTTAACGTGCTAGACTATGATATCGTAGTAAGTGAGCTCGAACTGCGGTTTTTTGGACTAACACTTTTTGTATATACCTTTTGTATATCCTGCTAGAAGTAAAATTATATGAGTACTGTTCTTCTTCAAGTATGACTTTGGATTTAAATTACACATCAAGGTTGATATCCCGTTAAACAGATAAACTAAGCCAATTGGATGAACTTAGTCGAACCTTATGTAACAGAAATTGTCAAAATATTTGAAGCCAAAAAAACATGTTTATTTCTCAAACAGCTAATAGAAAAAAGAAGAATGCCCTGGGAAAAATATCTGAAAGGTACAAAGCATCATCAAGCAAGGATGACAACCTGCTAAAAATAAATCAATTTTCAAATACGAAACACATACATACATACAAGCTTTCAGAGAAATTCTCAGACATTTTTGAGGTGAACAATTCCAAAATGTTCATCTTATGCAGGATTTGTGTCAAGAATGTGTCATAAATCCTCATTGTCTTAGATACACATCACAGACAGAATTAAGTTCTTGGCAGGGTAGAAACATTTTGATTCGGAATGGTTTAGAAGAACAATGTAGAGTGATGCATCATGATTTTAGTTGCATGAAGATGTTCCAGAGTAGTGATTTCAAAGATCTGGTGTGAAATACAAGAGTGAATTCACCTTCAGCAAGTTAAGCCAGGATGGATTGGTGCCATGTTGAGTGGAACTTTTTTGGTTGGTAATAAAACTCCTTCACTGTAAAAAAAAAACAAAAACAAAAACAAAAAAAAAAAACAAAGTATATTTTGGAATTCAAGTGAAACGAACAGAATGATGTATTTGACACAAGTAAAAATGCTCTTCTAAAGAAGTAATCATCATCATTATGCCGTGCCGCATGCACGGATATCCCTGACTCTCTCTCGCCACTTCTCCTTATCATTCATCGCCTCCGGCAGGTTTTCAGGGCTACGTCCTGTATCCTCACGTAGCTGCTGTATGTATGTTCGAGCTGGTCGGAAAACGATGAGAATTCGCTCATGGCAAATATCAGATAAAGTGAATAGAGAAGACCAGTAGATTCCTTTTTAGTCCCATTCAGAATCGACAAGCAAATATGAGTGGCATTGGAAGAAACTCATATTATTCAGGAAACTTTTTTTTCATAAGGCATCGATTATTAAAAGACAGAAAATTGCATGGAACAAAGGTATTCGTTTGTTTCATCGTCACTTGTTTCTTAACCTCTCATTTTTTTTTATTTGGTCCCGTTTACCCAAGCATATTATTCAGACACACACACACACACACACACACACACACACACACACACACACACACACAGAAATTATCTCTCCCTCTCACTCACACACACGCTAATTTATATGTGTGTGTGTGTGTGTGTGTGTGTGTGTGTGTGTGTGTTTGTGTGTAAACTGAAAATAATTAAAAAGTCACACTCATATTATCCTTTGATTACCATTTGTTTCATGTGTGCTCGATAGAATAGAAAATATAAACAACAGATGAAACATTAATTACTACAAGAAATTAAAATCTTACCTTCTTACTATCTTTTCATTGCAGGTAAGTTCGGGTGATTTTTTCATAAAACATCAGATCATCAGATAAAACGTCATACACCCCTCCCCTATATATATATATATATATATATATATATATATATATATATGTGTGTGTATATATATATATATATATATATATATATATATAACCTAACAGCTCCAGAAACTAACAACCCAAATTAGACCTATTGGATCTTCAGGATCAATCATATTCTATACGTTTTGGGGATTTGCTCTACTGATTAGCTTAGGTGACTAACGTCAGGTTTCTTTCTTCTTTTGGCCAGGTATTGCTGTTGTGGATAATTATTTTCAGGCAGTACAGATTTTCTTTTATTATTTTCTGTTTTTGCTTGATATCAGATATTGCTTTGTAATATATATTTTATTTACAAAATGCATCATCTGTTTATTTTTTTGTTTTATTTTGTTTTTCTTTTCACCCCGCTATCATTATAGAGAATAATATAAAAACAAAAATAGTATATATATATATATATATATATATATATATATATATATATGTGTGTGTGTGTGTGTGTGTGTGTGTGTGTGTGTGCACATACATACATATATATATACATTTAAATATATATTCATAAATATATATATATATATAATATATAGATAATTGATAATTGATTAGTAAATATTGAAGCTCTGGAGTTGTCCATTGAGCACTTTCTTTGCTCTTGTTACTATGGAGAGAGCGAACATAAGTTATTCATACAAGAACATACCAATACCTGATAGGCATCAGTATAAGTTAGTTCTGTTGAGGAGGATAGAATCCTTTATAAAAAATATGAGGTGGAAAGCATATTTTTTTCTCAATACAATTAACTATATAGAAAAAGAGGGAAGGGAGAAATATGGGTTTAAAACCACGAAACCCCCCCCCCCCATATCAAAGAGATGGAAAAGTTTGAGGCTGAAATGATAGGAATGGTTAAGGAGATAAAATTTAGGAAAATGCGCAATAATATTCAACAAAAAATGTATGAGGATATGAGGAAATTTAAGGAGTCCGGAAAAATATTTGTAAAGTCAGATAAGTCGGGCAATTTATATAAGATAGAAAAGGAAAAATATAGGCAAATGATATTTAAGGAGGTGGTTAAGAATTATAAGAAGGCACCACCTAATCTAGAAAAAGAGTTAAATAAGGAAGCAAAGATGTTGGTGCATAAATTAGGTATTGTTGATAGAGTAGAAAAATACAATACCAAGAATTGTTTTATTACTATAAAAGACCACAAAAGTAATTTCAAGACGAGTCCAGAA
Source organism: Sepioteuthis lessoniana (assembly GCA_963585895.1). Taxonomy (NCBI): domain Eukaryota; kingdom Metazoa; phylum Mollusca; class Cephalopoda; order Myopsida; family Loliginidae; genus Sepioteuthis; species Sepioteuthis lessoniana. The sequence goes on along the minus strand of OY757904.1, from coordinate 120,649,005 downwards.
TGTAGGCTCATTAACCCGGCCAAGACTCAAATAGGTAGGATTAGTAAGATAATCGTACAAGAAATATGTGAATCACTTAGAAGGGCATTGAGCATCAACCAGTGGAGGAGCACTAATGACTGTATTAAGTGGTTTGAGGAGTATGAGAAGGATAATAGGTGCTCCTTTATTAAGTATGATATAAAGGATTTTTATCCTTCAATAACAGAAAAGACATTGGATAGGGCGTTAGATTTAGCTAAAGAATATATGGTTATACCTCTAGATAAGGTGGAAATAATTAAGCATTGCCGTAAAACATTGTTATATTATGAAGATAGTGTATTGATAAAAAAAGGGGAGGGTGGAAATTTTGACGTTTCGATCGGAGCATATGATGGTGCGAAAATTTGTGAACTCGTCGGATGTGTATTACTATATAACATTAATAAGATCATGGACCCTAATAATCATGGATTGTAAAGAGATGACGGGCTGATTATAGTGGATAAAAGTACGCCGAGGAAGTGTGATGGGATTAGAAAAATATTGTATAAGCTGTTTGATGACTTTGGATTTAGGTTAGATGTAACAACAGATTTAAAAATAACTGATTATCTTGATATTACTTTAAACTAATATAGTGGAACAGTATCTCCATTTAGAAAAAGGAACCAGGATCTGCGTTATGTAAACAGGGGATCTAATCACCCAATACAGGTCTTTAAACATGTACCTAAAGGAACAGAGCATAGATTATCTAATAACTCCTCCAACAGGGAAATTTTTGAACGAACTAAGCAGGAATATGAGGAGGCTCTAAAAAATGACGGATATAGGGTCAATTTAGAATATAAGAATAGGGATAGAATTGGAACACAAGGTAGGAGAAATAGACCTAGAAAAATCTTATGGTTTAATCCCCCTTACAACATGGAAGTAGTTAATAACTTGGGAAAAGAGTTCTTCAAGATATTAAAAAGAAACTTCCCTAGTGGGAGCCAATTATATAAGATATTTAATAAGAATTGTATTAAATTAAGTTACAGTTGCATGCCAAACATTAATGGAATAATAAATAGGAGTAATATAGCCAAATTAGGTACAAAGAAGCATAAGGTGATTGACAAATGCAACTGTAGGGATAAGGTTAGGTGTCCTCTCGAGGGAAAGTGTAAGCAGGAGTGTGTAGTGTATAAAGTAGAGGTATATACTGATTCGAATAATAAGAGAGATAAAAAGATATATTTTGGGTCAACCCAAGGGGATTTTAAAACTAGGTACTATAACCATAGAACAAGTTTCTCGCACGAAAGATATAGGTATAGCACTGCTTTATCTAGTTATGTGTGGGAGATTAAGGAAAAAATTGGAGTAGATCCGATAATGAAATGGGAAGTAATAAAGAAATGCCGCAAATATAGGGCAGGTAATAGAACCTGTAATCTTTGTATGGAGGAAAAATTAATAATAGCAGATTGTAAAAGTAAGAATATGCTAAACAAAAGAGCGGAGGTGTTGAATAGTTGTAAACACAAAAGAGCGTGGTTACTATATAATTAGGAAATGTTATAGGGTTTTTTTGGTTTTTTTTTTTAATATGCAAATTTTAGGATAGGTGGAGGTTTTTGGTGAATAAAGGCAAAGCGATTTCTCCTTTGAATGGTTTAGGCGAAACTTCCTGATGATCCGTTAAGGTGAAACTTTAGTAGAAGATTTTCGACTAGAGATTTAAGTTAATTCTATAATTGGCTCCATTGTTTAATGTTGAGTACTTTAGTAATTATAGCATTGCAGTATTCGCGGAGGGTTTTTTGGTTTTCTTTTGGCCACTGACTAAGTACCCCTTGATTTTTTTCAAGGAGTAGGACGAGGTTGGTCTTTTCTTTCTTTTTTACCCAAAAAACTTTTTTTCTTTTTCCTCTGGACCGTGATTCGAGATATTTTTTTCTCTTGTTCCTGGCCAGGGTTTTTTGTTTTTTTCTGGTACCGTGAATACTGGTAGATAATTGATTAGTAAATATATATACATATATATGTGTGTGTGTGTGTATGTGTGTTTGAGGGGTATACGGTGTTCATACAACTTAATTACAATGATCCTGTGCGTGTGAGTATTTGTCACTCCATTATTGCTAAAACGGCACATCGTAGCGGGGGTTTATAACACATTAGCGTTTACATGCAGTAACATATAGAATAAGGTAATTTTTTATTCAATTTACCATCTGACTATGTGCGTGCTTGATTTTGCAAGACGCAGCTGGAGAAATAATTGTATTTTCTCGTTAATAAGTTTTTGCCTTGATTTGCCAAGGTGAGCCCAAATTTACCACTTAATTTGTATATGCATCAGGGTTTTTTCGAGTGTGTTTATGTTGTAGTCATAATGATATTACAGATATATTTGCTCATAAAATCAAATGTAGATTATAATGTAGGCCGACTTAAAAGCAAATATAAAGAGTGTAAATAATGGAAAGGTAGATTGATATGTGATGTGAAAATTCTTGGTATGATTTAAATTAGCATTTACACTACTTTAATTCAATTTATCTTATTTTAATTTTTCGTAAATTCTGAAACACAACTCTTATTCAATAAGAGAAAAGGAGAAGAAATTGAGAATGCAACATTTTGAGAAAATTGTATACTTTGTAATGGAAGTGAAATTGAATAAATGGAAATTTTCAAAATAATGGGAATTGAAGATATTACAACATATTCTTTATTTTCATCCTGATGACAAATTGTTTGTTTGTCTTTTTATTAATATTTCGCTTCTTCCGGTTTCTATTTGTATTTTTACACTTTACTTGAAGGAATTCGTAGAATTGCCCTTATCATTTTATTTAAAAAAACATAGAGTTCGTTTTTACGAGCAAAATATAGCCAACATATTTAATCAAAAATTCACACCTGCGTTTCGTTACATCTCACGTAATTCAACATAAATGTACGAAAATTGACCTAAAATAGAGTAATGGAAAAAGTTAACATTTTCTTATTATTTTATCTAAATATTTGTCTTCGTGCAATATACGAAAGGGGAAAATGGCTTTATTTAAACATAAACAAGAAAGAAAGGGAAGTAATATGAAAAGAAAAGAAAAGAAAAGAAAAACAGTTATATTGCTGCTTCGTCAGCAGGTTTGTTTCGTAAGCATTTCTGTGAGTATTTTTCTCTCTCCTTGGTATTTTTAAAAATACTATTAGTGAGCAATATAAACATAGCAAATACTCTTCGACACTCCTGGTAGATTAATCATTTCCGTGCTAGTTTTGGAAGGTTTTGTAATTGTATTGGGTTGAATCCTATCTATTCTCTTGTAGCTATATTTAAAAATTAGAATGAAAATCATTTTTATATACGAAATATGATAAAATAATGTCGAGCAAAAATGAGACACTAAGAATTCAAATGTCAAAATAATTAGTATGATATTGATATAGCAGTAATTATACTAATATTGAACTGGCCCTTTGGCCTAATGAGAAGAGTGTTAACTAATGGTCCAGGAGACCGGAGTTCAATCCCAGGTCGGGTCATACCAAAGACTCAAAAAAATGGTACTTGATCCCGCCTTACTTAACACTAAGCATTATAAGGTAGGGATCAAGGGTAAAGTGGCACAATCTTTGGAAAGGACTATCACCCCACTACACCTTGGTGTAGTAGCTATTGAAAAGGGAGCCTTCGGGTTACCGTAGACATAGATCAATCTCAAGCCAATAATCATACTTTAAATTACCCGATTCTGCTTGGTTTTGTTTTTATCACTCAACCAACGGAAATGTTTGTTTCACCGGGAGTATTAAAAACAAATACCGTGTTAACGATACTCACTTAAATATACAGATATATGTGTTCAACTTAGGTATATTTTTTGCTATTCATATGAAAATATTACTTAATACATAAGAGCTTGATTTATATATGTGTTCAACTTAAGTATAATTTTTGCTATTTATTTGAAAATATTACTTAATACGTAAGAGTTTGATTTATATATGTGTTCAACTTAAGTATATTCTTCGTTATTTATATGAAAATATAACTTAATACATTAGAGTTTGATTTATATGTGTTCAACTAGTGTATACATTTTTGCTATTCGTATGAAAATATATTTAAAACATAGGAGTTTGATTTTCTGATTAACTGATTAATTATTTTTTAAAAAGTTAATGCCATGTCACAAAATCTTGCGTATTTTATGCCTAGCCGTTAAAGAATCGCATTCATTGTATGTTCATATTAACATTGTGTTGTCGTTTCTTTAGAAAAGTCTTTATTTACACTGGTATGTAATTTGAAATATACCTATCTAACACAAATAATTTTAGTTGCATTCTTTCATGTAACTATTAAGAATAAACGATATAAAAATATATCCATCCAGCTTTATTCTTAACACAAATAATTTACAGTTATCAAGTATTCTATCTAATATCTATAATTTCGCCATATATCAAATTTGTTCTTACACGAATGCCTGACAGATACTTGCACTCCGAGTCAAAGTAGATTTGCTCGTGATGGTCATGAAAGAGTATTCCACATATTTCAGATATATAGAGTTGGAGTCTCACACCACATCCACTTTTCTGTCATATTCAGAACAGCTACCATTGGACATTTCACAGGAAAAATATTTCTATGAAACTACATTGTCATGATTTACACGTTCTATTTCTATATTTAGAAATATTCAATTATGTTTGTATTCTACTATACATTTGATGGAGTTTCTTTAACTTATTCTACGCTAATGAAGTTTTCTTTTCTATCCATCTAAAGGTTGAAATAAAGCCCAATTCAGGATATAATGATTTTCTAATCTTATGCTATCAAAGTATTGTAACAGATGTTTATTCTTAGTGGATGCTACTAGTCATGGCCTTGTACTCAACTTATAAGACGACAATTAAGTGTTGAAATGAGAAACTTTCTAAGCTTATTGTCTTCTAAGAAGCCAAGAAGGCATCAGGCTTTTATCCCAAGTGTCCCTACTGCTACTGCTACCACTACTACTAGCAATATGAGTTGGAGTCTAAACGTGAGCTTATTATTTTTGCTGCTTTCGATGCACGCTCAAGAATTAAATAGATGAAACATTATATATATATATATATATATATATATATATATATATATATATATATACGTTTGTGTATGTGTGTGTATAAAACAACGTAAACATATATTGACTGTCTTTACATATTTATATGAGTGAGTACTCGTATATATTGCCATATGTGCATATGTTTATATGCACGTCGAGACACGTAAACGGATGCATGCTTTTATATGTTATCATGCGCGCAGGTAGATTATTTATATATCACTCATCAATAGACTAAGAACAAGAATAAAAGAAGAAATAGCATTAACTGAATCTATAAGTACGAAAAGATAAAAATATCTAAATCTAACAATTTTGGTCGATGTTTGATTGATGGATTGCTCAATTTCAACGGTATATCAAGCAAGTTCTGGTTATTTTATATCTACAGGTTAGGGAATCGTATTCTTTGTATGCTTATATTCGCATTTTATCTTTTTTTGGAACATGGACCTATTGAACGGGAATGACTCGCTCGGCTTGGGCTACAGAATAAAGTGTCTTTATCTCTGCATAGGGGTAAGACTCCCCCAATGATTGTCCAGGATTGACATTAAACAATCTAATCGTGAGGTTCCACTAATGGTGGACCTTTAGGAAATGTGGAGTACCAATTATTGCAATCGCTCCTAGGTCCAGTCTGGCCCGGAGTGGTATCACTTGATAGGATTCTATCTATGGGTCAAACAGTATTAAACCCTATGCTTATGCTAAACTGAATTGTTTGAAATAGAACTGTTTTACATTTAACATTGTGTATATAAATTAATGATGTGTAATTGAATGGTTAGTTACATAGCTATACTTGGAACCATCTAACTTTGTTGACTAAACTGAATTGCTTGAAATAGAAATTTTTTTGACATTTAAATTGATTAATTAGTCTTAAATGAATTTTTTTTAAATAAAACTGTTTATATATATATATATACATATATATATATATATATATATCTTTAAGAAAAAACAAAGACCGGTTATATATATATATATGGAGTTGGCTTTAAATAAACTACATATATGCCGTAAAAACAAACTAAACTAAACAAATGATTTATATGCATATCTATTTGATCCATGGATGAGACCTATAGGAGCCTCTGGTGGTGTAATGGTTAGCAAGCTCGACTAGCAAACCTACACGAGTGGGTTCGAGTCTCATTGGGTGTTCCTTTCATATGGCCTTGTGCCACATCTAAGCAAAAAAGCTTAGTAAATTTCCATGGATCAGACCTATAGAGATACAACAAATTTGAGACAGAATGAACCTTGGGTTGATAGTAATAGATAGCTCCTGACAAACATCGGATTTCCAGAACTTGTATTCCACCATCAGTTGCAGCTAAGTGTGAAAGCCAAGATACCCATTTTTTAGTAAGTTGGTCTCATCCCTTTGCTAGGGATACAGTTAGCGTTTCAAAGCTCTGCCAACAAGCAAAATGTTTAACAGAACTTTAACTAAGTTCTAAATCTTTTAATGCATTCTTTATAGTTTTTATTCGATCAAATGCTATGTTTCTTTAAATATTCTCTTGGTCTGTTGCGTTATTTTTCCTCAAAAGAAGATATTTACACAGTGACGTGAGCATGTTCTTCAATTAACCGACCTGATAATAAGGTCAGGGGACTAAATGTTCAACGTGATCCGACATAAAAAAGAAAAGCAAAGGTGTTGGCTTTCACTATCACCCGTAGGTATAGTGTGTGCAGCACGAATACGTGTTGCTCGAATCTAAGAATAATTTTAATTGAATTGACATCATGTACTATTTCCTAATCGTAGTTATATTCTTAGCTTTGTGAAGCATGGGTCACGCATGTTAGGCAAATACAGTAGAATGCTTTTCTAACCCTATTGATACTCATCAATATAACTTGTGAAGTCTTATAACCACTGCTCAATTGTTCCTCACTCCATATAATACTAAAGGTCTACAAAAATAACAAGCACAGTGGGTGAATGTAACAAATGAGTATATCTATTAACTGTTGTGGCCCCGGAAAGGGTCACTAATGAAAACACAGACATGGATATTAGATAACAGATTATATTACACAAGAAAGATTGAGTTTCATAGAAAAGGTAAGAAGTCTCGTACTGTTCGGATAACACCGATATTGATCTGCCCGGTTGCGAAATCTCTCAGTACAAATAACGGTGAGAAGAGTCAATTATTGTGAGATGGGTTAGGCTCCCACAACATTAACCCCACACAGGCAGGGTGTGAACAAGGTCATTTTAAAACGGAGTATAGCTGATTAGTAATCTGTTTTCCTTTGGTATTTGTTGCCTAACCAAGGCTAAATCATCAAGCGTGCGCTCCTATTTCCGAATAGCTGGCAGAAGAACAGATAGATTCATGACTTTTCTAAGGACGTTAGGGCGAAGAGAAAAGTAGTCTTGTGCAGTGTTTGAAATCATTGATTCCATTTCCTACGACAATAGACATTACACTTTAAAAAAAAATACCGAGCAATGTTTCCAGGATGATCGGTTTACGAGAGTAAGGAAAACAAGAGAAAGTGAAGATTTTTATTCAAAGAAAGTTTACTGAATGATCAGCATCATAAGGTTAATGTTATCATCATTTTTCCTGGTTAATTTCAATAGTCGAATTATGCTTTTTATTTTGTAATGTGCATGAATGCTACAAAAGTAGCTTAGCAGTATCCCATAGTAATCACCCATTTTTTCACTATAATTATTATTTTGTAACATTCAGTCTGTCAAATAAAGTAGTTCACACCTTTTTGATTGTTACAATATTTTGTCGTCGAAGACAAAAAATGAATGCCCCTGTGCCGATGATACAAATTTTGGAAGTGGTAATTAACTTGTCCGATATAACACAACATATCTGTTTGTTTATGACTACGTTAGCATGCTATATTAGGGAAGATCAATGACAATGAATATCCTTAATTTTCCAAAAATAAAATATAATTTCAGTATTACTTATGTAATATTCTAAATGACGAAATTATAAATTCTTGGAAAGATAGAAATACAGAAACAAGAAAGAAAGAAAGAAAGAAAGAAAGAAAGAAAGAAAGAAATTAATATAGAGGCAGAAAGAAGGAACGAGTGAATTAAAGAGAGAAAAACAGAAAAATATATATATATAAGAAAGAAAGAAAGAAAGAAAGAAAGAAAGAAAAGCGCTATTCATCAAACAGAGAGAAAAAGGGAAAAAATTAAAAATTAAAGAAAGAATTATTGAACAAAGAAAAAGAAAGAAGTGCGTCGTGAATGAAAGAAAGAAAACATTATAGAAAGAAAGAAAAAACTCCGATGGGAAAGAAAAGAAAACGTTCCAAATGTTTTTATTTTCTTTTTGTTAATGTGGAAACGAGGTTACTTGGAAGGTAAAAAAATCCTGGATTTCTCCAAAATTCTAAGCAGACTTTGCAAAATTGTTCACTCAATACGCTTTGTACAATAGACAAGAAAGTCAATGTATCTTTCCAAAGTTTGTTTGCTGAGGGCTTATGTCGTTTTCCTGCTTATTCTCCTGGGAAAGCCAACAATCTAAATTTCCCTATTTTCTTTTCCATTAAGAGACATCCCGTACGTCCACTTATCATGTCCCTGGTACACTATCATAGAAACTTGCAGAGAAAAAAAAAAGATTATGCAGCAGAACTTTCTTTTGCCTTAATCTAATCCAACCCTGCAAGCACCAATCATAGAATTCGATTAATATTCTTTAAAAGACGTAGGGAAAAAAGTATAAAACAACATAGAAAAAAAAAACAAAGACAAATAATATACGAAGCAGCTGAGAGTTTACGTAATTTTTAGAAACAGTAACGAAACCAGTGACAGTTGAAGTGGTTAATATCAGACTGATCTAATACGTCTTAGTCACGACCGACTCCATCACTATTAGATTTGATACGTCAGATATGTAAAAAAATTAGATACTCTTGGTACTGTTACTTGGTTCTTGAATTTTAAGAATCCAGGAGAACAACTTCCACTATTGTGTGAGGATAATGAATATCTATTTCAACCATAGTTATTTGTGAATAAAAAGATGGTCTCTGTGTGTGTGTGTGTGTGTGTGTGTGTGTGTGTGTGTGTGTGTGTGTGTTTGTGTGTGTGTGTGTGTGTAAGGAACCACCATCAGATTGCAGTCTTGTGTCAATTTTTTTAAAGATACCTTCCAAAGCAATTGGAGTACTTTCATTATGTGAATTCTGTGTTTCTTTTTCAATGAATGACAACTTATATAAGACGAAGGAACAAACAAACAAATGTAATTAAACAAAATTACATTTCGTCTGCAATTAAAGGAACGTCTTAACTCCTCAACTGAATTCTGAACCCTGAATTCATATCTGAAATTTAGCCATCAACCACGGCTTTAATATTATCCAGATTTAAATATAAAATAAATAAGGCTACCTCGCATGCAATATTATATACGATATTGACAATTTTTAAGCAACTTTGCGATTCAAATCTTTTTAAAAAATATCAAAACAGAATCTCATCTTTGCATCATGATCATCATATTACATCGATCTCTCATTCTTTGATCATGTTCATCATATTACATCAAATAAGATGAAGTAACTTATCAAATGATAAACCATATTATACCTGTTTCTTATCTTTGCATCATGTTAATCATATTACATCGGTCTCTCATCCTTTCATCATGTTCATCATATTACATCAAATAAGATGAAGTAACTTATTCAATGATAAACCATATTATACCTGTTTCTTATCTTTGCATCATGTTCATCATATTACATCGGTCTCTCATTCTTTGATCATGTTCATCATATTACATCAAATAAGATGAAGTAACTTATCAAATGATAAACCATATTATACCTGTTTCTTATCTTTGCATCATGTTCATCATATTACATCGGTCTCTCATTCTTTGATCATGTTCATCATATTACATCAAATAAGATGAAGTGACTTATCAAATGATAAACCATATTATACCTGTTTCTTATCTTTGCATCATGTTCATCATATTACATCGGTCTCTCATCCCCTCATCATGTTCATCATATTACATCAAATAAGATGAAGTAACTTATTCAATGATAAACCATATTACACCTGTTTCTTATCTTTGCATCATGTTCATCATATTACATCGGTCTCTCATCCCCTCATCATGTTCATCATATTACATCAAATAAGACGAAGTAACTTATTAAATGATAAACCATGAATTTGAGAAGTGGTCAATTGCGTCCCAAAATTTTGGTTTAGTTTATTTGTTTAATGGCATATCAAACTCATTGTGTTATTTAAATCCAAGAGGGATGAAATTTAACCCGTAGCCGAGAGGAAGAAAAGGTACATAAATTTCTCAAGTGTATTAGTCAGAAAATGAACATAAGAAAACCAAAGAATTTTGAACTTAGTTTCTTCGGGATCGCATACCAGCACCTTACCTATTACACTACAGGGTCTTTCTCTCAAAAGCTTTTCAAAATTTTACTCTTGACCAAGGAGATTAACTGATATCCTACCACATTATATTTAGGCTGATGCCGGACCTTTGACCAAATGAATAGATTGTTCACCAATGGTCCAGAAGACCGGGGTTCAATCCCAAGTCGAGTCATACCGAAGACTCAAAAAATGGTACTTTATGCCACATGGCTTAACACTCAGCGTAATAAGGTAAGGGTAAAGTGGAGCAATCCAGGGAATTGAGTAGTGTCCTCCCTTACCTCCGTGTAGTAGCTAATAAAAAGTGAGCCTTCGGATCCCCCTTGGTTAAGGTCGCCAACTTTCATTACTTTACACTTGGTATCTACTTTCTATAATGGGAAAGTCTTATGGGAATATTTTATCGTCTCGCTTAAATTAGATTGAAAAACATCATGATGAGAATACAATACCATTCAATTAGAAGTTTTGCAGTTAGCATGTTATTCATTATATCAGGAACGTTTTCAGCGGTTTGAAACCCGACAAAGAGAATAATTAATAAGAAATAATCTCAGGCCGCCAACTCAGTCGGATTCAGTTTACGTATGAAATGGTCTGCTGGTAGATATAAGTTCTATGATCTGAAGTATGATGAATTTGCAAATTTTCAGTCTTATATTACTTTTTGATGCGCCAAATATTATTTTTTGTGTCAGAATCTACAACGATCGTATATCATACATTTTAAGATGTTTTTAATAAATGTAACTTTCATTAAAATATAGGTAAGAAAACCGTTTTCGGAATATGATGTAAAATTTCCAAGATTCTTGCGTTTCAGACAAATTCTAACATGTATTCAAATTTAGTTTCTTCAATTTTCAATAAAACATGGTTTTTCAATAGTAGCAGAAGCTAAGGACCTCTGGAATTATTATTCTCTGAAAATATTTCAAATCATTTCTTATGGAAGAGAAATCAGACAAGAATCCAGTTTAGTGGGTGGTTTATATGCTGTTTATTACGTTTCACGCAGTTTGAGTTTTACTTGCAGAAGTCCTCGTGGTGTAGTTGATAACGTGGTGGATTACGACATCGTAGGAAGCGGGTTCGAAATCTACTCGTACTATGACGTTCACTATCAGACTAATACCCCCGGAAGAACTAAAAACTGCTTTTATCTCCCCCATCAGATATGGATTGAGTTTTACAATTACTAATTATCTAAAAAGATGGATTTGGCCGTAGAGAATCATTGCAGGTTGCTATTCCGTTAAACAAAGAAACCAAACTTCCTTCATTTGATAATGATTTGGAAAACATTTTAGATTTTCGGGAAAATATTAGACATTTTTTATGCATATTTGATATATATATATATATATATATATATATATATATATATATATATATATACAGAAAATTAAAAAAAAACACACCCTGTGTGAACATCGTCGAAATGCGCTAATTCCACACTTTTACTTGTGGTAGTATAATTATCAGATACATCTTGAAGAGTTCATAATGATTCTTGGAAAATAACCCTGGTGAAATTCTTTCTGTGTAACTGTTTTATCAATGTAGATATCTGAATAGTTTTAATTGTTCGATAGGTCTTTAATTTCAGCGCATTAGAAAACTTATTATTAGGACATGCTTTGGAAAGTTCTTATTTTACTCTGACTTACAACATGTTGAAATCAATTCAGCCCAACCATGACGGTAATGGCAATGACTTATTAGATATATTTGCTCTTTGGAGGATACTGTATGTATTACATTTTTTTTCTATGGGTATGAATTCAGAGTTTTTCTCCTAAACTGGTTGTCATACCAAGATTAAAGCACTCAGTCTGCCCTAATACAGGGTGAAACGATAGAATTGTCGTCTTAAAGAAAACAACACTACAGCTTTATTTTAAAACTTTTATTGAAAAAATCAATTCAGGTAACTTGATCATCTAGTAGAGCTGACATCTATTCAATGTAGCCGCCTTTAGCCTCAATCATCGCCTCGATAGGGATGGCGGCGATCAGGCTGGCTTTGGTGTTGTGGGATGTCATGTTGGTGATGTTCTCGACGTATGACCGAACGAAGTAGTCCAGCGGGTTCAGGTCGGGGGAGGAGAGGGCCTGACGGACTTGATTAGCCTGAGTTTCTTTGTCTTCTCAGTCAAGATCTGGCTTGTCTGGAACCTGTAGGACCTACACGTCAAGTCCTCCTTCACACATGCATTCACAGTTGTGCGTGAGACGCCTAAATCTCTGGCGATCTGCCGAATAGGCCGCTGGTGAGTTCCATCAATGGTTGCCTGGACCCTTTCGATGAACTCCTAGGTCCGGGTCTTCCTGGCGGCGTCCTTCCAATCTACCACCTCCAAAGGGTCGTCCGATGCGTTGAGCTGTGCCCTCAAGCGTTGAACTGTCCGGATTTGCATTTTGAGGGTGCTGGTAATGGTCCTGTTGTCATAACTTGGATCGGTAGAGGTCATGAGTTGTACAGCGGCGCATCTCCGATCTCGATCGTTGAACATTGTGTCAATTTCAGACATGATAGAAGGCTCCTATCACGCTTGGGATTTGTACACAACTGGCCAACTAGTAGATGGTCCGCAGCAAAAAAAAAGAAACCGGTTTTCATCAAACAGAAATGGAATCATGTCGCCTTTTTTAGGGCGACAATTTTATCGTTCCACCAAGTATGATCTTATATCTGATGGTAGAATAATTTTATTAATACCTTTTCCTTGGATATAGGTGCTATTTGATTCATAGATTCAATGAATAATTCATAATACAAAATAAAGTGCACAGTTATATGGATTCAGGTGTTCTTATCTAAAAGATGAAACTGATAAAAGAAAAAGAAAACTATCCATGATGATTTATCGCATTTATTTTTGTCACACGTAAATACGTAGCGATGTGACCCTGTGTTCCATAAATGACCTAACCAAAACAATAAAATGGTATGATTTAAAATTGTAAGTGGATGGCAATACATTATACACGGAAATATTGAAAGATCATACGCATAAAAAGATTTACATAATCTGGATTGTGACATTACTGTAAGCGAATTTAAACTCCAGTCACCCTATTAAGTTCAATTTCACTTTGATAGCCTTAAGAAAGGCATTAACCACTTTATTCCCCCCTTCCCTAGCTAAGGGTTTAAATAGCACACTCTTCTTTAAGAATGATTTGGCATTAGATAACCCGCGAACGTTGATATGCTCTCAAATCTTCTCACCTCTTATGACCAATAATGGCAAGTTTTGATTCAACTGTCAACAATATATTTTGCCACTCTTTCAATGCGCAATTCCAATGCTTTTTATCTATGACAGTCTATTCTGCCAATTCAGCTTCCGTAAGAGGGGATTCTTGATGGCTACGAATCCCCTGAGCCCACTGAACTAAATCAAATTTCCACTATTACGAAGAACACTGGTTGCTGTCAAGAGGAATTGACTTCAGCTGTCTACGCTGCAACAGTTTTTCTTCTACCTCATTTGGTGTTCCTGCTCTTTTTTCTTTCAACATTTACGCCAGTTTCAAACGACCTTTGTAACGAATATTGTATCTCATGTGTAGAAATCTTTAACTTCAGGGCAATTTTTCTTTAAGAGAAGCCTTATTGAATAAGATTTCGATGTGTAATCTTACAGCTACTGCGTGGTTTAGCATATTTTTTAATGAATTACTTCAAAATTAAAACTTGAACTAAAAGATCCAATGGAAATACTGATGTAAAGGCACAATTTTTCTTTCAAACAAACAGAGATACGTATTGGTGAAAATGAGTTTTTCTTTTCTTGTAAGCGGAAACCAGTGTTAAAAAATTACGCAATGCTCTGTTAACATCAAGACACAGTATTAACTTTTACCTAAACTCAGTGTTTTTAAGAGCAAGTTAATTTTAAAAATAAAATATAGCGTTTCACTTTATATATATACAGAATTTTACGAAATGCATTGTTGACAGATAAGTCCACATTTAAACTTTTTGCTTATGAGAGGAGAGTCTATACGAGAATAAAGACTATAGCGGACTAAAAGATAAAAGCCAATGATATTTTATCGTTTAGTTTAAATATACGAAATGCTCTCTCTTGAAGTGCATTTTTCTTTAAAAAGTTAACAAACGCTGTGAAAATTTTTGACATAGTTTCTGTAATTACTGAACCTCTTCGCGACTGGCAAGATATCAAACAGAGTTGATTTTAAGCTGAGTACAGATGGTTTTGATTTCGAGTTTATCTACCCGTGGCCTTGTGGTTAACGAGCTGGTCTTCATCATCCTAATAAGTAAATTCGAATTCCAGTCGTACTATTACGTTCACTTTCGGACTTATAGACTTGGGAAAGATAAGATCCCTCTCAGCCATGATTTAGTTTGTTGTGGTTTTTATAGCATATCAATTATTGTAGGTTATTCAACGCCAAATCCATTTTTATTCATATAAACAGTTTTTACTTAAAACAATTTAGTTTGACATGAATAGAGTTTTTTTTTTTTTTGTTTACATACAGTTAGATTTCAAAACAGTTCTTTTTAAAAAATTCCTTTCAGCATAACTACACAGTTCACTTATATTTGACCCATAGATAGGATCCAACCAGGAGCTACCATTACGGGCCAGTGTGGACCCAGGACCGATGACAATAAAGAGTTATTCCACATTTCCTAAACCTCCATAGTTAGTGGAGCCTCACTATCAGATTGTTTAGTGTCATATCTAAGACCCTCGTCGGAAGAATCTTGCCCCTCAGCAGAGATACAGACGGTGTATTTTGTGGCCCAGGCTGACTGGGCCCTCCCAGCAATGATTTAAATTGTATGAATACAGGTTTGGTTTGTTTGTTTAATGGCATATCAACTCTTTTTTAGGTCATTTAATGCCAAAGCCATTCTCCTAGAAGAACAGTAGTGGAACTATTTGACCCATATCTGGGGGGATAAGGGGGTTCATACCTTTCCCAAGGGTATTTGCCCTAAATTGAACGTAATAGCGCGACTGGAGTACGAACTCGCGTACTACGATTCCGCAGTCCATCGCTTTAACCATTAAACCACGAGGGCAGCCCCCTGTATGAATACAGTCCTTTTACAAAGATTACTTTGTCATTAAATGATCTATAAAGTCTTATATGCCATTAAAAACAAAGGAATCAGTCTCCGTGTAAACTTGAGATTATTTCATGTCTTTCACAAAAGCTTTAGCGTTAAGAGAAAAAAATAGCCTTATCCAAGATTTGAACTCGGGTCACCGACTCCATTTCCTACGTTGATTACCATTAGAACTAATATTGCTTCCAAATGTGTGTCAATATGTTGGTAATCCCTTTATGCAGACAAACCTTTAAACGTATTATAACGTAATACAGAGAAATTAATTCATTATACATTTTGCGTATATTCGAATAAATATTTCAAAACAAGGGTTGAAGACTTAACTTTCTGCTAGACTGATCCTAATCAACATATTTTATTAGCATCCAAAAATAACCCTTCATTTAATTACATAATCTAAACGCGCCAAGATTTAATGAATAATTCCTGAAACATGTCGATAGTTCATTTTGAATGCCTGCGTTCTCGGTGAGCAATGAAGATTCCTTGGTGCGAGATATTTTTTCTCCTTTTTCCACCCATCTATTATTCAACAAGACTCATTAACTAACGCTTGGAATGACATTCTTCCTAAAGGGTCGCCATTTTATTATGTCGTTCCATCACAGATTGCTTTTTCCAGGGAAACAATTTTCATGTTTTCTCCTATTATGTCTTGTAACAATTCTAATATCCTCTTGTATTGTTTGGATCACTATGTACGGTTTTTCAATAACCGAGTGTGGCTCACTCGACCATAAAACTATCGCGAAGGAAACATTTTATTTATGCAAAGGGTTGAGACCTCTATCCCTGATTTGTTGTCTTCGTTTACTGCAGATCTCTTTTCAATCCAAAGAAATATATTCTTTCTTCAATGCGATTTCATCTTGTTTTCCTGAAGAGATGACAATGCTTGGTGATAATTAATTCTTTCGTAAGTAGGTGACTATCAACGAAGGGAATAAAATTAGAAAATATTTTAAGAAATTTTAAACAATCAACTATTTCTTAAGGAATTGAAGAAAAGTAATTAAACAGAATGTAAAATGTAAATCTCATGTCAACCATGTAAATCGAAATAGCCACTAAGTTTCCATATATTTCATAAAGTCATAATAATTTGTATCAAAGCCTTTTTGAAAAGAAATAATATCATGGCAATATCTATTGGCTTTATAAAAACAGACAAAAATATTAAAACAGTTGAACTTAGCTAAGTGTTAACATCGAACTCATAGAAACTATATATATATATATATATATATATATATATATATATATATATATATATATATATATAGAGAGAGAGAGAGAGAGAGAGAGAGAGAGAGAGAGAGAGAGAGAGAGAGAGAGAATTGAAGGCTAAAGTTGAAAGTAAAATTTAAGCATAACGAAAGTAAAATTTAAGCATAACGAGATTCAGTGGCCGAAGCCTTTTGATTTCAGACGGACGCAGTATAACATACTCAAGGGTGCGCTCCGATTGGGTGGTATAAGATCTTTTGTACCATTCGCTTGGCCTTACGAGACCTTTCTTCCAGGGTTCTTGGTTTGATGCCCGAGGCCACTCTCACAATATGCGTTGCTCCCCACAATATAATGGATTCGTGCCGTATTATATGTCTGTTAAATACCGAGATTAAAACATAAAATAATGTAAATTAACGTCAAGGTACTAGTAATGTAGTGGTTATTATCGTCGCAAATGAAAACGGTGACTCACGTTTCATTCTCAGTGAGGCTGTTTGAATTTCTTATGAAGTTAAAACCCTTCAGAAAATCATAAATCCCAACATTTTTCCTCCACCTATGATAGAATAGACTGGACGTACGGTAACCAGTCTAAGAGGAGGAAAACTTTAAATTAAAATCTGTTAATCGCTGCATAGATAGTGACCTTGCGCTTCATCCTGCTCATGCAGAGGTATCGGGTAAATTCATAAAATAACTTATATTATGAAAAGTGGATGAAATTATCGTGAAATGGGAACAAACGTCAGGACAAATGGGACCCCTTTCAACATCCTTTCATTTTCCCTTAAACTGTTGCGTATAAACTTGCATCAGGAAAGAAATACAAACATAATCAGCAATTTTGAAACAAACGGCTAATTTCAAATTAATAAAAATTTCTAAGCAAAAATTTGTAGTAATTCCTTTATCTTAAAATCAAGATTGAAACAAAATTTACAAATTGATGAATTTATAAATCCTATCAATACCTTCAGTAAAAGAAAAACAAAAAACAAAAAAGCAAAAAAACAAAACAAAAAAAAAACAAGAGCAAGAAAAGAATTTGCTGTATCATAATGAAATAGTAGGTTTTCAACACCCACTGAACGCGGTGACCAATAAAAAAAGCGTTAATCGCAGTACCTCAAGCGAAAAATACTATAAACGGTGGCATTGGGGATGTGTTATTTGAAAAAAGCTACGAGTTAGTAATCAGCCGAGAACATAGAAGAAGCATACGTTTCGTAGGGAGAAAAATTGGCCCATCGTTTTTGATTGATTACAGTCAATAGGGAGGCTGAAAACACTGCTAATTTTTTATTTTAAGAAACGTATGTCTGAATTTTCCATTTTCTATTAACTTGTTCTCATCCCTTTACCACGTATTTAATCAGGTAAGATCCATAAATACCAAGCGATGTGACCCTGTGTTCCATAAATAACCTAACCAAAATGTTATATATTGACCCTTTACCGAGCCGTCAATCAAGAGATGCACCTCTGTAAGTAAGCGGAGGAACAGCGGATGCAGGTGGGCGAGAGACAATTATATATCCAGGTGCCACCGGCTTGGGTCAGATGCAGTTGGAGTTGGAGTCAGTTGGTGACAAGATGCCAAATTGAGAACCAGCGGCAGAGAGAGGGCTTGGGGCCCTCAGTGACCCACGGTTGAGCAACCCCAGCCAAGATGAGAAAGAAGTGCTGCCATGGGCGAGGAAGAACTTGGGTCAAAATAACAGTCCGTCTCCGTCTCCAGTTCATCTCTCACACACAACGAACATCAACCCTTTCGAGAATAAAGTGTGATAGATATATTTTCATAAAGAAGTATGTTCGTTCGTTCATTGAAGTCCATCATTATGTTTGATTATGTTTCTGCATGTATTTGTATATGTATTATGGAATTGTATGTGGCTATACAACAAAAACAATAAAACAGTATAATTTAAAATTGTAGTGGGACGTTAAGACATTAAAAATAGCATAGAAAAAAAAGGATAGAAAGAATATTCATCAGTTGGCATTACTGCGTCATTTGCTACCAGTATTGTTGAATCCATTTCACTGTGTTAAATTAGAGAAGTAGTTTTCCTTTTAAAGAAATATGCTCATTCTTAAAAAAAATGGTTTACGAATTAGAGAAAGTGCCCATAGTGTTATGTCACGAAACAAACCAGAAATCACAGGAATATTTGAAAACGATTTTTTTAAAAATAATAATACTCATATTATGAAAAGCATTTACCTTAGATAAGATCCATTTACAAATCTACTTTAAACTAGGTGCAAAAGTCTAAGTATCTGCCATTTTTAGATTGACGCGATTTAAATATTCTTAGATTCAATCATCAAATGATTCTTAGACTTCACTACTTTAAATCGAAAGGGGCAAAACACACACACACACACACACACACACACACACACACACACACACACACACACACAAAAATATACATACATATATATATATATATATATATATATATATATATATATATATATATATATAAAGGTAAAAGTAAAATTTGCTTTTACTATAAACTGAAGGAACACTGTCAGTGCCTGTTGCAAAACTACCGTAAGTTGGCATTTATATCAGATTTTATATTCCACTGATAGTATATATATATATATATATATATATATATATATATATATATATATATATATATATATATATATATATATATGCATAGTGTCATCCCTAGACGGACTGTTTCGCTGTATAACAACTCTTCAGTATGACTAGACACGCTGGACGCTTCCAGCTGGGATCAAAAAACCCGCCTAACGTTACGTTAGACATGGTTTCTAACCGTTCGGCCATTTTGCTGACATCCGTCAGCATAAGCATTATAATGCTTATGTATTAACTTTCGTTTGTTTACATTTTGCGCTATCTGATACCAGAGTGCTCAATTCGTTAGAAGAGCTTTGTATTATGCGGGTGGCAGCCTTAATTACTTCGCCAGAGTGCTCAGATATCAAAAAAGGATATCAGATATCAAAAAAGGATTATTTAGACGAACGTTATAATTCACTTTTTTATTTTGCTTAATAAACGGAATTTTAGTTTGAATACGTTTTGTATACACTCTATTGCTTATATATATATATATATATATATATATATATATATATATATATGCAAGTGTGTGTGTCTGTACATTCAAGGGGCCATGCATATATATATATGTGTGTATGAGTATGTGTGTGTACGTGTACAACCATCGAAACATTCGAAATTCCAATAAAAGAAGACATCAAACACCACAAAAAAACATCACTTACTACATGACAACCTAATAAAAAACAAGGTGCTGCTCTGAGGGCACGTTTAAACGGAGAAGACGTGATCATAACAGAAGCTGATAAAGGCGGAGCTGCAGTCATCTGGTGCATCGATGATTATCTCAAAGAAGCCAACAACATGCTAAATAACAAATAATTCTACAACAAACTTACAACTTATCCTTTCGAATATTATCAGAAAATCATTATAAACTCATTAAATGATACGGCTATAAAAATCTAATCGACAAAGAATCATCACAAATACAAAAACTTATGAACCCAAAACTTCCTGCTTTTATTTACTTACCAGAATATTAAAAAGATCAACTGTTGACGACTTGTACATTCTTCAATTAATTCTCACACGACTAAGCAGTATAAATATGTACGCAGCACATGCAAATTTTTGCAAAGTAAATATTTTTCTACAAACGTAAATAGATTTCCAAAAGAAAATTAAATTTATTAAAAAGATGCCACGAAATAATCGGATGTCAGACCCCAATAGTCAGACGTCAAATATAATGAAGTATATCATTAAGCTTTCAAGGAATCGTCAGAATTATAAAAAAAATCCCTGAATAAGTGATATCAAAATTACTGAATCACTTACTAACATTAAAAGACTTTAAGGTCAACGGTCGATACATTCTGAAAATAAGGACACAATGTATTCTATTGCAGCCACACTATTCCCCACAATTTTGATAGAAAAGTTTGAAACACTCCTACTCTAACATCGACAAGCAGTATTGAACAAGTCCTGGCGACAACACCCCATGAGACACCAACTATACGGACACTTGCCCCTCATCACAAAAACTATACAAGTTAGACGAACCAGACACGCGGGACACTGCTGGAGAAGCAAGGGCGAGCTCATAAGCGATGTACTCCTGTGGACCCCCACCTATGGATGTGCAAAAGCAGGACGACCAGCACGAACCTATATACAGCAACTATGTGAGGACACAGGATGTAACCCTGAAGACCTGCTGGAGGCGATGAATGATAGGGAGATGTGGCGAGAGAGGGTCAGGGATATCCGTGCTAGAGGCGCGACATGATGATGATGATGATGATGATGCCTCTTTTATAGTGTAGACTATATCTTTATATATACAAGTGGAACACAAATTGAGAAATACCTCAACTAAATTGAATATGATGTAGGATTTTGTTTATATGAACCATAAAAAAATCAACAATCGCATTTTAGATAGATTAATAACAGAAATTTTCACAATACTGTAGAGAAAATCCATGAACACGTAGAAATATTTCTATTACATCTCTTATCAAATATCTCAAAAAAATATTTTATAATTGCAAGTACTGCTTGCGTAGGGCTGTAAAATACGTTTACTCTTCGTCTGCAGAATAGTAAGACCCCTTCCAAATGAGTGTCATGAATATGACACAGAAATGCATGTAAAGTTCATTTTCAAGCTCTGAAGATTTCAGTAATGTAAAGTACACTTTTATGGCCATTACTCCAATGTCAACTCTGACCAGGAGTGGGAGTAACTTTTATGGTATCGTTTATAGTTTAAAAAGAAGTGTTTAATTATTCAAAAAAAGGTTACATTAATTAGTTTCGAGGACCCCTTCAGCCGGGTAAAAATTATCTATACTGCACAATGATAATTGATAGATATAAGTAGTAACATAAAATATCAATACTTGGAACCAATTAACTGTGTGCAAACAAATGAGATCTAATAAATTGTTCAAATATAAATTCCTCAATAATTGAAAAAGGCTACACACACACACACACAAACACACACACACATATATATATATATATATATATATATATATATATATATATATATATATATATATATATATATATATATATATATATACATATATATATACATCATTTTACGTTTGAAAACTTACAAAGGCGATTATGTCAAAAAACACCAACCAATCATCATAAATACTAAGAGAAAGAAGTAGCTGCATAGATAATAAGGAACTGGAAATATGTAGAGATAAATGAAAGAGTATTACTTAGAAAGGGGCTACTCATAAACTATCACTGAAAAAAAGATAAACAAAGCCATTGCCATCACCTGGCAATAGGCTCGAAAATTTAAACCACCGAGAAGCTGAATCTCTCTCTCTCTCTCTCTCTCTCTTGCTCTCTCTCTCTCTCTCTCTCACACACACACACACACACACAGACATATATATATATATATATATATATATATATATATATATATATATATATCCCTTAACATTAATAATATAATTCACAAACTTTTGAACGCTATGTAATAAGTAAAGTTGGCGACTACACCAAGGTGTAAAGAAGGGCACCACTCTATTCCTGGATTGCTCCACTTTACTCTCGTTCCTTACCTTGTCATGCGGAGTGTTAATCAAAGCGGCATCAAGTACCATTTTTGTGTCTTTGGTATGGCTCAACCTGGGATTGAACCCTGGTCACCCGGACTATTGGTGATCACTCAAATTATTAGGCTTTATCTATATATTGCCCGGCTTTATACTATTATCTAAAAACTCGCTGGGTCATTTGAAAAGTTCTAAGAAAAAAAAAGAGCCAAAGTTGAACATTTATTTGGTGTCAGCCCATTGCTCTTCCTAAAAGAACTATAAAAAAAAAATAATTCAGATTTCAGTTTTAATTTCTGTGCAGATATAACCTATATCAAGATGAGAGATTTGTAACAAATCTGCAATATGTGTGAGCAATGGCAATTTTTGAATCATTTTCAAATGAAAATAATCATTTTGAAAATGTTTTTTTTCGTTGAAACAATGTCACATAATAAAATCGAAATTCTTATTTACATACCCTCGGATTTATTCCACTTTTTCTCAAATACACATGAAATTAGTAAATAAAAATATTGCACAAAATGATTTATTGGAAAAAAAACCCCATTAAATAAGAGTTAAAAACATACGGACTGCTTGAAAACAATCAATCAATATCACAATGCCTAGTAAAAAGAAAAAAAATCACCGACGGGATGGTTTAAGTTAAAACGTAAGATTGCGTAGATCCCTAAGTAGGGTGAAATAAGAATGCCAACAGACAATTGATGTTCTGACGTTCCAGTTGCGTGAAACCTAGATAGACGACTTCTGGCTCTGAATATATATATATATATATATATATATATATATATATATATATAAGCGATAACTCAAAGCTCTTAATGCCATTCGGGTTCACAGTTTTACATAAATTACAAATGTACTGCAAATATTTCCAGTAAACGCCTGTTTTTTTTTCTACATCCATTGTTACATGCCAACTGGCAAATACACCTTTTTTAGTTGAAGAGAAAACACACGTTGAATGAACGAACAAGTCTAGCTAGTTCTTACTTTTACCTGTTAGTGTATATTTGTGCTTTTAAGACTTCATGCATATGTGTAAACGTTAGAGTATTTTAATACTCAACAATTCGCCTCTTTGACGTAGATTAAGTGCCTGTAGTTTTTCACATGAGGATCTTTCATGATAACAGCTGAAATAGACCACACACACACACACACACACACACACACACACACACACACACACACACACAAGCACCAACTGAACTTAGATGGGATTGAAACTTTTGGGACTTACGTCTATTATTAAATTTATATCCTATAATATTATAACATAAAAAAAACTATTACAGATAGAAATTAACAATTTAAACAAAAACATAAACAGAAAAACGGGAAGTAAAACATGTTTGAAAATTTTATAGATTAGGTTTATTATTTCAGGCAGTAATCTATTTCTTACTGTCCTGTTATTAGAAAAATTCCGTTTGCCTTTTAGTGTTGGTTGTTGTCGTCTAGAAATAATACACAATGCTTTTTTTGTTGTGTAACATTATAATAAAAATCTCTCATCAGAATGTATCTATATTTAACATTCTATATCATGAAAAAAAAAAAAGGATGCGATAAAAGTTATCAAGTTTATATAATTATTCATTACTATTTAAGTCAAGACCTGCAGAGCAACCAAAGTCAAAAACTTAATTACAACTGAAGTGTTCTGATAGAATTTTTATTCACGCGAAATATATAAATGTGAGAGAACAGCTATTCGGGCTAAGCAGGAAAAACTGAAACCTCCACTCACACACACACACACACACACACACACACACACATATATATATATATATATATATATATATATATATATATATATATATATATATATACGACGCAAGTATATATATATATATATACGTGTGTGTGTGTGTGTGTGTGTGTGTGTGTGTGTGTGTGTGTGAGAGAGAGTATTTGTGAGTGTATTGTTGGATTTGATAAGATAATGTGTTGATGAGTAGACCGCTAACCGTTATCTAAAATCCCTTCAGCACATAGAAATTGTTGGACAAGCGTCAACCATGTCAAATTTCCATTAACGGAAATCTTAAGGTGTCGATATCGCTGTAATAAACTTAGGTAAGATTCGCTTGGATCAGGATCCTATTTCAAAATGGAGCCTCACTGGCGTAGTAGAAAATCGCAAGCACGTTGATCCGTAAACTGGGAATGGGAACATCGTGTACGTATACGTTGTAGTTTGAGAATCATTTAAATTGACTGATGCACTTAATAGATATTTTGGCAATAAAATTAGGGACATATATTTTGATATAAAAAATGGAGTTAAGCTGAAATAAAAATAAAGATATATAATAAAGTTAGCAAACGAATAACCTGCCACAAAATGCATGACCCAAGATCATTTATACAATTAGACTTAGCCTACAAAACCACAGTATAAATACTAAAATACTGCCATAAACTGGATGTTACTGTTAGTAAACTGCTGAAAGAAAAATATTCAATCAAGAAAGAAAGCAATCAATTTGCTAAACAACTCAAAACATGCAACAAAGGAAATAGACAAAAATGAAGACGCAAAAGATACTTCGGAAAATATACATAACTAAGCCAAAGAACAAGGACTGGATCAATTATAAACAGCGAGGCAACAAAAAACCCTATATGGACGACACTCTCTACGAATTAGAAATGCCGACATAGAGATAATAAAAACTTATCACTAGATGAAAAGTGTCGAACCGAAAGCGGAGACAAAGACTTAAAATAGAAGCACAAGTCCAGAGCCAACCAACTAGAAACTATCAGACAAACGTTTTGAAGTACGAATCAAACACAGTATCTAGAATATGTGAATGAACAAAAGCTATATCAATTGACCACATGGTGTCCAGTTACAAAATCATAACACTGATAAAATATAAAGAAAGACATGATGAAATAGTACATTATATTCATTGGAAGATATGAAAATGCTATGGAACACCAAAATAAGAAAAAAATAGTATAAACACCAACCAGAAGCAATAAGAGAAGCCAAAGAAATCGCCATTTTCTGGGACAGATTATATATCGCTCTTAAAGACTGTAAAAAATATGCCTTGTGATTGATATTCTAGTGCCAGCAGATAACATATCAGTCATTGGGTCTAATAAAATAAAGATTCATAAACACCTAAAAACAGATATTAAGAATTTGTGGCATCTTAAAACTACCACGGAGGGGGTCCTGTGTATAATAATGTAAACGACTGATAAAAACATTAATACGATACCTCGCCGTACCAGCCGATAGGAAATTCAAATAATAGCACTTTGCGGAACTTCTCATCTTTTCAAGAGACTGTTATAAATATGATTGGAAAAGTAAGAACCAAAAGTGCAGCAAAATGTATATATACATAGAATACGTAAAACTACTATACCTCGGTCTAGGTCTATGAGAAAAAGCAGGTGAAGAAATATTCGAAGCGAAAATAAAACTCACCAAATCCCGGCCAGAAGACCAGACCTCATAATAATCAACAAAAAAAAAAAGAGAATCTGCAAAATTGTCGACTTTGCTGTCCCGGCGGACTACAGAATAAATCTGAAGAAAAGTGAAAAGAAGGATAAGAACCTCGACCTTGCTAGAGGATTGAAAAAGATGTGTAACATGAAAGTAACGATTGTGCCATTTGCGATTGGTGCCTTAGGCACAATAACTAAAGGATTATTAAAAGGCATGGAAGACTTGGAAGTTGGCGGAAGGGTAGAGACTATCCAAATGACAGCATTGCTAAGAGCGGCCAGAACCCTGAGACGAGTCCTGGAGACTTGAGAAGATTTTCTGTCACTCAAAATCCAGTGAAAAACCATCAGCTAACACTGATGGGAAAAGCTCTAAAGGAGTAAATAATAATAATAATAATAATAATAATAATCAGAAGAAGGATAAACCGCTAATAACAGCGACATAAAATAACACCGTAAGAACCAATTATGATTAAGCGAATATTGATCGTACGGAAAAGAATAGGTAGTGTTGGTTATGTGATTTGATAAGTGAATGCAGCTAACAAGGACAGAGCGATTTGAAGACAAGGCACGATTGGATGGGAAAGGTGATCCACTGTGAATTGAACAAAATATAAAACAAATTACCATCCTACCTCATGGTTTATGCATAATCCAGGATAGGACGCATAAAATTCCCTGAAATTTCGAGAATGATACAGATTATTTAATCCCGGCAAAAAGATCAGACCTAATATCAAATAATAGATAAGAAATAAATTAACATCTAATAGATTTTGAGTTTATAGCGGACCACAGAGTGAGAATAAAAGAAAATGAAAAGATAAACAAATATTTATACTTTGCCAGTAAAGTAAGAAAACTGTGGAACATGAGGATGACGGTGATACAAATTTTATTTGGTATACTTGGAACGATAAACAAAGGTTGGGTGAAAAGTCTGGAGGAATTAGAAATCCAGACTACTGCATAGCTGAGATCAGTTAGAATCCTCAAAATAGTCCTGGAGAACAGATGAAACACTGTGCCACGCACTGTCAGGATATGCGAATGGAATTTGGCATTAAAAATGTGCCATGCTCATAATGAAAAGAATAAAAAGACAAATAACAGGAGGAATAGAACAACCAAATCACAAAAGAATCAGAACACTCAGAGAAAATAAAATTTACAAGTACTTTGAAATATTGAAAGCCAACACAATCAAACAAACGGAGATGAAAGAAAAAAGTAAGAAAACAGTATCTCAGACAAACGAAAAATCTTCTTAAAACCAAACTCAACGACAGAAATCACATCACAATGATAAATAACAGGGTTGTATTCTTTGTAAAATATTTGGAATCATTCTTGAAATTACCAAGACTGGAATTCAGACTAATAGATCAGAATACTTGAATGTTGACGCTAAAGAACAAGTTTTCTCTCCCAAGAGATGATATAGAGTGGCTACGCTTTGGTTCAAAAAGATAAGGCCACCGTGAAAAAATGCAGACATTTGGATTGATCAACTTTTTATTGCAAAAAATAATATTTTTATTCTTAAATTTTGCAAATAAATCATTATTTTCTAAAAATTAATTTATTTAATTATTTTACCATTAGATGATAAAATAAGCATGTTGCAAAAAGATAAGACCCCTAAAATAAAATTGCAAATACCATCATTTAATACTTGTTTTTCCTCCTTTCGCTGCAATCACATCTATACAAAGATTTTTCATCGACCCTATCAAACTTTTGACAGTTTAATCATCTATTTCAGACCATGATTTCATAATTGCACCAGTCAAGAAAACATTTGAATCATATTGTTTACCCTGACCGTAAACTTGTCGGACAACTATACCCCAGAGGTTCTCGATGGGGTTAAAATCTGGACAATGCTGTCCAGTCCATTAGCATAGCACCTTTGTCACTAAAAAACGCTTTTCCATGCCTTGGCACATGAATTAGGGCATTATCTTGTTGCAAAATAGCCCGATTGTATTGTTTTGTATCCATGTTACCGCTTACAAGAACTAATTGGAATATTCATTTAGAACAAAATGCTCCCCATGCCATTACAGAGCCACCTCCTATTTGGCGCTTTTTAAATCTTTTTTTCTTTCATTAGGTCGTGCCAATAGCAATGGTACCCATCGGGACCATGTAAATCCATTTTTTTCTCGTCAGTAAATACAACATCACTCAATTTTTCCCTGAACGAGACGTACTTTTTAGCCCATCTAAATCTTGCCTTTATGTGATGTTCCTTCCATGAAGGAGCTTGTTGTCCCTTTGAATATTTAACATTAGGGCAAGTTTTTAATGTTCTCTATGTGGTCCAACGTAAAACATTAATGTCACCAGGAAGTTGAATTTGAGAAGCGGATTTTCCGGATTTTCTAATATCTCTGGTAATGGCCCGTTTATTCCTTTGACTGAGATTTCCTGCCCTGCCTGGAATCTTTTTGGGTGTTTTGTTCTCATTTTTTATGTAATTATTCACTGCACACCTTGATCTGTTGATTCTTTTGGTAATTTCTCGTTGAGAATGCCCATCCTTTTCAAAAGCATTGATCATTCCTTTCTCGTGATCTGTAAAAGAATTGTCTCGTTCCATGGTTTATTTTTAATTTTTATTGCTAATTTTTATGTCAAAATTAATCTTAACATAAAAATCTGTAAGATCATTTTCTTTATTTAATAAATTCATTGGTGGCCTTATCTTTTTGCAACATGCTAATTTTAATATTTTCTGAAATAATAATCAAAGAAAAAAAATGTTTAATGGATAATTTTATTACTAAATACATTTATAAAAATAAGAAGTTTTGAAAGAAAAAAGTGGATCAATCCAAATTTCTGCGTTTTTTCGTGGTGGCCTTATCTTTTTGCACCAAAGTGTATGTGTTAAGAAAAAAAAAAAGAGTACAAGTCAGCATTGGCAATAGCAAGGATATATCAATACGAGGTCTCGAAGACAGCATTAAAAAAATCCAATGAAATACTAATTGCAGTGACCAGTAAGAGCACTGACAAAATAAAGACTAAGTGAACAACAATAATGATGAAACAGAAAGGGGAAGAAAAACAAAAGTGAATATATTTTAAGTAAAAACTGGCATGATCTCATATGAGAAGACCTGAAGATGGCCACGAAAAAGACATTTTCAGAAAGAAACTGAGTTTCTTCAACTTGCAGCACAAAACAACTCTATTAGAACCGATTGTATTAAAGTGAAAATCGATAATACGTAACAGAACGGGAAGAATCTATTATGTACTGATAATGAACAAAAGCAAATGCAACAAACTAGCGTAAAATGAGCATAAGACTTGACACGACGGGGTGGGTTGGAGGATTCACCGGGAATTATGCAAGAAATTGAAGGTTGACCTTACTACCGAATGCTACATGCAAAAACTAGAATCTCTCATGGAGAATACAACGCATAAGATTGACCGGGATTTTGAGATACAAACAGATAGTCTAATCTCAGCCAGCAGACCAATCCTAGAGATAATATTGAAAAAAAAAGGGGAAAACCGACCGTAAAGTGGATTTTGGCGTCTTATCTCACTGGATGAAAATCAAAGAAAACGAAAAAAGAGGGAAGTAGTAAGACTTTGCCTGAAAACTAAAAGAGCTTTAGGACTTGAGCGTGACAGTGAAAGCAATTGTAATTCGTACACTTGGAAAGGTCCCAAAAGATATTAAAAAAAAGGAGCTGGAAGAGTTATAAATTGGAGGGTGAATCGAGACCATTTAGACGAGATTACTGATGAGATAGGTCAGAATAAAGAGATGAGTCCAGGAGGCTTGAGGAAACTTGCTGTCACTCCGGTGAAAGTTAAGTAGCTAAGGCTGATGCGAAAATCTTCCAAGGTATATAATAATAATATATGAAAATGACAATAAAATAAAAAAAATTAGCAAGAAAATAAGATACACACACACACACACACACACACACACACACACACACACACTATATATATATATATATATATATATATATATATGTATATATTGACATTATTATTATAAAGATTTGTTTACGTTTCAGTTTCTTCTATTTCCTTTGGGACCGGAATGAATTCATCTGTTCTCCTTGCAGCTAAGCATACATTGCTGGGGTGATAAAGCACAAGAAGAAATAAAAATATAAAGAAAGATACAAAACCACAAGGACTGAATCTATTAAAAAAAACCAAGCGGCTATCTAAAAAACAAAACAAAAGAAATGAAAATGGATGATATGCAGAAGGAACAATAAAATTCCGATATCGTAATTGTAAGGATTAATTGATGGCTGAAAAGTAATGGTCCGATGTTGGAGACAGAAGGGTTAATAGTAGCTGTACAGACAAAAAAACCTACCAAATAGGAACTATCAATAAAACATTATAAAGAGCTGATCAAACCCAATATGGCAACTTGTGGATTGCCGGTGGGATAAAGCATTTTTTTGTGACGGGCGCGTTTGAGTTTCGATTCGTTCATGTCCCCACCACAATAAAAACCAACCTGGTGGGAGATAGGATTAATATCAAACCCACTATGTAGACTGAGTGAACTAAAAATGAATCAATTGACCACAAAACAGGGTTTTTTTTGTAATGGCCACATTCGATTTGTCTGTGTGCCCCCACCATATCCACCAATATAAAATGGTTTCATGTCAACTCAGGATTTGTTGGAAGTCGGAAAATATCATCGTCGGGCAGACTGAATTATTTAGTGGTTGCAGGCCATCGACGAAAAGAAAGGAAAATATCTGGAGTCAAATCAAAGTTATTTCACTTTGAAATGTACCTTTCTCTAAGCTTCTATATGTAGTGCAGTAAGTAAAGTTGGTGACCTTAGTCGAGGACGAACCGAAGGCTCCCCTTTCAATAGCTACTACATGGATATGTAGGGGAGTGCACTACTTCATTCCCTGGACTACTCCATTTAACCTTTGATCCTTACCTTATAGTACTGAGTGCGAAGCAAGGCAGCATTAAGTACCATTTTCTTGTGTCTTTGGTATGACCCGACCTGGGATTGAGCCCTGGTCTCCCGGACCATATCACAGTCCAACATTTATAGGTATAAAATGTAGGACTCTCATATGTTTTATTGTACTCTTCATAGTTAAACTAGGGAGTGTATTTTTTTTAAAAATATTCCCCTACTGTCTCTTCTTTCTTAAGTAAATTATCCTCTGTGCTGTTCATTACTTGGCTACGTGGAGTAAGATTATACCAGAGCTTTTTAAAATGTATGTCGAGACACTTTAATATCACGAAAATAATATTTAGGTCTGTCATATACTTTATTATACTATTTACAATGTAATTAGGTAATGGAGTTTCAGATCAACCAGAAAAATATCTAGGCTGTTGATAACATAAATATTACTTCTGGATATTTAAAAAAAAAAATCAGACCACTTCATTAGAAATTGAAAGACAGAACTGAGTTGAGAAATAGTTGTCTGGCTGAAATATCAACTTATGTTTCATTTTCTCTTCTTTTAAATGGTACCTTTGCTATCAACATCTCATATTATTAAGTGCTGTCAAAGTTCCGTTAATTATTACGAGACTACATAGCCCCGAGTCATTCTAGCCACAAGAAACCATAATTCCTCCATCAGGAAACTTATAAGGAGCTCTTTTCAATATTTCTTGTCGATCATACAAGAAAATTTGTATTAGTAATTCCTTTTAGACTGAAGCGCTTACCCTTTGTCAAGATCAGATACTGCAAATCAAGGGTCACTTTGAGGATAATCTATTCCCTTTAGCAGTTAGCTTCATTGTAGCATTTAAATAACCGCAGTCTCAGCTTATCTTGGATAAGTAATATATAAAAGTTATTAGCAAGGATTTTGAGAACGAAATATTTCGATAGTTGTCATTTTCTACTTGATTCCCTATATTTACCGGCTACTTTTGATTAATCTTATATAGAATATATAAGATTTTAAATGATAATTTTATTGTAAGCTTATTTTTGTTCTTGGCAAGAGGCATCAGAATTCAATTGAAAATTAAGTTCACAGTGATTAACAAAGATTTACAGATGATTGTGCAACATTCTGAGGGATGATCCAAGTAAAAATGCTTTTGTTTTTGGTGCAGGCAATCACAGAATATTTCAAAGAACTCTTCAGCATTAGACCTTTAGTTAAAAAAACAAAACAAAAGAAAAAACAAAAAAAAAACATCTAATTCACCAAAGTTTATAGTCAGTTGACTCCATAGAAATTAGTTTTCATTATGATATAAAATTCATATGACTATTGATCATGAAACAAAACACTTCAAAACTCTATGTCAAGTCCATTTGAATTATAATAGTTGAGGTATGAAATACGTAATTCAATAGAATATAAGTAATTGTAGTATACTTTTTATAGAGTATTGTGAGTACGAGTAATAGAAATTAGCGTCCAAATGTCTGGAATTATACTTATGGCATATGTACACAAATGCACACATGCAACGAAAAAAAAAACCCTGCAGACATCGCAGCTTACAACAAAAGCAACCCAGAACTATTCACAGAAATAATAATAAAAAATCTAGAAGAACACACATACACACACACTGACTTGCTAAGCCAGCTGAGGCTGTAGAATATACCGATTGATTCTCTGCAAAATGGTAAGACCCGCCAACATGTGCCCTGGATATGACACTAAACAATTTGATGGTTAGGTTCTAGTAATGCTGGAGCTTTGGGGAATGCGGAGTACCGCTTCCTTGCCATCGCTCCTATGTCCACTCTGGCCTGGAATAGTGGCATTTGATAAGGTTCTGTCTATGGTAAAATAGAACTAAACTGCGTACTTATAAACTGAATTGCTCTAAATAGACTGTTTTGACATTTAACTATGTGTAAAGAAAAACTAAACTTACACTAATTTAAATTGCTTGAATTAGAACTGTTTGAATAAACAGAATAGCTTGAAATAGAAATGTTTTTTGACAATTAAACTGTGTACTTATGCAAAATGGAATTCTTTGAAATATAACTGTTTATTTGCGTAATAATTGATTCGGCATTAAATAACCTGCTATAATTGATATACAGTAAAACCCAAACAAATAAACAAGCACACACATGCGCACACACACGCGCGCACACACACACACACACACACACACATATATATATATATATATATATATATATATATATATATATATATGAAGTAAGGTTGTCGACCATAATCGAGAGCGACCCGAAGGCTACCTTTTCAATAGTTACTACACGGAAATGGAGGGGCGAGTGCTACTCCTTTACCTGGACTGCTCCATTTTACTCTTGATCTGTACCTTATAATGATGAGTGTAAAGCCAGGCAGTGTCAAGGACCATTTTGTGAGTCTTTGGTATGACTCGAACTGTGATTGAATCCCAGTCTCCCGAGATATGGACGTACTATCTACCCAACTATTAAAACGGTATTAAATCAATAAAATACAGTTGTGTTTTTAAAGGTTGAGGAATTTTCTTCTAAAATTACATCACTTATTCTATATCTTTTTTTCTTGCATTTGGTAACCCCTTGTTTTGTGTTTTCTACGAATGAAAAAAAATGGTAAATATTCTTTAAAGTTTTTTGTGTTGTCTTTTGCTTTTAATGACTTTTGTGGTGCCTAGTATATCTTTGATTTTGTCATTGCTTTTAAGTTCTAGATTTTTTTAAAATTATTTCTGGGAATAGTTCTGGGTTGCTTTTGTTGTAAGCTGCAATATCTGCTGTTTTTTTTTTCGTTGTTGTACGTTTTCGGGTTCCGTAATTTTTTTGTACTTTTTTGTTCGAATTTGAATCACTTATTTAATTGGTATTCATTTATTGGGTACCCTCTCTCGTGTAGGGTTGTGAGCAGTTCGTTAAGGCGAGTTTTACTAAAGTTTTTACCCGTAATTATGGTGTATATTCTACATGCTAGGGTGTAAGGTATGGGTTTTATACTGTTTTTTTTGGGTTCGGCTTTTGAAGTAGATATATTGTTGCGTGTCAGTGGGTTTATAGTAGCTATATGTTATATATGGTTATTTACGTTTTTTTTTTTATGGGGATGTCTAAAAATAGTAGTTCTTTTCAAATGAGTGTAAGTTGGGTGCAAGTTTTGAAATAGGTTGAGTAATTATATATATATATATATATATATATATATATATATATATATATATATATATATATATATATATATATATATCATTATCACAGACATTGAACACTCATTATATCGTATTTGGTCTTTCACAAACCAAACAAGTGAGATTATCAAAACCATATACTCTTGTAATATATATATATATATATATATATATATATATATATATATATATATATATATATATATATATTCTAACTACCCCCACTCCTCTCATCTGTGTCAAAATTCTCAAAAAATTAATTATCATAATATAATTATGACACATATACAGACTCTCTCTCGCATTCCCCATATATATATATAAATATATATATATATATATATATATATATATATATATATATATATATATATATATAGAGAGAGAGAGAGAGAGAGAGAGAGAGACTAATACAGGTAAGTAGTCACATCATGATAACTTTCGTGTAATCCTAAAAATATCCTATTTGTGTATTTTCATATCACATTATCTTTTCTTTGATTTATTTTTAAAATATTTTTCCTGAAAAAATCGATAGTACTTGTCAGTTAGGGGTATATACATTTGCTCTATGGTCAATGAACGAAAAAAGCAAAAATGTTCTGGTTGAAACAATTTAAAACTGTCAAATGCAATTATATTAATCGAATTTATTAACATTTTTCACTTTCTTCACATTTGAAAAAAGGACTGGCTGATTCGTAAAGAAACATTCAGCTTAATTAAATGCCGATAGTCTTTGAAGATGTAATTAAAAGCTCAATATACGGTTTTCTGTTTGTTGATTTTATGATTTTACTCTAAAAAGGTGGGGCAGTTTATGAACGCCTCATATAGACTGAACAATACTCTTTCTCTAAATGAGTGCAAGGAAAGTATTCAATTCTTTTTACATGGTATAAATAAGATAATTCTTATGGATTTATTTTTATAAGTTAATTATTTATAACATATATGCGACATTCTGAAGGAAATATCAAATGAATTATAAAAATACGAATGCGTAAAGATAATGAGTAATATTATTTAATGTATACTTTTCAAATGAAGATATTTATGCTCTATTGTCTTTACTTTCTCTGGTACATTTAATCTGAGAAGTTATCTATATCATACATATACACAAACACATGGGAACACACAAACAATCTTTTATGAATACGTGTAGATAGATATTAGATAGATACACACAAGGCGAAAGGAAGATAGACAGACGTACATGCATTTTTTAATCCATATATATCTATAAAACGTAAAACCTTAGAAATATTTCTAGCCTCATCTCTATATATAAGATATATTCCAAGAAATAAATCAATAGGTGGCCTTGTGATTCAACTTAATCTGCCTGTAGATGTCTCTTGTTTTTCTTCTTTATTTATTTTGTGTACGTATCCTTTTTCATACAGACACATATACGAGAAATTAGATAGATAGATAGATAGATAGATAGAATCTGTTCACACACACACACACACACACACACACACACACACACACACACATATATATATATATATATATATATATATATATATATATATATATATATATATATATATATATATATAACCTTAAAACACTGGAGTGGAATTTTACCCTGATAAACTTTCGTGGGTCTTATATAAATATTTAACAATAAACCATGATCTATATTCAAGATGAAAAGTAATCTTCATCGAACTAATCAATATATTTACTGTGCTCCACTTGATGCTAAAGTTAGTTTGTAAGTCTTGCACACAACTTTTAATAAGATAGATACAGACTTGTGTTTAACTATGCCCAGCTTCGATATATGAAAATAAGCATTTTCAATTTGCACCATCATCAACTGCCTCTCCAGATGTAATATCGAACGAACTATCCCAGCAAACCATACTAGTGATTTTTAGTCTGATTAGGTACTCCATAGTTCTGGCTAAGTGGCAAACTAACCTAAAGTTAGCAAATGATTACGCCGTAAAACTTTTTATAAAATTAAATTAATTTAAGTTCAACTCATGGTGAAAGTATGGTTTCCCGCCAGATTACAGAATTTAAAGCCCGATGAAGCTCCTGAAAAGTCAGACGGGCGACCCCGAAGGAAAAATAAATAACCCTTAAGGAACAGAAAATACTTAGAGTACTTGAGTGTGATTGTATTAGAAAAAGAAAACTTTAGGCAATAAGAATTGTAAAATGAAATGAATTGAACAAAATCATTTCAGCATTAAAATAATCTAAGTTTCTGAATATGATTATGGCATTTTAGAGGGTATTTAGATTAATCATTTTCTATATCTTTAAAAAATAGCATAAGACTGGAATGTGATGTTACAACTATGTGTTTTCTTCGTGAATTGCGTCAAATAGAACAGTGGTTCGTGATTTAGCCGGTAATAAGGCCCTACTCTTATGATAGAATGTTTGAAACCAAATAAAAACCCTTGAGATGCATAAGCGTCAAACAAAGTTATCGTCATCCAACCAAGAGTCATTTTTTCCAAATTTAGTTTAAACACTTCTGTATCCAAAGGCATAACGCTCATACATCAATAAAAATTCTAACATTTTAGAATGAACAGTTGATTTTTTATGTAAATATATAATTTTTTGGTACACAGTTCCATGCTCTTCAATTCAAATATAAATCATCATCATCATCATGTCACGCTCCCTGATCCTTTACTGCCACCAGTCTCTATCGTCCATCACTCCCGGTAGGTCTTTAAGTACACATCCTGTATCGGCACAGAGCTTTTGTATATAGGTTCTAGCTGGTCGTCCTGCGTTTGCTCGTCCACGTGAAGTGGTCCACAGGTGTATGTCACTTATGAGTTTGTCCCTTCTTCAACAGTGTACGGCATGTCTGGTTTGTCTAACTTATTTTCGTGATGGGTGGTAGGTAACCGTATTATTGAACAAGTCTTGGAGGCAGCACCCATCAAATATAGACAATTTACACAAATTTGTGTGGGTTTAAGTATTCCTCCCTAACACTAATAACCTTTCTTCTAATCTATTTGATGCAGAGGTGGGATACTAACATATTCTTGTAAAATATTGTTCTTCTTCAGGAACATTAAATAACAGAACAAAGGTTGATATGCCATTAAACAAAGAGAAGCCCAAACAAAGCAATCTACCAGTCTGGGTCAAATAGGAGCAATACACTTATCAGGAAAATGGAAAGGACCTTTATAAAATTATATAGACAAAATGTGTCTTTATTATTAATCAAACATCCTTATATGAAAGACTGCTGCCCAACACACACACACACACACACACACACACACACACACACACACACACACACACACACATATATATATATATATATATATATATATATTGCAGTTTTAATTCTTGCGGTTTTTATTTTATAGTATGTCTACCACCTATAAAAATCCTTGGGCTAAAAAAAAGAAAAGAAAAAGAAAAGAAACAAAAATAAATAAATTAAATTAGTACAAGCTCAGATCTTTACTTATATGTCTTCCTTTTACTAAATTTAAAGTAAAAAGAAATTTCATTTTTCACTTCAAAAGTCAAAAATACGGCTCCCCAACATGATACGTTTATTTAGCCGTGATATTTTAAATGTCACAAATTAGAGCCTATTGTGCTTTTTGAATTTGTGGCGAGACGGTATGATTTTGCTTTTGATTGGACAACATAAAGGTTGCAAGGGGAGTTATTTTGTCCACGTTTATACATTTCTCTTATAAAATCAAAGTTTCACTTAGAGGAAACCATTTTTGTTTACGGTGACCCAGTGCAATAAAGAAACCGGTGAAAGCTTGTCACGAATTGAGTTAGAAAAGAGACTGTTAAAGTGATTCCGAGCAGGAATTTCCGTAATTTTATGCGTATCTTTCTGGTGTTTACTAATTAATCCTCTGTTTCTAAATCACTCACCCTTCTTTACCCATTTAATTTTCTCTCTGAATAAGCAAGCCGGTTTCAAATCCTACTCGACTCGGTTTGTGTTCTCTTCCAGGAAGGTGCGAATTATACATATTCTCCAGCTATCTACAAAAAGAATAAGTAAGTAAAGTTGGCGACCATAATCGAGGGTGATCCGAAGGCTCCCTTTTCGATAGCTACTACATCAAGGTGTTGGGGAGGGCGCTACTCTTTTCCCTGAATTGCTCCACTTTACCCTTGATCGGTACCTTATAATGCTGAGTGTTAACCAAGGAGGCATCAAATGCCATTTTTTGAGTCTTTTGTATGACTTGACCTGGGATTGAACCCAGGTCTCCAGGGCCATTTCGCGAAATAATACATTCTAACTTTGGAAGAGCAAATATTTTAGAAAGTCGAATCCGATTTTAAAGGTCTAAAAAAGAGAGAAAAAGTAAAGCTCTTTTACTCTTGAATTGTTATATCTTTGCAGAATCATAGACTTTTATCCGTGTAAAAACGTAAAGGTTTGGTCAAGAAATTAATTGATTGGTCAAAGTAAGACTTCTATGGACAACACCTGACTTCTTATAAAAAGGGCCAATTTCATTTTCGTAGTCTTAAACACATTTCAAGGTAAATGCTGAGGGGACAAGTTATTTTTGTGGCCTACACAAGTATTTCCGTTCGTTCGTTACCCCCACTATAAAATAATTTCATGTCAATACTGACTTGCAGTGTAATCGGAAAAAATCCTATTACTGCTAATGTTTTATATGAC
This sequence comes from Sepioteuthis lessoniana, assembly GCA_963585895.1. NCBI lineage: Eukaryota > Metazoa > Mollusca > Cephalopoda > Myopsida > Loliginidae > Sepioteuthis > Sepioteuthis lessoniana. The sequence goes on along the minus strand of OY757904.1, from coordinate 120,610,159 downwards.
AAAACTTTAGTTATATATATATATATATATATATATATATATATGATTAAAATTATCAGGGAAACATTTTATATGTATAGATTTTTCATATATTTGGCGAAAAAAATTCAGTTTAGTGTTTCCGTTATAAACGTACATCTGGTCGTTATAACCTTCTTCGGATGGAGTTAATACATTGGTGGTTAGGCTTATATATATATATATATATATATAGTCATCAACAGACAGATATGTTTCGTTCTATCAGAACTCATCAGTGTGGCTAGACACAATCTCCCCGTAGCTGGGATCGAAAACCGGTTGACTGAAATACCAAGCCAAAGCTTCTACCATTTAGCTACGAGGAGATATTAGCTACGAAGTACATTTTTAAACGGTTATGAATCACAATTACTATTGTTTACATACATCCGTTCAAACGGCCCCCGAGACCTCAATTCGAATACGAAGAGACTTGCAAAGGCGCTAATGGCAACACGATTACTTCTTCGCTAGAGAACTCAATCCTACGGGGGTAGGGGAGTATATATCTGTAAACGTTACACCCTCTCGCCCCCCACACACGTTAACTTTCTTCTAACCATGTCACTTCTTACGCCGGCCGGTGATCAACTAGTGGTTCGAGGGGGTAACGCACATTTCTTTACCTACACAAGAATACAATCGAGGGAACGGAGAAAATAGAAGGACAAACGAACAAACACGAACAAAGCTTGGGGTTAACCAAGAGCAGAGGAAGGTATGCAACACTTTGCATTCCTGATAGCATATATGGACTAACGCTAGCGTGGGTTACTAGCGAAAATTCCACAAAGCTACTGGAATCAGACTCATCTTGACTCACTGTCGCTGGACCCTATCCCATGCTGCCTTGCCTCTCTGCTCCGGTGTCCGGTGTTGACTGCCCCTGTCCATGGTTCCACGCCAACTCTCTGCTGCTCGCCTCTCTGCTGTCCAACGCCAACTGCCTCTCTGCCCTTTTGTCCAGCCAACTCTCATTCCCGTCCTCGTCCCACTTCCGGATACGGCGAGATTTCAGGTCCAAGAATCTTTGTCTGGTTTCGCGCCAAAACAGACAAAGGAATCGTCTGCTTTGGCAGCCCACCCACACAGTGCTACATATCTATAGTCATCCACAGACAGATCTGTTTCGTTCTATCAGAACTCCTCAGTGTGGCTAGACAGTATCTCCCCGTAGCTGGGATAGAAACCCGGTTGACTGAAATATATATATATATATATAATATTCACAATAATTTTTCCCTGTATTTACTGAAATCTGTTACAGGTTCATTATATATATATATATATATATATATATACATGACTTCAATTATCGGAAAAATTATATATATATATATATATATATATATATATATATATATATATTCCCGATAATTTTTCCCCCGTATTTACAGAAATCTGTAGCAGGTTCATTAATTGGTAGTTGTTTTACGATTCTTAGAAAATGTGTTTCCTTACAGAATTTAAAAAACATCTCTGATACCATACTTCTCATGTGGGGCAATAGCTGATAATATGCAGTTGATAAGATCTAAACCTCATCTTTTTTCTATGAAGAATTTTTTTTTATAAGTGTTGGTATCTTCCCTTGCAATAACGTAACTATTTTTCCTTTACACGTCCAACTCCTGCTCTTGCTCTTTGCATTCATTTTTTTAATGGGCAGAGGATACTTGAAATTTAATGTTTATTTTCTCCGTCCATTTACTCCTTAGTTTTTTTTACAGATAATCCTAGACGATAAATACAACTTAGACTGTTATGAAAAGAAAATAGATTATTATTTCTCGTCGATTTTTGCCTACTTAGCTGACTTGCATTTAATCTTTTTTTTCCTTTATATTTATGCTTGTAATATATATATATATATATATATATATATATATATATATATATATATATATATATACACTTTAAGAAAAACAACAAAACCGGTCACATAGGATTATAAATTTATTTCCATCCTGTTACGCATTTTTGAAATTTCCAAAAACACGAAAAAAAATTTATAGGATTTCTTCAGCTCTTTTAGATAAAAAAAACTAGTTTTTTTATCAAAAAGATCTGAAGAAGTCCTGTTAATTTTTTTTCGTGCTTTGGAAATTTCAAAAATGCGTAACAGGATGGAAATAAATTTATATATTGCTCTGTATTATTGTTACATTGAGCTCTTTACCAGGAAAATTTAAATATTCACTCATGAATAATTACTTGTCCTGATGGAATTACTCCCAACTCCGTTTAACTGAACCAAAGAATACTATATATATATATATATATATATATATATATATAGGGAGAGAGAGAGAAAAAGAAAGAGAGAGAGAGATAGAGAAAGAGGGTAGCTTTGGTTCCCTTCTTATCCATATTAAATGATGTTTTTCGCTTTGTACTATTGTGGGCAGGTGGACGGGGCATATCTTACTCTCAGTGAATATGTTTGTATTTGGATGTACCAAGAATGTTTTTGCTAAAGGAATTGCGCTGGAAATTCAGAATTGCCAAGAAATTGAATAAAAATTCAATCCACCGTTAGTCCCAAATTTGTCGAGACCTGGAAGTTTTGAAGAGAAGAATTAATCAGAGACGACTTATTCTACCTAAATACTCCTTGTCTCATAGGAAAAAGGTTAATGGAACATGACATATGTTTAGTTGTATATGTGAGTGTGCGTGAGAGAGAGAGAGATAGAGAGGGGTGAGAGAGAGAGAAAGATGTGTGAGAGAGAGAGAGAGAGAGAGAGAGAGAGACGCAAAGTGTAAGAGAGAGCATAAGATGCATTCAATTAATAAGTATTCATCATGTTTAGAATTGTACGCTGATATATTAATGATTAGATGTTTTTAAACACGTTCCACCATATTCATCTGAAGCTAATAATTACATAATTTATTGTCACATACTAGTCAATAGCTTCAATAAGCTGTAAAGGCAGACCATTTTTTTAAGAAGCTTTTTACGTGCAATGATTGTTTTCCCATCAACATATCTTCAAATGCCATTTTTCTATAATTAAACGACCAGCTAATATACCTTGGCTTGTTCCTTAACTAATATATAAGCCCAAAGCTGCATATATAAGTCATAGATTGGTACTGGCAGGTTATCAACGATATGGAAATCGAATCTGCCAGAAAAAAAAGGAACAGGAATTATTCCCAGCTATCTCTGTGTTAATACTACCGTATGGTTCCGCCACTTGAACTCTACCGACAAACTTGATGAGAAATGCACAAAAATGCTGCGTGCTGTTTTTAACAAATTCCGGGAGCTGCAACCGCCAAAATAGCAGTTATGCTGCCATTTACCTCCCATCAGACAATATATTTATCCTATTTCCACTTGGACAGATTAGAATTGGAAACATTTTATAGTGGGATGGAGCACGCACAAGTCGAGACTGTCACAAAAATGCTTAATCTCGTCGGTATTCTGCATTTTGTAATGTCTCAGACGCCGAATGATAAACCCAGTTCTGCCAAGTAGGTATAAATGGGACAAGGCCCACTGGGACCAGATGAGCAGCTTAGTAACAGCCACCTATCGTGGATGTTCCCCCCCCCGGAAAACCAAGAGAGGTAAACTCATAGTTTTAATGCTGCACATCAAAAAAATATTCAAAGAATAGCGAGCAAGACATGCTATATATTCATGGATAGCTAAAGAAGAAAGTACAAATTAGATTCTCGAATGAACTCCAATGCATGGGCCCACATATTTGGGCCGAGTACTAAAAGCTTTTGTTCAAGAGCTCATTGTGGATACTGGGTGCATTTTAGAGGACTTAGTGTGATAGGGATGGATGGTGTAAGTGACACTCAGCTAAATGAATCCGTGGTTTTGGCATGCCTTGATAATGAGATTTTTTTTTTAAAGTATTTCGACAACTCAAGAAAATATTTGAATTCCACACTGGCAATTGAGAGCACATTTCATGTCTTAAGGTCATTCCGAAATTTTTAACTGGCACTCATGCACGTTATTCAATGGCTCTTTACTTCTTAGACACCGACATCTTGAGACCCTCCGTGAAGGTCTGACTGCGAGTGGATCTTTTCATTCTATTCTGGTGCCCAAATTTCACGAAACTCTGGCAAAGAAAGGTTTCAAATCTCCTCCATCCAAACTTTTCCGGTTTGCATGCAGCTTTTCATCCAACGATTTGAGAGCTGCTGATAAATCCTGCTGTTTTTTCTCGGTTTTTCTATCAAAGGCGTCTACCACACAATTCTCCCCGGAGATTTTTTAGCGTGGAAATGGACAGAACAAATATATCATAATTCAAAAGTTGAATTTTGTCTTCGAAATCTAAGCGTCTTTAATCAACGTTTAAATTTATTTTCTAAGTTATTTTCAATTTCGCGCCGTAAAAAATTCCCATGTCAGTTATAAGCAGGTCTCTGATTAAATTATGGTTTTAAGAAAGAAAAAAATCATATTATTACCTAACTATCAGGTTATCTAATGACTTTATGCAGTAAAATTTGTTCTTAGGAAAAGTGATAAATGAATATCACCATAGAGACAACAGTGATTAAAACTCTGATTTAAAAATTTAACTACTTTTGAGATGTTTTTATCAAATTTTAGCAAATTTCAGTGCTCAGACGGTACGTTTTGCGTAGAAATCATTTTTAAAGAGCAGCAGTAATGCATGCTAATGCTGCTCACATTGGGTTGCTATTATTTGAGTAGAATACTTGCTAAAAATAGACTCTGCTCACAAATATGAAGAAATGTACACCAAAAGTATGACGCCACCAGCTTTTGTATACAACATGGAAATCTTAATTTGGATTTGAATTAAATTAAACGATCAGAAAAGATAACATTATCAAATAAAATGAAAAGTTTTTTTCCCTTTTGTTTTTCTATTTCTGCAAACCAATTTCCTGATAAAGCAGAACGTCATTTCAGTCTTTTGCCCTATTTTTTCGTTTTTCTTAGTTCATTTTTATGATTAGATTTCGTTATGAATGTTATATCTTAAACTTAAAACAAGGGAAGTATCATCCAATAAAAACATTTTGGACATCAATCAAATAATAACACATATGAGTCGTCATACTCGGTTGTTCATAATTGGGATTAATTTTAATGGAATTTCAACCCACCTGGGGTTATTTTATGCTTAAAGGGTCAGGATTTATGTTCATTGTGCGTTTATATTTACTTTTATTTAAAAAGAAATTACATTATCTACAGAAACGGTAAGTTGAAACCATATATTAATGAGTATTAGAAAGGAATACTTTAAACCATAAAACTGTGTGGAAATTATTTGCATTAGAAAAGGATACTCAATATCATATAACAGTGTAAAACAAAACAAAACAAAAAAATTAAGATGCAACTACTTTGGAAATTGTAAAAATATATACAAATAAAAGGATTTCCAAACATCTAGGCACAAAGTTTCTTTAAATGAGGGGATATGCCATTAAAATCAATTAATCAAGCAAAAAATTTTTCTTGGGCTTAATTCAATCTAACTGCCTTCCAAATGTCAATCAAACGCCGCCACACTTTTGGTTCGGTTTCTTTGTTTAATGGCATATCAACCTTCGTAGACTATTTAATGACAAAGCTATTCTCCTAGTGGTACTATTTAACCCATAGCTGGGAGGATAAGGGGGTTCATACATTTCCCAATGGTATTTGCCCGTAAGGGAACGTAAAAGCGTGACTGGAGTACGAACTCGTATTCAACGATTCCGCAGTCCATCGCTTTAACCATTGCACCAGAAGGACTCCCCCTGCCACACTTTCGCTTATGTCTATTGTTAGTGAAAGGACATAACTTGAATCCTTTTTTGGAAAATTCAGAAACAATAAGAAAACCTTTAATGTTTCCTTTTCTAATCATGCTGTAGGTTTATAAGAAGGATTTATCGAGTCGTACGCAAAATGTCAGAAGGTTAAACAGTTTCAAATGGAAAAGAATATCCAAGAAAGACAATCCTGAATCTTAAAGTAATTCCATAACAATGAATCCTGATTAAAATGAGAAAGTGGATCATGAACTTTAGAAATCATCGACTGACGGACCGTAAATTTTCTGAAGAAGAAATTGCGAGTCACAATCATTCAGAACGTAGGTAATCGGTTTTATCGATGGTTGTAGTTTCTGATTCTTTTTGTTTTTTTTTGCGTTTGTGAACAGGAGGGATCATAATTGTCGTCTATTCATGATGATCAATGAAAGAGAAAAAATTATGACCTTTGCGTTATCCCTCATACATAACTGATTGAAATGAAAAAAAAAAGAGTGAAAAAAAATTTGTGAGCACAATATCAACAGCAGAAGTGACATTTAAAAAAAAAAATAGTCTCATTGAATCATAGATTTATTGATTACTTAAACGATTTTAACAGCCCTTAAACCCATCTAAGGTAAATTCATGATTTGAAGTTAGGGAATTGTGTTCATTGTACATTTATAAAGGGATTTCTTGTGTACTAGTATATTTCTAACTATTCCTATCTAATACTAATAAGAATAGCGTTCAAATAATTATTTCTATTAAATAATATTCATTTGCCGTCACACAGTAAATTGTTTCAAGTAATTAAGTATAATAATTAGTAAACTAATATAGATTCAAGTATTTTTTCTTTATACTGATAATTTAGACTAATATGGAATAGTGTTCGTATTAAATAGGAATGATTAAAAGTATATCTATTAAATACATCAATGGGACTCTAAAGGTTACTGCGAATCCGGGCCAGAGTTTTCCGGGAAGTAATGGCAATAGATGGATACTCCACACACTTCAAAACTCCAGATGTGACGCCCCACCATCGCAGGCAGTTTAGTCTCATTCAAAGATGCCCCCTTTTTCGGGTGTGGGGTCTTATTTTAATTCAGTGAATTTTATTTTAGTCTTTAACATTCTAAGCCCAAGTGACTGGATATTCTTTGCCTGCCTGAACACCAAATCTTAACAGGTATCATCGAGATATATCCAAAGAAGAAATCAAACGTTTAAAGCAAAGCTTCTCAAAGCTTTCCATATAGACCCCTGGAAGAATAAAATGTTGACCGTGTAAATAAAAGTAAAGGGTTCCACAGGAGTTGTATTTTCTAGTTTGTATTTATAAGTCCCTTTTTTAACAAAGAAGAATTAACCGGGCCATGTTGGCAAGTTCATAGATACTGTACACCTAACAGAAAGCCCGGATGGATCTGACTGGCACGAGTAATTTGTCTTTCACAAACGACTTATTCAACGTATACGGCTCATTTCAATAAACGAATGATAAAGCACTGATTGCTAATATTCGGCGTCTTTAACGGCGCTCATAACCATATCTCGAAATCAAAAAATTATATTTTAAACGAGTTATTTTCAATCATCAACTTTTTGTAATACGTTATGAGATGTCTTCAGTAAAAAGAAAATTATTCAAAACTATAGATGAAAATATAGATTTCAAAGGAGAATGAAAAAATAATAAAAAATTGTAACGGAATTTTAATGAATGAATATAAAATTGAATTATTGTGAATGCATATCAAGCTCTGACCAATGTCTTGACCTGGACCCTCACCACAATACGCAATAGAGCATCATACCAAGGCCACATCTTTTTTGGTGAGGAGACTATTATACCACAGCAGGGGAAATAGCGTTTTTTAAAGTCCCACTACAGAGGGTTCATTAAATCGTAGTTTGTTTTGTCAGACAAAATCCCGTTTACTACGCTTAAGTTAAACATCAGATTTTATCATATCAACATTTTTGAAAAATGTTTTCCTCTTGCTTTTAATTCACAAGCTTACTAAAATACGTTTTTAGAATAATATATGGGAACACTCGAATAGCTATTGACTGAGATACGTCGAACAGATGTAACGCTAATAGTTGTTCAAACATATACAATATGTCTGCACAGGCATTTTTTCTTCAGAAAGTATCAGCAGTTTAAACAATATACGTTCTGCCAGGTATTATTTTTCGTTTTAGAAGACGCCGTGTAAACAAATATTAAATAGACTTTCGAATGATATTTGCTTTCATTGCTATTTGGTCTAAAGGTATTGGTTTAAGCTATTGGATAAATTTAAACATGGCATCATTAGAATAAATACATTTGTACTGTTGTCTATTCAAGCCATAAAACATTTATGAATATAGGTTTTTTAAACATTTGCTCCATAGTGTGAAGTTTAACACCTCAGAAAACATATCGACAAACTGCAGTTGAATTCTGGTTGAAAGTTTTCATATCAATTTCGCACTGATTCCTTTGGGGAAATTAAGAAAAAAATGTAAATCGCCATCTGTTTTGCTTCCGTACCAGACACTTTGACTGTGATCTTGTAAGGGTGATGACGAAAAACAGAATGTATGAGTTAGTACCACACCTGTCCAAGCATTTGAAACAAATTATGTGTTCTGTTTAGTTTTAAACTTTCAGAGATTAAAGTTATCTGTCATGATGTCAAAATTGGGAATTGGACGTAAGATTTATTAAATATTCACGTAATTTTGAAATTTTAATTCAACTTAAATTATTTAATGCTTCTTAAATGACGTTCATATTTTAAACTATTGTTGATAAGAGAATACTGATCGGATAATTCCTTCATACAAATCTTGTGGGCGGAATATATTTATCAATTTACAGTAAAACACATAGTAACATTTTTAATTGTAGAAATGGAATCGTTTACGCAAGGTCTAATCCTGAACAATGTCCTCTGCGTTTCACTTTGTTCTTATATTTTTGGGAAGGATACGAATCCATTTTGTCTCCTTAGATCTATGGGTAAATAGTAGAGCTCACTGGGTTTGTAACATAGCCAGGTCCACATCCAAAAACATACGACCAAGATAGGAATATGTGAAATAGACATAGGGAATCCCGAAATACACAAAATTGGTTCAGGTACGAAACTTTTATTTACCTTTATGAGTTTAAGGTTTTTCGACATGAGGAGAGAAAGACACAATTTCTTTCTATGCTGACTTTTCCATCTGACCCCAACACGTGCGACACATTTCGTAGACCCCAACTGGTCTCGCCGAGGCGAGACCAAAAATCGACTACCTTCCTTTTGACTCGAATCTCAACTTACTTTTTTTTTTCAAATTCCAAAATCATTAGCGCTTCCGGGCATGACGTTATTCACGTCCCCTGTCCCATTTCTCATTTCATTTTTATTGCGACATCTTTGATTGTCACATCCGCCCCCGCTCAATATGAGCACCTAACTAACCCATGCACTAAACCGAAAGGTTTTCAGCCTAACTAAACCGAAAGGCAAGATATATAAAACGAAAAATGATAATATAAAACAAATCCCTCCTCAATTATCTAATAGGATCTTCTGCCTTTACAACTAGACTAAGAGAAGGTAAACTCCAAATTCAAACCAGCTTTAATCCGTTTTAAAATCGACATTATTTCACCACCTATCCATGACGGAAGAATCATATAAAGCAGACGTGCTTAGCGTAAGAGTTATCATGGTAGAAATAGAATCACTGACACAAGTTTAAATGTTTGACGAAGCTGTTTGCATTTCACTACTCATTAATACCTTTGGGAAACGTATGATTCCATCTTTTCTCCTTGCTTAAAGCAAAAAGTAAAGTCTCTAGTCTACAAGGTATTAATTCTTTGAAAAAAAATCTATGTATTCAGACCAGTTGACCTTGTGTTACATCCTGCTCGTAGTGGAGGGAATTGATAAATATTGAAACTCTGTTTTTGAAATCTTTATTTGTATATGGATTGAAAACTGTGGACATTGCCACCAGTGGGAAATGCGTCTCCATCAGTCACATGTAAACTACGTTTCAGTTATTTTTATCATTTCCTCATAGTCTTACTTTTTATTAAAATCACTTTCAACTTCCAATTATCTTAGTGTATTTTCATCTATCCTTTTATTTGTCAAATTACTTTTATCCTCTTAATTTTCCTTTCCTTCTTCTGCTCTGTTTGTGGGTCATCGAATACGACAGCAACTAAAGGTTTATACCTTTACTCCCCAACCAAAAGATATTTGTAAGTTTGTAAAGTATATCTGATGGTGGGACCCACTTCTAGAATTTTGATGTAGTGCTGAGTCATTTTTCCCAGGTTCACTCAGATTCCGAGTAGAAGTACCAGTTAGAGACATTTCTATTGGCTTTTTGAAAATTTTGAGTATGTGATAAGAATAATTCAAACTGTGTAAATATCTTAAGAATATCTACTCGAAGCAATAATTGCCTAGTAAAAAAATACTTGAAATACTTCAATCCAGTATGTAGGTGCCGAAAATTTTACGAGATAAGAATACTTGAGACCATATATCTGTATGCAAATTAATACTATTTGATAGGAATACTTGCAACCTTTTAACGTGTAGTAATAGGAATACTAAATCATATTTGAAAATTATTGGTATTAAATAAGAATATTTGAAAGCGCATAACTTAGCAAACCAAGGATTACTATTGAATAAGAATTGTTACTTGATACCATATAATTATATTTAGTATAAAGTACAATTATTTGAACCTAAATTTGATAGCAAATGATTATTACTTGTTAATAAGGAAAAAAAAACATTATTTTTCTTCCTTGAATTACTTCTGTCTTTTATATACATACTACGTATGTATTACCCAAGGAAAACATGGATATGTTTACAATTGTATTATATCAATTTCAACAATGAAAATTTATAGCAGCTGGGCCAATGTATGCATATAATGACATCTTGACTGATTATATTCCTCGAAATAAAAAAAAATTACAATGCAAACATACAGAGTTATAATTAGTTCTGTTTGTGAAAAATACGCAATATATATAAAATGATTAGGTAGTTAGACATCTCTACGTCGTTTGATTGTAGTGACATACATTTGTACAATGCATCTCTATACGTCTACATAGATATAGCCTAATGTAATGTCATACAACAGGTTACCATGAAAACAACAGGTTTTATTTCAAAATGCTTTCTCTTAGACTTTTTTCCGGTCAAATGACCGCTTCAAGTCAGCAGAGATTTCATTTAGGAGTTACTTCGATTTTCCTTTCGTTAACTTCTTTAAGGTTTGTGCTTCAAAATGGCTTTGTCATTTGACTGAAAATTATTCTACACCATTCACACACACACACACACACACACACACATATATATATATATATATATATATATATATATATATATATATATATATTTACCAACCCCTCCGCTCAAGGTCAATTTTTAAGCGGAGTTTAACAGGTTTGAATTCAGAGTTTTCCTTCTCCTAGACTAGTTGCCTCACCAAGGCTGAAGAACCTAGTCTGCCCTATATTTTACCCATATCTGGAGGGAGAATAATTGGATTCATACCTTTCCTAAGGGTATTTGTGCAATGTGAAATGCAATCAGTCTCGTCCAGGATTTGAACTCGTGTCGCCGTGTCCATTTCCTACGACGATAACCATTACACCACGGGCACCTACACCATATATATAAACTCACACGCGCAAGCACACACACACACACACACACACACACACACACACACACACACACACACACACACACACACACACACACTTCTTTTGTGTTTGGAAAAGATTGCAAAAAGCAATCGACTTCGCTTATCGTGCAAGATAACGATGCTTTCTTAATGTTGGGATATTTGCTCTATTCAGAATTTAAAACTATTCCTAGTTAAAAAATAAGCTTTGACACACACATACTATATTATGGACCATTTTTACCCGTTTTATATTTCCCTTGGTCTCCGTGTGTAGAGGATGATGAAGTGTTAAAACAAGATACGTTAATCGCAAATCCGGCGTAAGGCCATGGAAAATGAATTCCAGACCAATCGACTCATTTTCACTTTCTCTGTTGGCCCCTACGGACGTCAGATCTAAACTCGATAAAGTATTATGTGATAGGTAATAGATTTTACTAAATTCCCTGCGGCTGGCCTCAGCAAACACAATACAGTTATGGACAGCTCAGAAAAGTTTTTATTCACATTAAATTAGCCGTGAAACCCTTCTAGCTGCGAAGTTGCCGAAGGCCAAAATGCTCCCTTCATTCGAATCCAATTAGTATATATTCCCAGATTTTCCTAGACACTATTTGGGAGCATTTGTGTCTATCTCAAACCTGATTTCAACACATGGAAAGACTGTACAAATTAGCATGATACCAGAAAGATTCAACACTGTATTTTAACATACGGAAATATGCTGTTAAGTTAATCTTCTAGTTATTGACCAGTAAAACATAGTATTGCAGCCCTTTAATTATGATGTTTATTTCACCGAAAAAATATTTTTGACCTGCTTTATCCATTCTTCTAATCGCAGTATGATAAATTTCTATCACGAGAAAACTGTGTGTTTTTAACATTTCGGATAATATTATTCAATGGAAAAAGGAAGAAAAAGGAATGCATTTTTTTTATTGTATGATATATTTTGAAATCTTGATGAGGATATTCAATGATATATCTTCAAGCCAATTCAATATCAAACTTTATAATACGCCGGTAGTATTTTCTTATACATGTAAAAGAATTATACATCACATTTTAAAATTATTAATAATGAAATAATTCATAAAATTGATCTTTGGTTTACTACTACAACTACTACTAATACTGTTAATTCTTCTTCTTCTTCTTCTTCTTCTTCTTCTTCTTCTTCTTCTTCTTCTTCTTCTTCTTCTTCTTCTTCTTCTTCTTCTTCTTCTTCTTCTTCTTCTTCTTCTTCTTCTTCTTCTTCTTCTTCTTCTTCTTCTTCTTCTTCTTCTTCTTCTTCTTCTTCTTCTTCTTCTTCTTCTTCTTCTTCTTCTTCTTCTTCTTCTTCTTCTTCTTCTTCTTCTTCTTCTTCTTCTTCTTCTTCTTCTTCTTCTTCTTCTTCTTCTTCTTCTTCTTCTTCTTCTTCTTCTTCTTCTTCTTCTTCTTCTTCTTCTGTTTGATTACAGTTTGTGCAAAAACTGACACCAGCTGTAAAGCCATTTATTTTAATAACTTCCAAATGTAATTTAGAGTATAATATTTTTTTTTCTATTGGAAGTTGCTTCCCAAGTATAATAAAAATCTTAAGCAAGGTTAATAATAATAATAATAATAATAATAATAATAATAATAATAATAACAACAACAATAATAATGCAAACATTATTCTACAAGACACAAATAACTGAATCATGAATTTCGATATTTAAAAAGGTGAAATACGTTAAGGAACCTACGTGCTTTTTGTGGACATCGCATATATCTCTTGAGTTGTGTAATCAGCCGAAAGAAGTTACATAAGGAATTTGAATTTTACCATCGACGTCTTCATGAAAAGTTGAAATAAGACTATAAAAGAAATGTGATTTACAAAATATGAATAAGAATCCGAGAACAGAAGATCTCAATTGTTTTGATAGTCGATATATCAGTTGTAAACTGCTTCCCTATAATAAATTAGTCTGAGTCAATAATCTACAGGGAGACATGAACCAGAATAGATTTAAACATTTCAATAAGCAATGTATCATACGTCTAAACTAATATAAAAACTGTTCCTCAAAACGTCAACCACCTATTATTTTGTCTAACAATAGAAAACGATTTTCTTTTACATTAATCTATTTGGACGAGTGACTTTAACTTCGTCGTTAAAGTCACTGTGCTTTCGCAGTCGTACCGAGCGACTTCGTCCCATTTGTACCCAGGAATTTTTCATCCGAATCAGATGTAGATAATTTTGATGTCCATGTAACAAATGGTACATCAGCGGATATTACAAAGGGAATTTGACAAATTATCGGGTTTTGAATTATCAAGAATAAGATTTCTTATGACTCGTCATGGGTCTTTTTAATCCAAGAATTTGCACACTTTACTACAAACAAAGCCTGTAGTGACATGAGGTGAAGTGGCATCTGAATATTATGAGTTTCTTGACATTTTCAACCAGTTTGCGCTTTGACACGATTAATATATCAAGCAATTCCTGAAGCAGCTTCCAAATTCATAGATAAAGCACCAACGATAAGTAAAGCATGCTTTAGTTTTGTTTAGTTGTATTCTAATTTGTCCCATCTGAGTTTGGTTGGTTGCGTTTTATGTTATATTAGCCCTCTTAGTTTATTCAATGTCAAATCTTGTGTACACACACACATACACACACACACACACACACACACACACACACATATATATATATATATATATATATATATATATATATATATATATATATATATATATATATATACTGGTGTGGGTACGTTTGTTTGTAGCTGTGTAAGTTCATTCACATACACATTTTTTTATCCTATATATTTTTCAATTTAGGTGCTGGGATTCGTAAAATAATTAACGATAAAAATAATATCTGCTTATATATATATATATATATATATATATATATATATATATATATATATATATATATATATAGTAAAATCATGCACCAGTAGGCAGATGTAAATATTGACCTCTTAAAAAGAAAACGGATGCAATTACAGATAACGAAAGTATTTTATAAATAAATATGTAAAAATACATGTTTATATACAGAGAGTAGGAGAAAATAAAGTTGTTAACTGACCATAGTCGAGAGTCACCTGAAGGTTTCCTTTTCAGTACCTACTACAATGACATGTCGGTGGGGGAAACCTCTCCTTTCCCTGGATTGCTACTATCACCTTTGATCTATGCCATATAATGCGGAGTGTTAAGAAAGAAGGCATCAAGTAACTTTTTGGGAATTTTGGTATGACTAAACCTCGGATTGCTTTCCGGTCTCCCGGATCATTGGCGAATACTATAACCATTAGGCCATTTATTAAGAAAACAATATTAATTTCCGTCTTGTCCCATCGAATGCATTAATTCTATCAGGCTTTGATCACCCTTGCTTAACACTCAGCATAAGAGGGATCAAGGGTAAATTTGAGAAATCCAGAGGGGTAATTGTTTACCCTTTAACCCATACTATTTTAGCGAAGACTAAAAAGTAGATCCTACGTTTTTTGGCGAATACATGTAAAGGGAAAAAAATGTTAAGAAATTTTAAAGAAAACCCGAATATTTTAGAATTTTAGGACGTGCATTACTTTGTTATATAAATTTAAGGTAAAATAATTACCCACTTCCAGACCAGTCAGCATTACTGAGGACCAGAGATAGCTGAAAGGACATGTAACCAAATTTTTTTAAAAATTTTGTAGGGAAATCAGATGGAGTGGGTGGAGGTTTTAACAAAGCTTATTTGGGGTGGGGATGTCTTTCGCTAAATAAAAAAGGGAAGGAAACAATATGGGTAGCGTATTTTTTTATAAGTAATGAAAAAACTGAAAATACAAAAACGCCCATGTTTTAACAGAAAAAAAATAAAACAAACTGTTTGGTGAACGGGGTGTGGGGCAATCAAAGAGTTTCTTTAATTTTCCTTTTCAGTTGAAACGTGGGCGTTTTTTATCACTTACAAAAAAAGAACCCCCACCCAATATTGTTCCAACTTTTTTTTTATTTAGTGAAAAATTCTCCACCCTCTCTATCTGATTTCCCTACAAAAAATGAAAATTGTTTACACATTCCTTTACAGCTATCTCTGGTAGTCAGTAACGCTTGCTGGTCCGGAAGAGGGTGATCATTTTTTTTTTAAATTCATATAACAAACAACTTTTTAAATTAAAAATATTGGGGGTTTCTTCAAAATTTCTTTGCGGATATTTTTACATGTATTCGCCGAAAAAAGTATTATCTGAGTTTTAGCTTTTGCTAAAATCCGATGGGTTAAATGGTAAAAATTGACTATCTAGAGAATGGAGTAGCGCCCTCCCCTACACCGAGGTGTCGTAGCTATTGAAATGGGAGCCTTCGGGTCACCCTCGACCAAGGTCACCACCTTTACTTTTATTTACTTAATCATCAAATATGTTCACATTAACTTAAAGATAGTATCATAAATTAGGGAATACGATTAAAAAAGAAATTCAAATTATTGTGTGAATTAATTTACAAAGAGTTTCACATTACCTGAAATAGATACTTCTTTCATAATAATCCTGTTGAATACGTCTTTACAAATTCTGGAGACAGTAGAACATTAGTCACAGTTAGTTTTATTAAAAAGTGATCAGAGCATTATTCAAAATTTTAATACCAGCAGCAGAAAAACGAGTTTTATCAAATTCATCACTGTTTTTTTCAGTAAACTAAGAAAACCTATATAAGCCTCACCATAAAAATTTCGCTATAACAATTGTTTCTTTTTTTTTGTTTTCTTTTAGTTTGTAACTAATGTAACAATAAACGAAACCATAAAAGGAATTTGTTGTTTTTATATAAAGACTATAAGGTTGATGTATATGCTTAAAGATAATACTACATATGTTCATTGGCAAGCACCATGTTTATATGAACTAGCAACAAAGGTGTATCAGCAAGACAGATGCACTTATCGGTCTCTCTCACCAGCTGTCCACATCCACCGTTGGGCTTCGCTAGGTTCTCTATATGATGCCCAATAATCTGCATTGAGATTATTAACATTAGTTTTTGCTAGTCGTTTATGTGCTGATGTATCCATGTGTAAGGAGTCATTTGGAGAATGTAAACTATGTGTTCGTCCTTATTTCTTCATTAGTGCCCAACATGTACTACTAGTCTTTTTTTATGTTTTACGATAAGGAATATAAATGGCTGTAAAACATGTTTTGTTGGGTGCTACTTACAGGATTTTTCAAAACGGCAACAGCATCATTTTGTAGTTCCTATTTAGCTTTCATCTCCAAGCTTTTCATTTGGCTCCAAGTGATAACTATACAGTAGCACTGTCATGGTTAAAGATTGGTTGGATTCCCGTTTTATTTTATCAGAGAGATCAGATTTTCATAACGATGTATTTTCAATAGCAGTCCATGGTTTGCCTATGCCCACAATGACAACACTTTCAGTATGTGGAAAAAGAAAGGATAGAAATAGTGTATGAATAAGTAAAAAAGATCTATTGGCTTTGCAAATCTAGCAAGGTTTATGCAATCAAGACTGCAAGTAATAGGGAGAAATATAAACGTGGCTGTAAGAGTGTATTTATATTTCGACTGCTTTGTATACATAGTTTTGGTAACAAAATTTCAACGTTGTAAAAAAATTTTTTAAGTATTTAAATATAGTTGTAGTTGGTTCGTCTCTATTATATTCAATGTGAAGCATTACATTTTTCTATCTTAGTTATTGTTGTATATTTGTTACAAATGGTTATATAAGTAATTATCCAAATATCTACCAGGAGAAGAATGCGACACAAACTCAATGTTTTAGCTGAGTACAGTTGGTTTGAATTCAGAGCTTTCCTTCTCCATTACTGGTTACCTTACCAAGGTTAAATAACCCATTCTATAGTAATAAACCGTAGCTATTGGGAGAAGAGATATATGCATGTCTTTCTTAAGAGCCTTAAGTTTTATTTGGTTTTATGGCATATCAATAATTGCAGGTTATTTAATGTCAAATCCATATTTAAACAAAAACAGTTCTACTTCAAACAATTCAGTTTAGTAAAAGTATACAGTTTAGTTTTGCTTGAATCATAGAAGGCAGCCTATCACTCCGGCATTTCTGTATCGTCACTATTAGATTTTTTTAGTGTCATATCAAGGACACTCCTTATGGTAATTTTGCCTTTCTGCAGAGATGGGGACGATGTATTTTACAACCCAAGCCGACTGGGCCCTAAACGGCATTAGCTGCGAATTAAAATAGAAACAAATATCCCGTCCATAATTCGATTTCAGTTCCCTGATTTCTTTTCCAACGATGATAACTGTTACGCTAACCACACCTCAGCAAGAATAATATTTGTGTATTATTATTCATGGATACTACTCTGTTCAATTCAAACTTATATAAAGCTAAATCAAACTTGATTTTTCAAACAAATTGCTGATTAACCATGATCAAAAATCCATATTTGCTTCGGAACTTTTTATTCAATAAATTGGTTCTCGTCCTCTAACATTTCCGTTCAGTCAGAAAGATCTAGAATACGTTGACCGTATCTCCTAAGGGAGAGTGAGATCCCTTCCTCTAAAAAAAAGGGATCCCCTTGTTAATTATATTGAACTGCATCTGATGATGAGACTCCATTACTAGGTATCTGGGGATGTAAAATGCTACATTACTCACACATCCTCACTAACCCGGACTGGTAGAACCTGTTCGAATCATATGTAGGGTTAAAATAGATCAAACATATATGATAGGGCCAGGTGAAATGTTTTTTACAAATTTTGAAGGCTAAAAACAAAGGAGACCCATTTTTAATGTAAACTTTGGGAGCATTATTTAAAATCACTATAACAGTTTTATGCCTTTAAACTAATGACTCAATTCTTTAGAATTTCTTATTTCTCGTTATTGACTTTATAGAGAATTTGTACGAAAAACACAACAGGAAATTTGACAAATATTTTACTTCTTCACTTGAAAAGGTTGAATATATTTATGAAGGAGACCCCTAGAATTAGCCAGCAAAACGTATTGCATACAATCACTTTCTTTAGAATTATGTTATCTACGTACTGTAAATATGAATTATTTATGATTTGTTTTTTAAGATATTTCTGTAGATATAGTTTATAATTTTTCTGTTGACACGCGGTCAATATAAATTATTATAAAATTGATATCACAGAGTTATGCCATCTGTGATTGATTTAATTCGGTCAAATTTTATCAACCAAAAATTATATCAACGTCTTTCTATTAAAAAGAAAATAGAGGTTTATTTTTATAGATGTCCAATACATAGTAATTATTCATGTATGCAAGATAAAATACGTTATCTTAGATAAATCAGTTTCATTTACATAAATGTATGACTGTATTCTATTTCTATATTCAAAATTGCAACTCACAAGGTCAATACATACATCATTTATGAAGAGGAGGATTTAGTCCTGCTTAAATTTAAAATCACTGTGAG
>OY757904.1:120553683-120586183 GCA_963585895.1 Sepioteuthis lessoniana | reverse complement strand
GCCACTCGATCCCGAAAAGAAGATGGCGAACGCACGTCAACTCTCAGGAACCTATTGGCCAGGAAAACCACATGGTTAGTTTTCACAAATACATCTGCAACGTCAATTTTGTCCCGCGTTTTTGGGGCCTATTGTTTGAAAATAATTTTCTATAAATACTCTAATCTCCTAATATTCATTCTCTTCTTCACAATTTTGCTTGGAGAGTCAGCTCTCTTTCACATTTTCACTTACAGGGTTAACACGCTCTTTCCAGTGTGACTTCCAGAAAGAACACTCTCAATTTCGACAAACAGAGTCAACATACTCTTCCTCTTTTTGCATTTGACTTCCGACAGGAAAATGTATGCTCTATGCAACCATTCTCTTCCTTGTTATACTTTGTCGGTGAGACGTTTTCTCGTCTCGAAAAGAGAAATTTCGTCAAACCACTGAAAGAAACAAACAGTACAAACACTTAGTCAACACGCATAGGCTACATTTGTTAAATAGTCCTTTTTTGTAGTATTATTGTTAGTCACACACACACACACACACACACACACACACACACACACACACACACACAGAAGAGTATTTAACGATCAGTATTAGAACACTAACGTTTTGAAATGTTTCATTACATGTATTGTTGATATATAAATTTGAGTTAGTTTGTACAGCTTTGTTTTTAATGTTCCTTTTGTACGCGTCGTTTTCACACCTCTTTACTTCGTTTGCCTTTTTCAAATATACTAACATAAATTGTGGGGGACCAAACATAGACACTAACAAAATACTACTACAGAGTAGAGAGTTTCATATCCACCAACCAAATTACATGTTACCCCTACAATATCTCTACACGTTAAAGCACCGAGAAGTTTGCTCAGTAATTAGACGGGTGATCATTTAAAAAAAGCAGGTAATGTAAGTAATTTAAAGTTTTGTACCAGCTAAGTAAATAACAATCAGAGTAAATAAAGTTGGTGACCTTAGTCGAGGGTGTCCTGAAGGATCCCTTTTCAATATCTAATACACTAAAGTGTAAGGGAGGGTGCTACTCCATTCCCTGGTAATTAAAGTAGGTAACCTTAGTTTAGGATGACCCGAAAGCTCCCTTTTCAATAGCTACTACACCGAGTTGTAGGGGAGGGTGCTACTCTATTCCCTTGATTGCTTCAATTTACCCCTGATACTTGCCTTATAATGCTGAATGTTAAGCAAGCATCTTTTAAGTCTTTGGTATGACTCGACCTAGGAGTAGATCCCTGTCTCCCGGACCATTGGCGAATACTCTACTCATTAGGCCAGTGGCACAGTTATAGTACTCACTCCTTAAACATGCTAAAACTAAATTGCAGTGACTGTCATCATGAGTTTCTTTTAAAACTTCAATTGGTCTCCATCATAATCTTTTAAAATAGCACCCTTTGATTATATTTTTTCAGTGCATGAAAAAATGGAAATATATATTTTTTACTGATTAATTTTAGAATTATGCTTATAAGCAAAGTAATTCAATAAAAACAATATGATATTTTCAAACTGCATTTCATTTTAATGGTTTTAAGTTCACTGAAACCAATCCAGGTCATGTTTATTGTAAAAAGGTTGAAATGTTCCTTCCCTTCTATCTACTCTCTTTAATGTACAGAATTTCAAATATAAATAATTACTGACGTAGTAGCCAATAAATTAGAAGGAAATTCTTACTTTGTAATGAACGTTTTTATCTCGGACGGCACTATTATTACCTTTACGAAACATGAAGATTACCAAGTGATAATTTAAGAAAACTTCGATTCAAATCTAGTTGTATATTCAAACGAATGAAGAACGAGTATTCATTTTGCCCCTACTAAAGAAAACAAAACAAAATTGAGTAGATTCAAGGAAACCACCAGGAAGCGAATTTTTAAAGTAGTTTCGATGGTGATTGCACTTATAATGGATAAAGTACTTCAGTGCGTAAAGCAACGCTTAGCTACTTTCTTGGTAATGGTTATTTAATGAATGGTTGCTTCAATTCTTGAACTGGAAAATTAAATATATAAATAAATAAATAATATTTTTCGTCTTTGAGTGAGTCGGAACTCCCTATCTAGGCCAAAAGTCAAGTACTAATTGCTTATCGTAAACGAAATAGTAAAAATTTAAACTCCGTGTGCTTCTTCTTACGGAGCACATGGTGTAATTAAAAAAAATAGACTGATAATATATTAACGTTGTTTTCTAGTAGGAAAGTTGAGAGAATTGTCAGATATGAAAATGAAAAGTAAACACCTACTCACATAATTTGCAGGAATAACCTCAAATACATCACCAAAAGAGCTTCGGATAATTAGATATTAAGGAAAGTACGTATTTATTACCAACCAATGCCCTGCTGAAAATAGAACAGAAAAATATTTAGTCTCTCCACTCTAGATGTGGGCACCTCGGGTGGTGTAATGGTTAGCAAGGTAGACTAGCAAACCTACACGAGTGAGTTCGATTCTCATTGGGTGCCCAATTCATGCGGCCTTGTGCTACATCTAAGCAAAAAAGAAAAAAGCTTAGTAAAGTAAATTACCTCTCCACTCTAGATGAAACCTGACAATTTACTCAATATAAACTAAAGAAAAAATATTCATACGGTATGTAGAACTGAACGTTTTATTCAATGTCATTTTTAATTAGAACTCAACTAATTTCAATCCACCCCCATGCTAACATGCAATAGAAATAAATAGCCTCAATGTATTGAGTAAATTCATTAAATATTGAAAGTTGGTTGGTTGATTTGTTTGTTAATCTTACGACTTTTCAAAAACTCACTGGTTTATATTGAGGATTAATTAAAAAAAAAAACAACTTATCCTCCAGGGGATTTTCCTCTTTCAACATACTATAAAGTGAAAATAAAAGTACGAGAAAATATTGAAAAATACTTGCACATTGCTGGAGAATTAAAAGAGCCATGGAACATGAGTTAGATGCCTTTTCAATGGTCCCAAATGGCTTGTAAAAAGAATGAAATAACCAAAATTTAGATGAAATTTCGAAACTATCCAGACAAGTGTAATTTTAAGATTATCTAGAATACTGCGAACAGTCCTGGAGATCTGAGGAGACTGAGATTATCGTGAAATACCACAAGCTAATGCTTGTATGCAAAACTGGCTAAGGTTTAGATAATAATAATAATAATAATAATAATAATAATAATAATAATAATAATAACTAGGAAACAAAAATGGGAGGGAAAAAACTCTATAGCCGCTTTAAACGTCTAATAAACAACATCTCACACCAGAAAACCTGGCTAAGAAAAAGTAACCTTAAGAGAGAAACGGAATCCTTCCTAATAGCAGCACAGGACAACGCCATAAGAACCAATCATATCAAAGCGAGAATAGATAAGATGCAACAAAACAGTAAATGTAGGCTATGCGGTGACAGAGACGAAACGATCAATCACATAATAAGTGAATGCAGCAAATTAGCACAGAAGGAGTATGAGGAGAGACACGACTGTCTCAGCAAGGTGATCCACTGGAAAATGTGTAGGAAATTTCAATTCGACCATACAAACAAATGGTATATGCACAACCCAGCACCTGTCCTAGAAAATGATTCGCATAAACTCCTATGGGACTTTAACATGCAAACGGATCAACTAATCCCGGCCAGAGGACCAGACCTTATAATAATCAACCAAAAAATAGAAAATTTGCAAAATTGTCGACTTTGCTGTCCCGGCGGACCACAGAATAAATCTGAAGGAAAGTAAAAAGAAGGAAAAGTACCTCGACCTTGCTAAAGAATTGAAAAAGCTGTGGAACATGAAAGAAACGATTGTGCCAATTGTGATTGGGGCGTTAGGTACAATAACTAAATGATTATTAAAAAGCCTGGAGGACTTGGAAGTTGGCGGACGGGTAGAGACTAACCAATCGACACCATTGCTAAGAACGGCCAGAATACCGAGAAGAGTCCTGGAGACTTAAGGAGATTTTATGTCAATTAGACTCCAGTGAAAAAAACATCGGCTAACGCCGAGTGGAAAGCTCTAATGAGTGAATTATAATAATAATAATAATAATAATAATAATAATAATAATAATAATAATCGTAGTTATCGTCGTAGGAAATGGACACGGCGTCACGATTTCAAATCCTGGACGAGACTGATCGTATTTCACATAGCACTTATACCCTTGGGAAAGGCATGAATCCAATTATTCTCCCTCCAGCTACGGGTAAATAGTACTGTAGCCTTAGTGAGGCAACTAGTCTAGAAGAAGGAAAACTCTGATTTCAAACCTGTTAAACTCCGCATGAAAAATTGACCTCGTGTCATATCCTGCCCGAGTGGAGGAGTTAGTAAATATGATGATAATAATAATAATCGGAAAAATGTATAACTTCAAGTGTCTGTTTTTAAAGCAAAAATAATCTAATGCATTTATATGATTTGTGTAGAGACATTCCAGTTGGACTCAAACCAAAAAACTATAAAAATGGTACAAGATGTCTCCTTGCTTGACCTTCAACATTTTAAAGTTCATATCAAGGTAAGTGGGGTGATCCGGTAAAAGGAGTATTGCCCTCCCCAACTACTTGGTGTTGAACCAATTGAAAAGGAAGCTTATGGGTCACTTCAACAATGGTCGGCCAATAACACATGCAAAAATGTAATCATGTTGCACTCAAAAATAACTTCACACTTTTTATATATTCATGCAATTCTAATTTTAATTACGATGACGTTCAGTTTGTTATTAAAGAATACATAATAACTTTTTACAATACATGCAAAATGTATTTCCATGAGAAATACGAATATTTTATAGCTCCATTTTTATCTAATAAATATTACTAAGAGTATTCTTATGGTTTGGATCGATGGAAAATTACTTAATACCGATGTTAAACGGCGATGTATTAAAGAAAATTAGAATCGCACATGGTAGCTATTTTTCAGAACGATTTATTTCGGATTAAGGCATCACATTTTTCCAAGTAAAATCGACCTGTCGATGAGTTTTGCTGTTTAAATATGTAAAACTGAAAATAGTAATGAAATGATTTGCCAATCAGATTTATCTCCACAGTATCTTTGATGAAAATGCCTAACATTTTATTTTGAGATCAAGGTTCAAGAAGTAGATGAAGATTATCAATAGAGAATGAGAAAAGCCACATAATTTCGTTTAACAAAAATTATATAAATCATATCTTTGTAAATATTAATGTGATACTGACATTTTTGTTTACAAAATAAGGGAAGCTGCAAAACAAAGCAGTGTATACAATTTTTAGTCGTTTGTCTCATATGGAATAATTTAATGATTGTTTTTTTGTGTTAAATGCTTTATATGTTCTTATCTTTGTTACTGCAAAAATGATAAGATAGATAGAAGCTACTAGGAAAAATATTTTCTCTCCGGGAAAATTGGATATCTGAAGAAACTAGTTCTGGGAACAAAGAAAACAAAATAAAGGCAACAATAGTCTGAAGAACACCAGAAATGAGTATGCCTCATTTGAAAGAAATAATAAAAAATGAATTAAAAAAAATGCAGAATATTTTTAAATTGGTTTTAATTATGAAACAATCAACCTAACGTTTCTAATTATTTTTGCAATTTGAAAATATGATTGATCGAATGAATGATAAAGAAAGTAATATTTTGATTATAAAATATTCAAAATAGTCAGTAAATAAACGAGAAATGCAAATAAACTGAATAATTATTTTAAGAACTTACTTAATCGCATTTTTATTATTTATTTTTTTCCATATTGCTAAAGTGATTAATTATGGCAATACTTTTGAATACACTGACTGCACCTTCTGCAAAGGGCTAAGTTTCCCTTCCCCACATAAAATGATATGATATTTAACTGCTCCAGGCTTGGGTTCTAGGGGTTGTTTTTACCTCTTTTTTAGCATTATTATCAGGTCTAATCTACTCAAAGGGAATTTTTTTTCTAGGATTTCATCAATTGGTTTCATCTATGGTTTTCTTTTTAGGGTTTCATCTAGGTGTTAGATTTCTATCTTTGAGAATTATAAGAAATCGAAAGGAATACATAAAGCCATACAACTGTATGCAAATTAGTTGTACGAAGAGCAACGTTATGGTGCAATATTTTTTACGAAGGAGAATTATTATTAATCACTTGAAACAATATAATTATTTAAAAAAAGACTGACGTCGTTTGAGAATAACCAAATGATAGTAAAACCAAACCAAACTAAACCAGATTATGATCTCTGAATGGAGAGGGGGAATATATCTTGAGGACCTTATTATTGAGAATCTATGTTAATTTACAGTATAAACTTCTAGGCTGTATGCTTGCATGCATATAAAACGGTGCACAGATACGAGTGTAATTACGCCATTACATAACAGCCCAAACTCAAATATTAGAGGTGCGTGTCCTTGTGGTGTAATGGTTAAAGCGATGGACTGCGAAATCATAGCACGCGAGTTCGAACTCCAGTCGCGCTATTACGTTCACTTTCGGGCAAATACCCTTGGGAGAGTTATGAACCCCCATATCCTCCCAGCTATAGGTTATATAGCACCACCACTGTTCTAGAAGAATGGCTTTGGCATTAAATAACCCATGAAGGGTGATATACCATTAAACAAACTAAAGAAGCCAAACCAATCAAATATTGGACGTGCTGGTTTGTAACTCACATATCGCTAAATCCTAAGAAATGTTATGTATATAACTATAATCTCCCTGCTGTCGTCTCTTTCAAATGTTCTCTGTCTTTTAAATTCCATATTAACCTTCATGATTTATTAAATATTTAAGCTATCCATGTAGAAGAACAGTACGTGTACTATTTATCTCATATCTACTTATAATAAGGGTTTCCCAATCCCTGAAAAAATTATGGGAATTAGTCCGAAACCGAACGAAAAAGCGCGACGGAAGTGCATATTCTCTAACTACAATGTCATATTCGAGCACGTCAACCCCTACGTGGAGGGGACTCACCATTTTTTCAACAGTGAAATACTAAAAATCTACCTGTAATCACTGTACACACAATTTAATCGTACTAAGCCTTCAACCAATGTCCCTATTAGAAAGCTTTTGATGCAAATTTGAAAAGGATATCACACTATTTCCTTATTAGATATTTCCAGATCTCGTGGTTTACTCAAGAATGCTATTGTTTCTTTATTTGTAGATACTTGAAGAATCATTCTTTATGATGATTCTTCATCAACATTCCATGAATTGCAATAAAAAGAATCCACTGTGAATTTTGGTTTGTGTGCTGTAACAAATCTATCCAAAGAAATGACATGTTATAAAAAGAAGAGACCGCAAATGAATCGATTAAGTGATTATAACCTTTAAAAAAATGTTATAGAATGTAAAAGAAATCAAGGAATCGGCAGAATTTGAAAAGCGATTGAAAGTTGGCATAGTTAAAAATGCTGCTGATAACTCAACAATACCTCACACTATAACGAGGTTCTCCTCATTTTCAATCACACTGTGAATTTTGGTTTGTGTGCTGTAACAAATCTATCCAAAGAAATGACATGTTATAAAAAGAAGAGACCGCAAATGAATCGATTAAGTGATTATAACCTTTAAAAAAATGTTATAGAATGTAAAAGAAATCAAGGAATCGGCAGAATTTGAAAAGCGATTGAAAGTTGGCATAGTTAAAAATGCTGCTGATAACTCAACAATACCTCACACTATAACGAGGTTCTCCTAATTTTCAATCACAAAAAGGCATTCTGTTTATCTAGTATCATAAATTTTATAATAGAATAGTTCATACTGACTTATTTCCGAATATATATATATATATATATATATATATAAACCCTGAAATTAATTTAATATAAATTTTTACAGTATCGTTACGTAAAGTTATTTTTCTAATTTAATATTAAATCTGCAGTTTTAAGTTGAAAACTAATTAAGATTTTTGAAAATTTTTTTTTTAAATTAATTTACTACAATTCTAACCGACAATAAAATAAAAAAAACGGAAGTGGGCTAAATTAGGAGATAACTCTTCATTCCTTTTCTATCCCCTCCCACCCTTCTTTCCTGTGTCTATTCTGATTTATTTTATCCATAAAATCTGAAGAAGTCCTGTTAATTTTTGGGGGTTTTTTGGATTTTTCAAAAACGCATAACAGATTGGAAATAAATTTATAATCCTAATGTGACCGGTTTGTTGCTTTTTTTCTTAATGAAATTATTGCTCTGCAATGTCTGTTACATTGAGCTCTTTACCAGGAAAATTTAAATGTTCACTCTTGAATAGTTTTCTTGTCCTGATGGAATTACTCCCAACTCCGGTTTAACTGGACCAAATAATACTATATATATATATATATATATATATATATATATATATATATATATATATATATACATATATATATATATATATATATATATATATATATACCGTACACACGGGGGTGGGTGCTCATTTAGCTTTCCAAGACACCAAATCAATTTGATAAAAACCTCAGTCCGCCATGCCTTAATGATCTGCTCCTAACCAAAACTTACGGATGAACTCAATTTTATAAAGAAAACTTTGAAAAATGGATACCCTGAGGATATAATCACCAACACAATTTAATATGAATGCCTGCAATTCTCCGCCATAGCAAAATTTGGACCAGGGAGGTGCCCGGTATATGTGAAATTACCGTTGATCCGCAACGCCTCCAAGCAGCTTTTAGAACAAACTGAAAGATCCGTCAACCATTGTTTAATACGTTTAAATTAAGAGTCTTGAAAATCAAAATAAATCAAAGCGTTTTTCCCCTAATCTCAAATATTTTGAGACTGCTCTCTAAAATAGTTATACTATTTACCGGTTTACATACAAATGCAAAATTTGCTATAATGTCTGCACTAATACACATTTAGAGATTAGAATAAACCAATATATTACCTCGACTATAGTTTTCGCCAAAAGTCCAGGAGACCTGGGTTCAATCCTAGGTGGCGTCATACCAAAGACTTAAAAAAAAATGGTACTTTATACCTCCGTGCTTAACACTCAGCAATATATGGTACGTATCAAGAGTAAAGTCGAGCAAACCAGAGAAAGGAGTAGCGTCCTTCCCTTACTCCTCGGTGAAGTAGCGATTGAAAATGAAGCCTTCTGGTCGCCTTCGACTACCGTCGCTAACTTATACGAACACGTATATGCGACAACACTACGATGCCGAACAGTTATAATTCAACTTCCATCATTGGTCGCCATCTATTGGCCAATCAGACCTGTGCATACGTATACAGTCCAACAAATGAACAGCAGCTATCCATTCTGGAAGCATTACTCAGTGTAAGAGCTTATTTAGATATAAGTTTGGAGAGAGACAAAGGCGCTTGGTGACTGTCAGTTTCTCAATTATCAAGGTGTGAAGGTCAAATAGGCGTGGGACTGACGGTTATGAAGACTGTTTAACCCTTAACGCACACACACACACACACACACACACACACACACATATATATATATATATATATATATATATGTATATATATATATATATATATATATATATATATATATCCATTCTTCCATATAACCACCCATAACATTTGTCGACTGACTTGACTTCAGGTATTTGAGTGCGATATTATTGCTCTAGTGCAATAAATGTTAGATGGGACACTTATAATGTTCTCGACGGAGACTATGTAATTTAAAAAACATAGACATGCTGTATTAAATAAAAAAAACAACAACTTTTGTTTAATAATGTATATCTTTAATTCGAAAATAGTTCTGCATCACTTTTGACTTCCTTGATAGATTAATATTTGCATAGATAGATAGATAGATAGATAGATAGATTCATCCATTGCTTATTGTCAATAAAACTTGATCAGAGAGATGCTTTCGGTTTGTAGTTGAAAGTTTTATTCCCTCAGTTCTTCTAAAGACCAGTTCACCTCCACCAAGAAAGCTTTACAGTAAATATATGGCACTATGACTGAAATAAAACAAAACAATTAACAGTGATGGAAAGAAAGGTCTTTTATGTTCCCATGATTATCAGATGGCATTATTCTCAGTATTTACTAAAGAATCTGTTGTTTTTTTTTATATATATTGGGGATTTTTTTCATCAGTTCATGTGTATGCATAAATATATCAAAGACTATCATATGTAGATTTGAATATCATTTGTAAGTTGCTTCCGTAGAACAAACATTAATAAAAATATTTTCTAATAGATACAAGAACTCATTTGTAAATTAAGGAAATAGAAAATCCTGAGTGGTAAAGATTATAAAAGTACAATTATATGGATGCACGAAATAAAAAAAAAATAAAAAACAGTTGTTTACTCTAAATTTTTCTGTTTCGTTTGGTTTCTTTCATTTAATGGCATATCTGTATTCAAGGCTTATTTAAGGTCCAATAGCTTTGTGGAAATATTGTTTGCCAATGGCCCAAATAACTGCGATTCAATCCCAGTTCGAGTCATCCCAAAGATTTAAAAATGGTACTTAATACCTCTTTACTTAACACTCAGAATTATAAGTTACGTATCAAGGATAAATTAGAGACACCCAGGAAAATGAATACTGACCTCTGTGTTGTTGGTATTGAAAAGAGACCTTCGTGTCACCCTCGACTACGGTCGCCAATTTTACTTTTGGGTATAAGGGTATTCATACCTTCCCCAACGGTATTAGTCACGAAGCTAATTTAATATCACGATTGAAATTCTAACTACGATGTCAGTACACAGCACCTTAACCACTACACCATGGGAACTCCTATTCTCGAAAGTCTTCTTTATCGTCATTAAAAGAAAATATTCTTCCTTAATTTAGGTATAATTACTAAAATGATTTAACTGAAATTATTATTTGCTTATTTCGGCGATGCTATGTAGTTTAGTTTCTGATCTGAAGCCCGATTGAAATACACCTCAGCAAAAACCTGAATGAAAGGAATAAAAGTCTCCACTTTTATTCATCCATCCCTCTTTTACATTCTACATTTTTTTTTCCTTTTTATCACTGGCACATTGCCTTTCCATTCACACCGTAATATATTTAATGCATCTTGACTCTGTCTCCGTTAATATATACGAAGCGTCCTTGCAAAGTGAATAGGTGGCCTGATCGACTTGTGAAATAGAAGATAGCCCTAAGTGGTACCACAAATGGATTATTACAAATCATAAATAAATATATCTTCTCAGCTTGACTCAGTCATTTTTTAAAGCGCATCGGGAATCGTTTTAGCAACACTGCTATCAAATGCTCGAAGCTCTGTCAATATTTTCAAATTGTGGGGAAAAGGCATCCCTTTAATACCAGATTTTCTTTTTTCTATGCTGACTTACAACCTTACCGAACCCCGAAGTTACAGAGGCATTAATTCATATATATATATATATATATATATATATATATATATATATATATATATATATATATATATATATATACGTTTGTGTGTGTGTGTGTGTGTGTGTGTGTGTGTGTGTGTGTGTGTGTGTGTGTGTTTGCGAGATTTGTTAAAAAATCAGAGCTGATTTTTTGGTGGAATGCAACACAAAACCACTATTTATGCGGTCAGAAAAAGTCTATATCAGATTCGTCTAGTTTACTAAGAGATGGCAGTGTGTTGCTATAACGAAAATATCAGATTAAGACTTTTTCCTACGTATGACGGCACTCTTTAATGACCCTAGTATATATATATATATATATATATATATATATATATATATATATATATATATATATATATAGAATGAAATTCCTAAAAATGAATTCAAATAAAACAATATCTTCAGTAAATTGTTGAATGGAGGGTAGGGATAATGCTTTCAATAAGCATTAAATATGTTCTCTTTTCTATTGGTTAAGTTCTTAGACACAAAACGGAAAAAGAGATATCTGACATTATTGTCAACTTTTATTATAAAAGATAAAGGTAAAGAAGCAATGCTTTTTTTTAAGCATGGCCTCCCATCATTTTCAGCACGAGGGCCACAAATCTTAACCGAGGAGAGTCTGGGCACCAGTTTTTAGTTGACCAAATAAGATAGAATAAAAGAAAAAAAAAATTGGGTTCACAAGGCAAAAATCATATTTCATATTGCTTTAACAGCCTGTCAACCTATCAACTGTTTTTTTTATTATGCCTTGAGTTTAGGAATTACGTTCTTTAACAATTTTGCGTATTTTCTTATTGTTTTATTTATATTTTTATACATGGTTCTGTCGAATGCAAATATCTTTTTAAACTTATTTACTTGCTTTATAGATACAATCTTAACAACCTCCTTCGATCTGACACGTCGTAGAAATAATGAAAATGAAGGAATACTCCACATTTACAAGATCACGCTGCGATGCCCTTTTGCCCCCCCCCTGGAATAGGTTCAAATGCCTTCGGGTATACGAAGGATCAAGGACAAGCAAACATAGCTCTAGAGCTGGACAGGAGGACAAAAGCTGTGTAAATGAATAATTTCGAACAATCCATATGTTAAAAAAGTGCTAGAGTCCTAGAAGATCACTTAAATAGACATATCCGCGTATTTGATTGGTTATTTGCAACAACCAATCAGATTCGCGGATGAGCGGTCAATAATCGGCCAAATAAATAAAAAGCCAATTCAATTTCCGTTTTTTCTTCTATGTCGCATGAATGGTCGGGTGTATCAGAGACTGATCATCTCTGATAGGGTCTGAAGGAGAGGGGTATATGATGTTGGGAGATTAGAAACTCTCCAAGGAACCATGCAAAACATCAATGACGACATCATCCTGTGCTAAATGTATTAAGGTGTATATTTAAAGTGCTTTTGTCTAGTTTAAGCTATGAACAGGCACTCGTACCGGAGTCACGTAATATAGCTATAGTGTCAATGGCCAGCAGGTTCATCTCGCTCACATTGCACTAAGTAATCCGATAACCAGCATAAGTCAAGCAAGGCTCAAGCCTCCGCTTCTACCTAAACTCCCCTCCCAAAACAATTTCTATAAAACGATCTTCTGTCAAGTCCAGTCTGATGAAAGGATGAGACAAATATCCACTTCACAAGATCTCCCAGCGGGGAGTCTCACCATCAGTTTCATTTTAATGTCTAATACTAAAAATCATAATTTATTAATGTGACATTTGATGATGTTTGAAATAATATCGCCTTAGTATTATTTCAATATTAGATATTGGAATTGAAGACTAGTAGTTACCAGAATTTGCTATCTATATTCATCAACAAAACTAAAGTCTGAAACCTGCATTTGTAAAATTTGCTCCATCATAATTACCAATTTTACAGTAGCAAAGATTATGTCGTGGTCAGAAAAAAATGTTCTTAGTCCATCTTTTAAAGCATCGATCTAAGCAGAAAAACTAATCGAAAGGCTTTTTCGTTTGCGGGTTGATATATGTGTTGAAATTTGTTTTGTTGCTTATATTACAATGGCCACTATTGTAACGTATTTCGCATATACTTAGAAAAAGCATATTAAAATAGGATGCATAATGTTTTGAACATTTCTTACAGGCGTGGTAAAGAGTTTCTTATAACCACACGGCAGATAACGATGATTAAGAGACAGAATTCGTATCATATATGTTACATTATGCAATAGTGTTATTGAGTACCATGTATTTGTTTGTTTTTTTTTTGTTTTGTGGGAAATACAAAGGAAGTATTACTCTCGTTGTGTCCGCTAGTAAATGAACAAAACAAATAAGAATGCGTTTAATGAATGATGTATAATTAATTTTAACAAAATTTGTTAGTCTTATCACTCGAGAATTAGAAGAGATTTTTTTTTTTTTTAACAGAAGTACCTGTTGGCATGAGATAAACGATTGTATACCTGCTGATTATTTTACAAGTATACCTGATTGTTTGAGATTTATTCGTAACGGCTATAAACTAAAACTATTCGTACAAAGGTAAATCTATAAAGCAGAAAATAGACTAAACAATTTTATAAATATTTTCTTATCAACTTAATATTCATGGGTTGATAATTTCATTGAATTGTGAAGAGTATTTTTAATGCTAACTGAGTGCAACTTAAGAGGTTTATCGATGTAAACATTTTTGTTTGTTTCTGGATTCTTAGCCCTAACTAAGCAATACTGCTACGTAATTATTTTATATAACAATATTTTCGCCTACAAACCTAATTAGTAATGCATATTTAAAGATTAAAGAAGTACCAACAAACCTAATTAAAAGATATATAATTAAATGAGAATAATTATTTTAGTAAGACGCGTCGTTCTTTTCTTTTAGATTAATAAAATAACGGTTAATTACGTCTTGCAGCGATATTGCATTGCCAATGGTGATGTCTATGTAGAAAAACTCCGAGCTGGAGTGTACAGATTTTTATCAGAGATTAATGCTTGATTAATAATTGAAACCCTATATATATATATATATATATATATATATATATATATATATATATATATATATATATATATATATATATATGTATATATATATGCGTGTTTGTGTGTATATACCTAAAAATACATAAATATACATATGTATATATATATATATATATGGGGCGGTGAGATATATATATATATATATATATATATATATATATATATATATATATATATATATAGAGAGAGAGAGAGAGAGAGAGAGAGAGAGAGAGAGAGAACATAATTTGTATTAAAGATATTTATCAAAACCATATATTAGCTTGCAAAAGAAAAAGAAACATTGATTTGGTAATAAATAACCGACTAACAAACAAATCATATCATGCGGTATAAATGGATATTTTAACTTTCAGTAACATAGTCCCTTCCTTGGGGAGTCAGTGTAGCCTAGTGGTAGATGTGCTGGGATTCGATATCGTAAAAAGAACTCCAGTCACGCTATTATGATCACTTTCGGGATAATACTCTTGGAAAAGGGATGAAATTTCTTATTCCCCCAGCTATGACTTAAATAGTACCAATCCCGTTCTGCTTGAATCATGTCTTTAGCATTAAATTGTCCACGAATGTTCATATTCAAAGAAACCAAACTAATATAACTTGACTAATTCCTATGTAGAGTTCTTATATATGCTTATTTATTTATTTATTTACTTTTGGGGGTGGGTGTTTATTCATCAGTTATTTTTTTTTGTTAACCTGAAAAAAATCTAAATACGGACATATGTTATATAATGAAAATTCTACTGAAGAAAATCCGATGAATGCTTCAACACTTGTTGTAAGAGCGCGTCTAAAGTTGGCATCGAGGCCCTTTCAGCAGAGAAGCATGTGTGTTGCACTTAAACGCTTAAAAGTAGAATAGAGAAAAAGTCAAAGACTTGAAAAAACACATTAACAAAAATCGAAAAAAAAAGTAAAGGAAAAAATATAAAAACAAAAATAAATAAGACCGTACAGATTGAAGACAACAGCTATAATCAAATTATAATGGTGAACAGTATTGGCACTAGTTTGTTGCTTAATGTCGTTTGACAGTGGGTAATTGCTGAAGTGGATAAAATTAGGAAAAAAACGACATGAAAGGAGTCGAATGATGGAAGAAGAAAAGAACTAAAACAAAAAATGTCGGATATAAATAGTGAACTTTTGCAAATAAGAGAGGGGAGAAAGATGAGAGAAAGGAGACTGTGTGTAGTAATAGAAATATCCCAAAACAGAAGATCACAGATCGAAGAGGAAGAAAAATATCAAAAGACTAAAAGACAAAAAACAAAACAAAAAAATAAACCAACTCCTTTACAGAAGATCACGTGTACCGACGTGCGCAGCAAAACAAAATCTTTGAGCTATGCTAGACACTCAGTGGGAGAGTGATGAAGTAGCTAAAATAATGTGACATGCACGTGACATGGGAGACAGTCGAATTAACTGCGAAATTAATGTTATATATATATATATATATATATATGTGTGTGTGTGTGTGTGTGTGTGTGTGTGTGTGTGTGTGTGCGTATGTGTGTGTGTGTGTGTGTGTGTATATATGTGTGTATGGACGTATGTATAAGGTCAGATCAAAAAGTACTGGCAGTGATGTTTCTTTTTTTATTTTGGAAATCATTTTATTTTAATATTATATTAAATGAAGATGAGAGTTGTTGGGATTAATTAATCATTGAAGTTTGAATTTTAAAAAGTAAATAAACAATGAAATCTGAAAATATCCCACAATCCAAATCCCACCGATTGTTACACTTTCGGTAACAAAAGAAACACAGAAACTTTTTGTAGCTTCCCATCTCCCGGGAAGCACGTGTGTTTGCTAACCTCTCGCCAATAGCAGACTAAAGCAAATCATTGTGTATATATATCATTGGTTAAATAAAAAAAAATATTCTGAGTCATACCTAGAGTCTACATCTT
This sequence comes from Sepioteuthis lessoniana, assembly GCA_963585895.1. Lineage (NCBI taxonomy): Eukaryota > Metazoa > Mollusca > Cephalopoda > Myopsida > Loliginidae > Sepioteuthis > Sepioteuthis lessoniana. The sequence goes on along the minus strand of OY757904.1, from coordinate 120,569,814 downwards.
AGGAAATTATATAATAATGCGACTAGTTTAAAATACCAAGAAACCGATTGAGGGTTAAAAAATATAAGGGAGAAGTTTTACACTATACCAAGATATATGTTTCAGGGGTTCTTCAACGTATCGAACATTTGCGATGAAATAAAGAAAGGTAACGTTTCATTTATTAATTTCTTTCTCAATATATTCAGACGACATCTAGTACACACACACACACACACACACACACACACACACACATGAAAATCTGAATACATGTAAATTTCAAAATCCACTGACCTCAAATTTCAACTCATCGTCGCAGGTCGAATATTTTAAACAATCATACTGAATATTAGACTACAATATTTCCTATATAAGATAAAAAGCTACATGACCGGTGTGACACTATGATTTGGATATATGCACATATATGTATACACACGTGTGTGTGTGTGTGTGTGCACCCATACATGTGTTCGTGTATATATATATATATATATATGCCCACGCGCATGTGTGTGCACGAACAAACACCTACACACACACACACACACACACATATACACACATATATGTGTGGCAAGATGAGTTAGATTCGGCCTGGGTATCAAATTTCAAAGGTTAGGAAAACCCATTAACTAGATTAAGGAAATCTAGATAAGAAAATGTTTTTTCATATGGCTACGGACGTGGGTAAGTGTTGAGTACTTGTCGGGTACTGGTCAAAAATTTAAAAGGGTCTGAATTTAATGTCCCTGTATCGGAGACTTCCAGTGTAGGAAATATTTTTATGTCCAGTTTTTTAAGAGAGAAATGGCTCCCCAAAAAGTTATGGGTTTATTCGTGGGTGTCCCATTATCCAAAAATAATAATGAAACATTCTGTATATATACAGGTGCGTTTTGGGTCCAAGCAGTCAGACTTAGTTTAGGTTCGAGGAAAGTTGATTAGGCCGGAACAAAGAAACAACGAGCAGCGACATTACCAGCCGGACCCAGTTACTTAAGATAATCTTTTGCCAGCCGAAACTCAAACTAGAACTAATTATCCACAAAGTGTTACACGCTCCCCATCCTCCCTTGACGTTTTAACCACAAGTTGTTGTTGTGTTTTTGTTCTTTTCCCTGTGAACCTGCTTCTCGCTTGATCCGGCCAAACATAAGTTCTCGACGTGGACTTAGTAACTTATGCAACGAGCTGCAGAAGCGGGTATTATCACACCGGCAACATTTACTTTTTAACTCCATACCTGAAAAAAAAAATGATTCCAATTCCCTCATAGGGACGTTTGATGTCACCAAACTAAATAGTAATAAGTGCAATGAATTAGCAAAACAGGCCGTACATTGAGAATAAAAAATACTCAAAAATACTACATACAAGATTTATTAAAATCTCCTCAGCGATGGAATAGGACTAATCCAAATTAATTTTCTTTCCTATTCCACAACAAAAATTGCATCCAAACAATGGGAACAGCTATGGGAACTAAAATAACACAAGCATATACTCTAACCGTAGAATACGTAGAGGAAATCCCTGATGAAATCTTTGGGAAAAATATTTTTTTTAAATGTTTAGATCATACAAAAGATACGTGGATGATCATTTGATATTGTGGTAATGCTTATGGTGAAACATTACCAATTAACATAATTTACACCAAAACCTACAAAATAAAATAAATTCCCCATAGGACCAAATTTTAAGGAACTATTATTTTTAGACATCCCCATTAAAAATCAATGTGAACAAATTGTTACAGATATTTAGTACAAACACACATGCACCCTAAAATAATTGCATTTCAAGAATCATCACTACATAAAACTGAATGATTTCCATACTTTACTCACTAACACGTGCAATATGCACCATAGTCATCAATACAACCTCCGACAATCCCGCACAGAATTAGGGGCAACCCTCAATCAAAGAGAATATCCAACAACACAAATAAATAAGGGATTCGAATCAGTGAAAAAATGATATTAGATGAACTACGAACAAAAAATAGCCACCAGAAACTCATATCCCATCTCTCAATATACAACGAAAACTAACAAGACCTCATCTTACAAATATCTTAGAAGCTAGATTAACTTAAAAACAATGGTAGAATTAGAAACACATATAAAGGCATGAATCAGTAAAAGCAAACAACAAACCCAAAAACATAAAACATACACTTAGGCATCTCGATTTGGGTAACACTCAACCCATTAAATCTCAAAATTAAAAAAATAAAAAGATTGGGTGTATGAAGAAGGGAAACCCTATACATTTGCATTTTAAGTTGCAATTAAAAAAATTGTAATTTACGTTTACAAATGCTCACACTGTGACGAGATATACCTTTACGTCACTTAAGCACTAGAAATTAGAGTTTCTTTATATAAAACCAACGTTAAATTACCTGATAATAGAAAACCTCATGTATCAAACCGCTTTTAGGAATACGATGATGGGAACTTTAAGATAACAACAATATACCAGACTAATGATTACTCATTATTCTAAATAAAAAAAAAACTTCACAGTTAGATTTAGACCAGCATGAAACAGTCTAACAACACACATACACACACACACACACACACACACATATATATATATATATATACGCACACGGAAAAACAAAGGACAAAACTGTACAATTTCACAGGTTATATTTTGACAGCCTAGAGATGGAAAAATGGAAAAACAAAGAAAGAACAAAGGACAATCATCAACACAATACACTTAAAAAATATATATACGTAAACAAGCGGGTGTATAATTGACTGTACATAAATATATACATATGTAGACAAACGCATACACAGAATACATACTTAATCACACACACACACACACACACAAGTACATATATATATATATATACCTACTCAAATAGCAAAACCAAAATATTCATCGCATCAATATTATTATGATCTACAATTGATATCCTTTGAAATCCTTTGGTTTTCTTATATTTGTACATTATTTGACAGTACGACTTAAATCTATTTTCATTATATATATATATATATATATATATATATATATATATATATCTTAGCAAACATAAGAATGTAAAAGGATGACCTTGAAATATTTTAAGGGTTTAAAAGTTCATTGAACATACACACACACACGCATACACGTATAGATTACTTAATATAACCACTACACCAATTATCTCAGTCAGTGATGTCTTCTTGTTTATCTATCAGGCCCTTTGAACTAAACAAACCTATACATACAGTAATACACTATACATAGACTAATACATCCTATATATATACATATATATGTGTGTGTGTGTGTGCGCGCGCGCGTTTGTGTGTGTATGTGTGCGCGTGTATTTCTGTCTGTGAATGTGTGTGTGTGTTTCTATGTGTCTGCGTGTATTGCATGATTCAATGTATTTCTTTTAAAAACATTCTGTTTACACACTACATAATATGACCTGTGTTAGCATCTCCCACAATATATATATATATATATATATATATATATATATATATATATACGGCATTTTCTTTATTAAACGCGTTTGATTAAATTGGAACGTCACCTTGCCTCTACCTATTTGATAATTAAATTGACAAATTTGAAATGGACCACATTTCCTCAAGTACTTTTGGTCCTACTTAGAGCCATCTTCGGAAGTACGAAGAGTCAAATGACAAATATAATGATGAATTCTATGCGTTTATTTAAAGAATAGTTGCAAGAACAAGTGAAATGGGAATTATGGAAGTAAAAGACTTTACTGGAGGTAAGAGAAAGAATTGGTAAGAAACGTGTTAAAAGAATTTCAAACGTGGCTGCTACATTTGAAGGTGATCTTGTTTAAGGAATGTGTGTAAACATTCTTACAGACCGCTTGGAAAATTTGAAGTGTTTTTTTTTTCTGTAACACGGTTGGCTTTTTCGTAAATTTTTTTCTGCACAAAAAAGAGGAGCACGAATGCATTTTGAGGTGTTAAGAAATATAACTAGAGTTTGAAAGGTGACGTATGTATGTAGTTTATTAGAGAAACATTCTCCTAATAGACATTTAAGCTTAAACAGAACGTTGGTAAAAAGCGAGGGTGGAAAGTATTTATTGGTGAAGAGGTTTGTTCTATTGAATTTTGGTGTAATATATACTGAGTTTTATTTCACAGTTAAAGTCAACCGGGATTACGTTGTTACATATCAATTTTTTAGTCCTATTTCATCTGTTGCATATTGACCCTTGACCGAGCCGTCAATCAGAGATTTCTCTCAACAGGAAGCACCAGTGTAAATTATCGGAAGCAGAAATATGGTTTAACAGAGATGGTGGGTATTATGAAATGATATGCTCAGATACCTATGTGAGATTCAGTGAGTGTGAGTTTAGAGTCGGTGTCTAGGCTTGCAGTCAGAAGAGCGCGGACAGTCCATGGGAGCACTCATTAATGCAGCGTCACACTGAAAGCCTCCGGTTGTGTATCTCTCCGGCCTAGAAACAGAAATGCTAAGTGGAACCTTGAAAATAACACAGAGTGGTATGGTCGAGAGAAGTAATAACGGGTCAATATGGGAAGTCTATATTCGTCTCCCTCCGACCGCCCGTCTTTCTCACACTACAGAAGCTTTGACTCCAAGAACAATAAAGACAGTTGCATATTTTGATAACGAAATGTTATGGTTGCCTTCACTCACCATAAGTATATAACATTTATATATGTGTGCCAGGGTTTTGGGAACCAAGACTTTGTCCTGTGATGTTTTCAGCTACCTCAAGGAATTGCAGAATAAGGCTCCGTGGTCTTTTTAATGGGATTTGTTATTGTGTTGTAATTTTGATTTATGCATATCAGCAAGCCAGTCACGCCACGAAAGAATAAAGAAATAATTCAGATAAGAACTAGAACGGGGTAATTGTCGCAGGATTAAAAGGTTGCCTTCAAAGATGTATCATGATTATTTGTAGTTTTTGCTGTTGCTGTCCTTGGACATTCTTTATGGGGAGAGATGGAGAATGAATCGAGTAAAATGTACACAGGTAGACATTTGGGAAAATAAGGTGGGGAGGAGTGTTACATATGACCCTTGACCGAACCGTTAATCAGATATTTCTCTGAACAGGACGCATCTGTGTAAACAAAGGGAAGCAGCACCATGGCTGAACGGGAATGTTGGGCATTATGAAATAATAAATGCAGATTTCCTCGTGAAAGTCAGTGAGTGTGTATTTAGATTCTCAACTTGCCGTTAAAAGAGAGCAGATAGTCACAGAGAATACCCGCAGAGGCAGCATCCCTAAAGCAGACCCGATTGAGTAATCCCTTGGCCTAGAAGCAGAAAAAGAGCTAAATGGGGCTTTGAAGATAACAATTTGTTTTGATTTCCTCCACGCATCATTAGTTTATAATGCATCGAGTTTATAGTGTTTCTGCATCTGATTACGAAAATAGATTTCCGTGTTTAGGATAGTTTGATGTAACCTTATTTCCCTTGAAATTAAAGTTTATATGTTCATTGTCACGTTTTTATTTTATTCATCAACTATGTGGTTTAGGAAGTCATTATTAATGAAGGTTATTTTTTTAAGTTCAGAGTAGAGAATTATTTTGAAATAGTATATGATTTTTGGTGTGATATATTAAATTAAATTAATGTTTTCACCCTCCTTAAGTTCTCCTCTCACTTGTTATATAGATGTATATAATTCGTCATGAGTTTTGACAAATCACTGTACGTTCCGCTGATGACGGTTTCAGCTGGTACGGAAATTACTTGGGAAAATTTAGCGTCTTTTCGAACTCATTCAAACAAACGACTCATACGAAGATCAACAAAAATAGGTAGACACAAAATATTTGTCCTATTTAATCAAACACACTCATATATACACACGTATAAACTCAAACACATACACACACAGACACGCCCATATATATGCATATAAATTAGTTTGCTATATGCATGAATAAAGCGTTCTTAAATTTGGTGACAGAACATACGTAGATAATTGATAGGATTGCTAAGACACAATGTTGAAGCTTCGTTACTCTCAGTTTAAAGCCGATACGATTACAAGGCAAAGATTGCTACTGAGAAAAATGCTGATCAACGAACGTCAAAATAGACAATCACCTAAAGGTCTTACGACTCTCTACATTATCGTATAATACACCATACACACTCGCACCCACCCACCCACGCGCGCTCACACATACGTATATATATATATATATATAATATTCGGCACCAATAATATACAATTAAAAAGGGGACAGAATACGTCGTGTAAAGGACACCTCAGATTTATTCAGGCGCACTCTTTTTTGTAATGACATGACTGTAGGCCATCACCGTCAGTCAACAAAAGGAAAAAAAAAGTGATTGTCCTTTTGTAAAAAATGTAAAAGACGAATCAGTAATATAGCAGTCATGTTAAACTGTACAACGGTGTTCATTTGTTTGTTTGTTTTTGTTTTTTCTATGTGTTTATCTTTTTGCTTTGGTAGATTTTTCCCCCTTTTTTTTCTTTCTTTTTCAAAAAGTAGAATCAGAGCCGCTTGTTCGATAGTTTGTCTATTTCTCTGGTATTATTTAAAATACTTTGAAATTCTTCAGCCTGTTCTGTCTATTTCTCTGGTATCATTTTAAATTCTTTGAACTTCTTCAGCCTGTCCTGTCTATCACCCAAAGAAAATTTCAGCTATGAACGCAAGTCCTGAAGCCTGCAGCTACTCTGAACTACTTTGGTTCTCTTGGTATTTCTTAAATTTTGTGGTGGTGAGGGAAAGTGATGGTCATGTCTGTCTTTTCGTTGATCTCGGTCAACTCATCTGATTCTTCCATTCTATCTACTAATCTGCTTTTCTGTTGCTTTCCTAACTGAGTCTGCGACTACTTTTTCGATCAGATATTGTTTTAATTGCGTCATTAGAATATTCATTGGTAACCAGGTAACAAAAGTACATTGACGCTCTGCTCTTAAATGTATGTCTGCCGTCAAACTTTATGGCCTACATTTTGAAATATTGTTTTTCAAGCTAATCATATTATAGTATTCCGATCTGTTACTCATCTTTTTTTAAATGTCTATTTATTTTCACAATAAAGACAGTGAGATCCAATGCAGTAAATTCTTTAAAAGTGTGTGTGTGTGTGTGTATGTGTGTGGAGAGAGAGAGAGAGAGAGAGAGGGTACTTCCTACAAATCATATTATTCCTGACATTATTTTTGGTAATCTAATTAACTTATTTTTCCCTTTTACATTTTATAATTATTTTACTTCTCAATCCATATATATATATATATATAACAATTTATTTTGTCTAATTATTGTCTTATTTCACACAATGTGTAAACATGAAAAAATATGATTTAAAACTTAAACTTCGTTTCCTTTGAAAAAGTTTTATCTAACGATTTTTTTTTGTTTATACATTTCTTATTTCTCCCAAGTTTTCTTAATTTGCATTTAATAAAAGCAAAAAAGTTGATTAGAAAATATTTTTAGATTTTATCAGGAAAGTCATTTATTTCAAAAAGCAAAATATATGCGCGCGCACACACATGCAAAACAATTTTGCCTAGGATACGAAAAATTAGAATAAACATTAGCAATGTTGTTTTGGACTCTGAATGGAGTGGTAAAGACACATGGCTATATTACCTCCACTCTTCATGTGACCCTTTTTCCATTTTGTATCTCTCTCCTGTACTGCTTGTTCATGGAGCAATATATGTATAATTCTACCTTGTGATACGTCCGTGTATTCTGTCTTTGTTATACAATCTTCATGTATGTTGTGTATATCAAATGTTCTATGTTCTAGTGAACGCTATTGAGTTTAGTATATATTTTGGGGGGTTTATTTAGAGTTTGAATATTACGGATATATTAACAGTATTTGTTGTCCTTCGTGAGTGGGGATTAATCTAAAACGTCATTTCCCCATCCAACTATTCCAATGCAAATTGCGAAAATATGGCTGGCATCGCAGAAGTCCAAATAATACATGTACAGACCGTAAGTCAATTCGTCTCCAATTTGGAGACGCCATATTTCTTGTTTTTGTTTTACACGCAAATAATAACAGTAAAGCTCTGCCAAAATTTGTTATCGATAATTTTGAAAAGAATCTTTAATTTATTTTAATTCAAATTCCCTTTTATCGCAATTTGCTGGTTTCCCCATTTTCACAGCTGCAAGGAATAACCAATTAAGTCGCAATGAAACTTATCTAGATGTTTGGTTGCTTGGTTGTTTGTGTTTTACAGCTTATCAATCTTTGTAGAATATTTTATGGCAAATTCTGTGAATACATATTTATTAAATGAATATATTTGTAAACAAATATTTGTTAGATAACAATTTTAAAAGGAGTCAGGGCTCATTTGTTTACCCAAAGTTACACATAGTAGTCCATAATGTAATGGCAATGAATGTGTACTCCTCATACCTTAAAGTTCCATAACTAGAGACACTATGAAAGGGTTTAGTGTCACATCCAGATGGTTTCCTCTGTACAGAACTGCATTCCGAATATTCTACCGCTCCAAGTGAATAGATTGAAAACTATCAATAATTAAGATTGGGAAAGATTATGTGTTACAAGGGTAGCGTTAATTTTGAATATTATGCGTAATAAGTTCGTAACATAATATAGCTCTTATTGTACCTGCGAAATTTTCCGGATAATGGGAGGAAGGATTATTGCTGAAATGAATAATAAAATAAAATTAGCAAAAATTAAAACATATGAAAGGGAGTTGAGTTAAACAGATATATCTTTATATATCATTTTTGCAATAAGCAGAAATATATCAAGTATCGTTTTGCGTGTGTATTATTGTGCTTGTATGTGTACTGTGCATGCAGATGTTTTTTTGTAAACTATTTTTATTAGTTACAAGTGTGTTAGTTTTAGATTCCTTTGAATATAAAACTTGGTATGGTTTGGTTTGGTTTCTTTGTTTAATGTCATATCAATTTAATTAATTATTTGGATTATTTAATCATTATTTATTTATTTAATTAATTCATCCTTATAGAAGAAGGTTAGTGGTACTATTTCATCCATAGCTGGAAGGATAAGGGTGTCCATAACTTTTCGAAGCGTATTTTCGAAGTGAACGAATTAGCGTAATTGGAGTTTGAACGCGCTTACTACGATTCCGCAGTCGATCGTTTTGACCATCACACCATGAAGGCACACCAAAATTTGGTTATCATCCTGAAATTCCCGTACAATATTTTCGGTTCAACTGAAATTATCTGATATCTATGTTCTTCGGTTTTTCGACAGCTACTGACAAAAAATAAATGAATATTGGTTTTCTCACCCACTGTCTTTGACATAAAGGGAGGATAACTTACTTATGGAAATTATGAAGTGCACGGATCTTTTTTTTTTACTTTCATATTTGATTAAACACTTGGGTTAAGGACTCTTTCAAATACAACAATTTCATAAAAATATTTTAAAAACAGAATGTTTGACTTGATATTTTAAACTCGGTGTTTCGTGCAATATGTGATAATGACGTTTTACTCCAGACAAACTTCGTGTTTCCAAACAAAAGCAACATCAACCGTCTTTCGAATTTCCCGGAGGATAAAAAAAGGGCAATCATAGTTTTAATGGCAGCGAAGTTCGTAGTAATTCGTTTATGCTGCAATAAAATTGATGCTTGCTTTAGTTATACGGAAAAGGGTGAGTTTACTTTTGGCGTCGAGGATAATATATTTGCTGGTAATTGTTAGAATTATTGTGAGAGTGTCCGAAGTCTAATGGTTTGTTGTCGATTGTAATGATGAAGGTGCCAATAATCACGGATTTGCAAGTCAACTGAAGCAATGTTGATATAAATTTTGCAAAACATTTCCACTCTCTACTTTCCAATAAACTTTAAACTTTGCATTGATAAATACTGAATCAAACTGAGCTTACACATTTTGTTTGTCTTTTATAGAGACTGTGCCGCGTAAATCTGTTACGAGAAAAGTTGGAACTTATCAAATAATACATAAGCAGTTCGTAACAAAATGTAGCTTAATATTGCGACAGAAGAGACATTTTGGTTAATTATGATAAGAAGGTAATGCTGAAACGGATCATCAATAATAGAAAATCAAACAGAAAACAAATAATAGGAGTTTGAGTTGAATAAGCTTTATCTTTTGGGGAATTATTTTACCAAGAAGCAATGATTTGCAAAATATACTTTAATATGATTATTCATCTTTGTACGTGTACAATGTACAATTTTTTAAATTCTTTTTAATTGTCTTCTTTCAATAGCATTTTCATTTCTTACTTAGAATAAGATTTGGTTATCGTCGTGAAAATCGTGACATAGTTTTTAGTTTTGTTGCTGAAATATCTTACGTCTATTTACTTTGACTACTGGAATTCTACGGTAAACGGGGAGAAAGCTGGTGATCAGATTTACTAGGTTTTGGCAGCAAAATAGGGGAAACATTTTTTCAAAATTAAAACAGACTTTATTCTTTTTAAGGACAGGTTAATTCTATTTCTAGATCTATTGAAACACTTTTTTTTTGTTGGCGGGGGGCTTTTATATGTATTGTTGATTTACATCTAACTCAGAGTAAAGTATAAATGTTATATAATTAAGGAGTATTTTTTTTATTTTAATCATTTTTCATTAATTATAATTTATGATTAAATTTGGTTGTGCATTGAACTATTCGGCTCTTAGTTCAGGTGCACAGACACTGGGTACAGTTTACACTTGCGCGCAAAGGATATGACAATCAAAATTGTCATAATAAACCCCAGATAGGAAATAGGACTGGACAGTGAATGATGCCATGCCCGGAAGCAATGGTCCCGAGTATTTGAAGATTTTGAAAAAGAGTCACTAGGGGGTTGACTTTGGACCATATAGGAAGACAGTTGGTTTGTCTGCCATTGAGGCAGACAGTTGAAGTTGGAATCCGAGCATGATGGTGAGAAGTGGGGGCCGACAATGATGTTGAGAAGTAGGGTCCCAGGCATTGAGAAATGGAGATTGGACCATGAGTTTTGCCGAATATTGGGGATGGTTAGCATAGTAAGAATTGTCTCTCTCCTCTTGTTGAAGAACCGAACCCAGAAGTTAATAAATGTGTTCGTACCTGAACAAAAGAGTCCGCCTGTGTTTGTTCATTTGTGAATGTACTGTTGATATTGATATCATTAGGATTATGGTATACAACATGGATACTAAAAGTTTTCTTTTCATTTCACATTTCCTTTCGCAAAGCAAAGTTAAATATTCTAAAAAAAAAAGAAGGAAGACATAGGGTAAACATAGCACGAATGAAACCTAGATTAATTTTGACGTGGTTGAATTTATTCAAGTCATTTAAAATTTTAAATATCATCTCAAAATATTTTAAATCTATCATACCTGTAACTTCATCTGAACGCTAATTTGAAAAACACACACACACACACACACACACACACACACACACGGACTCGCACACGCACGTGCACACACACACACACACACACACACACACATTGTACAAGAAACAGTTATTTTTGAGGTCACCATTGATTCGCACTAAAGGCCTAAGCAGGAAGTACAAAAAATAGTTCAATACAAGAAAGCAATTTTCAAAGATGGAAAATGTTTCCATTTAATATTATTTTACTTTGTTACTTCAAATGCTTTCTTTCCTTTTAATATTGTATAATCTGAATTTCTTAGCCACAAAAATGACAGAAAAAGAGTACATGATACATAATTCAAAAAGTGAAAGGAAATAGTAAACATTAGGGCATGTTGGGTAACTCCGAAACATGGTAGTTTAATGAAAACAAAAAAGGCTTGCCAATGTAATATACCAACATAAGACTGCATATCCAGAAAAAGAGTAAAATATTGAATTCACATTATCCTAGACATTGGCATGATGGTTAGAGTGTTTGCCAATGGCCCAGGAGACCAGGGTCCAATTCCCTGTTGAGTCTTACCAAAGACTCAAAAAATGGTACTTGATGCCTTCTTGCTTAACACTCAGTATTATAAGATGCTACTGTTTCTTTAGGTATGCCGTACGCTAGTAGGATTTGTTCCATCTTTCCTCTGTCAATGGAATCGAAGGCCTTAGTAAAGTCGACAAATATTAATGTCGCTTGTAGTTTTTTTGCCCGTTAGCAGCAATAACAATTCTCTATAGAAACACCAAAGTAAAAGTACGATCACCAGATGGAGACACGGAATACTTCGACATTGTAGCAGGAGTACTACAAGGAGACACGCTGGTTCCGTACCTCTTTATCATTTGTCTAGACTACGTACTTAGAACATCGATTGACAAAATCAGAGAAAATGGCTTCGAGCTGACGAAGAAAAGAAGCAGAAGGTACCCCGCAAAAACAATTACCGACGCCGACTACGCCGATGACATAGCGATACTGGCAAATACACCTGACCAAGCCGAAACACTACTGCATAGTTTGGAACGAGCAGCCGCAAGCATAGGCCTCCATGTTAATGCACACAAAACGGAATATATGTGCTATAATCAAAAGGGGGACATCTCCACTCTTGACGGAACCCCTCTTAAACTAGTAGACAAATTCACTTACCTAGGAAGCAGCGTCGCATCAACCGAAAAGGACATCGACACGAGGTTAACGAAAGCATGGACTGCTATCAATAAGCTATCGATTATATGGAAATAAGACCTAACCGATAAAATGAAACGCAGTTACTTCCAGGCAGCGGTCACATCGATATTGCTATATGGCTGCACTACATGGACTCTAACAAAACGGCTGGAGAAGAAGCTAGACGGCGATTACACAAGAATGCTGCGTGCAATCTTAAACAAGTCTTGGCGGCAACACCCCACAAGACACCAACTGTACCGCCACCTGCCTCCTATCACGAAAACTATTCAAGTTAGACGAACCAGACATGCAGGACACTGCTGGAGAAGCAGGGACGAACTCATAAGTGATTTACTCTTATGGACCCCCACACATGGCCGTGCAAAAGCAGGACGACCAGCACGAAAATACATTCAGCAGCTATGTGAGGATACGGGATGTTGTCCTGAAGACATGCTTGGGGTGATGAACGATAGGGAGGAGTGGCGAGAGAGGGTCAGGGCAACCCGTGCTACCAGCGTGACATGATGATGATAATTATAAGATACGGATCAAGGGTAATACGGAGATATCAAGGGAAAGGAGTAGCCAACTCCCTGACACCTTGGTGTAGTAGCTATTAAAAGGAAACATTTAGGTCACCCTAGATTATAGTCGCCAACTTTATTCTACTTATTGCGTTCACAAATCCATATTTATCACTAAGGGCCAATCAATGATTTGTTAACAAAGTTTTATATTTTGACATAGACAGACATTTATTTTTTGAAGAGCATATACACTTACAAAATTCTTGCTGATACACGCAGAAACATAAATACACACATGCTTGTATATATATAAGAGGATCCTTAATTAAGTTTTCAGACTTTTTTCGTATGGACACTTTTATTGATAGTACACACATGAAACTCTAGTCCCCTTACGTAGTAATTTTCCCCGGCAGCAATGCACTTGTTGTACAGATTCAACAACTTCTGGAAGGCCCCATTGAAGTCCTCTTGTGTGAGCATGTCAATGACCATCGTCACAGCCACTTTCATCTCCTAAATTGTCTCATAACGACAGCATCTGAGCTTAGAGAATAGCCAAAAGTCATAGAGACTAACATCTGAACTATAGGGAGGGTGAGAAACTGTCTTGAAGCCCATATTGGTCAAATAGTCTGTGACAGGGAAGGTGTTGTGGACTAGTGCATTGTCCTGGTGGAAATGACACTGACTTGATTTGAAGAGTTCTGGCCTCTTCCCTTGAAACCTCAACATAGTAACCCTTGCCCTAACCCTTTCGCCAATCAACTCTGGTGTATTGACTTCCTTATTCCTCCCATACCTCTCATCATCCCTCAAAGAGTCCCTACTTTCCTTGAATCTCTTATTCCATTCAGAAACTGATGCTCGATTCATGAAAGATGGTGGAAAAGCAGTCTGAAGCATTCCATATGTTTCTGTGGCATTTTTTCCAAGATCAAAACAGAATTTTATTGCATATCGTTCTTCTAAAATGTCTTGACATGCAGATTGCATTTTTGAAATTCACTAACTGTGACAACCAGGCTTTAGTAAGGTGTATTCCAATTGCTACTATAGCTGTTCATTTGATCCTGAGATCATAAAAATTAGTCAGTCATCTCATAAGATGTGTAGCAATAATATATTGAATTTTCAAGAGTCCACGTCAATTTAAATGCCTGAACAAAAAAAGTATGTTAACTTATTGAATATACCACGTATATATATATATATATATATATATATATATATATATATATATATATATATATATATATATATATATATATATATATATATACGCGTATGGGTTATGAGACGGGCTTACGAAACAAACTCATTGTTATAGTATCGATTTGATATTAAACCAATTCCATTTTCTGAATCATATGTTCATGAACTAGTCATTTATAATTACGATACTAATGTTAGGAACAGCTACATATCGGTCAATTTATTGTAAACTTTAGATAGTTTTCTTCATAGAACCCGCACTGAAATACATGGTGAATGAATCTCAAATTTGTTTGTTAAGTTCTAGTATTTTCCCAAAGAAAATTAACTATTCATCGAAGTATGATTACTTTCTTCATTCAAATATTTTCCCTGCTTAAGTGAAATCTTACTTTTACGCCAAATTGACATTGCTCGGTTTCGCCGCTAATGGCTGACTGCTTACTGTGAATTGTTCAATGACTGATTATCGAATAACCCCGACTGAATGACCGATGTGGAAGAATTTCTTCATTTACATAACCTATGAATGGAACTCAAAAGATATTAAAAAAATAGGTTTTCTAAAAAGTATATATTTGTTGCCTGACTTTGTTTTATTGAGGTTTAAGATTTGTAATCAGGCTACACTATATAAATATATATATGACCGACCGATTGGTCTCTCATTTTCATAAGTTAATTCAGCGCGGCAGAAGTTCCTATTAAGCATTTAATTTTTCTTGTTTTTCTATAAATTTAGCTAAAATAGATCCAGCGTGTTTTAATCAAAATGGAGCTCTATTTGTAGGTAAATTCATAAACCTCGGTAGCAATATCTCATCTACTTTGTTTCCAAAGACAGAATTTGCATATTGAAAACATGAGCAGCAACCGACTACCTATAAACAATATGGAAACTTAATATTCCAGATTAAAAAAAAAATATTCTAAGTTGTAGTTCTGTCAGTATGAACGAGTCACCCGGCCAGCTCACTCAGGGTCAACTTGGTCACGGCAACAAAATATGAATATATCGGCCGTGGATTTCAATCGGCTACTTGACCTCTGACTTTTCAGGTGGGAGATCAAATCTCAGCCGAATCAACTGTCTGCCCACATCAGATCCAAACAACCAGATTCAGTGTTTACGCCGAAAGCCGAAATAACCTGACCAGCTGATCATTCAATAATACAAAATATAAAGTCCAGAGAACGAACAAACACGGGGTTGAATTATGAAAGAATAATGATTTTTGTCAGAAAGAAAAAAAACAGTTAACATACACAAAAATAATTGTTATTTCGCTGTTCCTTTCCCCCTAAATACAAGCAGAATGTCTCGGAATCAAGCCCCAAACTTGCAACGGTCAGTCAAAGTCCACGGTCAGTCTTTATCCCTTAGACTCACTAAGTATTCCCAAAGCATTACGTTAATCTTATCTCTAGCTTGTTGAAACAACAGAGATGTGAGAGCACCTGATTATCTCCGAGTTTGGTGCAAGGCTCTTTTTATTGGAGCCCCAAATAAACTCCGCAAGGTCTCTCGCAGAACTGTCAACTGTCGGTAAAAATCCGGTTTATATTTTTATTCTGTTTCCAAGTGGGCGTATTCCATTAACGTCCTTTCCTTTAATTAAATCTTCAATTATTTCCATTCCCTGCTGCTTTCTGCTATCCCAAAAGTGAATCTCTGTGCCTGCAACAAGGAGGAGGAGGTTTGTTGATTCTATAAAACTTCTTATGAGACTTGTTCCATTGGGTTTCGTCCTCCACTTCTCCCGCCACATTACCTTTCTATCCTCTTCCCCGCAAGGGGACG
>OY757904.1:120481183-120548683 GCA_963585895.1 Sepioteuthis lessoniana | reverse complement strand
TGGTACCAGCTACAGTATCACTATTACCTTCATATGCCATAGATTTTCAACTCTCACACAAGGTCAAAGTATCGGTCTAACTTTCTTTTATTTTTCTTTTATTTTTTGTTGGAACAGCAAAATCCATTACGGTTCATTTATTTAAGTTGATAAACTTAAAGTCTAATCTTTTAACCAGGGTTGGGTGAGACTCGTTTATATTTCTAAACGCCAAAATAATTGTTAGGTATCATTTTAAAGGACACATTCTGATTTGTGTATAAAAATGTTGTTACTAATAGTATATTATACCTTACAAGTTTTTCAGAACAGTTTACCAGGCAGACGTTTACAAGAATCTTTGTGACAGTAAGTTGGCTCAGGCTTCCCAGACTATTCTAAGTATTCATACAGATTTTATTAGTACTCTGGTCTGGATGGTCTCGATTCATTCTCGATTCATTCTCTGATTTACTATTTCCCAAGTCTACTATACTGATCTTCCGGGATAGTTACAGGTGCACCAACTGAAATTGAAATCACCAACACCTTCATGTTCCAAAACTTTTTCAGCACTTTAGCAAGATTCATATATTAGTGTTTCATTTTTTATTATTTGCAACCATTTCTTACCAGTCAAAATTGACGGTGTTTTACTATAAAATGAATAATAGTAATTATTATTATTGTTATTATCATTATTATTATTATTGTTGTTGTTTGTATTGTTGTTGTTTTTGTTTTACTCCTTTCAAGTTTTTTATTTCTTTGTTTTTTTATTATTTGCAACTATTTCTTACCAGTCAAAATTGACGGTATTTTACTATAAAATGAATAATAATAATTATTATTACTGTTATTATCACTATTATTATTGTTGCTGTTGTTATTTGTGTTGTTGTTGTTTTTGTTTTACTCCTTGCGAGTTTTTCCTACACACGTTAGCTTATGATCTTTCACTGACGTCTAAGTGACAGCAAATCCCAGGTCTCCAGGTCTCTTCTCAGTATGCTGGCCCACCTCAATAAAACTGTCGTCTGGATGGTCTTGATTCGTTCTCTGATTTCTCACTCTACCCCCATCTTTTCCTAGCCTTAGTAGGCAATACAATAACACTTAGTATCACCATCATTTTCATGTTTCACAGTTTTCTTATCTATCTAGTAAGGTCCATTTACTTGACTCACGTTTCGCTTTCATTGTTTTTTTATCCGTGATCCGGTAAGATTGCAAGTCCACTCTATGGCATGTTTTGTTGATTATTACAAGGTTTAATCATGGACACGGCGACACGAGTTCAAATCCTGATTTTATATCACATAGCACTCTTACCCTTGGGAAAGGTATGAATCCAATTATTATTCCCTCCAGCTATGGGTAAATAGTAGGGCAGACTAGGTTCTTCAGCCTTGGTGAGGCAACTAGTCTATGAGAAGGAAAACTCTGAATTCAAAGCTGTTAAACTCCGGTTAAAAATTAACCTTGTGTCATATCCTGCCTGAGCGGCGGGGTTGGTAAATATGATTACAAGGTTTAGTCTTCTAGCCTTGATTTGTTAATTTGTTTTTAACTCAAAATCCCGGAGAATTTTATGCGTCTTATTCTCCAGGATGTATTCTTGATTGAGCATATACAATTTTGTAGTTTGGTCAAATTTGAATTTCTCTATAGTTTCGTTTGTATCACCACATAGCCTCCATTTGCCAATCTGCTGCGTATAATTGATCTTCGCTTTTATATAATCGGTTTTTATGGGGATATTTTGTACTGTTATCAAAAGACTCAGTTTCTCTTTCGCAGCCATGTCTATAACTTCTCATGTGAGATTTCACCAGTTTGTCACTTGAAATATTCTCAAAGGTGGTTTACTTCTATTTCTTTTTCAAAGTTATAGTTGCCTGTCTGTTATTACGTTTTCATGAGTTGTTACTGGTCACTGTAATTAATCTTTCTTTGCTCTTTTTAAAGTAGTCTTCTAGCTGTCATATTGAGGCTTTCACACTATCGTCAACACTGGCGAATCCCTTTTCTTCATACAAACAATACCAATGTAATCACTCAGATTTTGTTTAATCAAATTTCAAAGTGCATGCCATCCTCAGGGCATATTTGAGACCTTGTAATTCTTTTCCTGTACTATTTATCCATTCAGTTTTCCCCAATGTTATTGAAAATTTGTTTGCTTCATTTGCATCAGATTCTTGATTTATCCTCGTGCATTCTCCACTTAATTCTTAATATATTTTCTTTCAATATTTTGGAATGTCATGTTTTGTCAGTATTCCTTGACCCTGTCTCGTTATCTTTTAAGTCCTCCTTCATTCACCAATACTTTTTGATTGATCTCTTTAAATTACATTGAGAGTTATGTCTGTTGTTTTGTTGTCTTTCCATCCCGTCATATCCCGGTATGTTTTTTCCTTCCTTAGCAATTTTACATTTTGTCGCAATTTCTTTATCGTTACTTCTAGCCTAATTTCCCGTCCAGGTTTTGTATTTTTGTCCGGGTTCCTTTGGGAATCATCAATTTTATTACAGACTACTTTCTTTCCTGTATAAATTAGCTCGTTTACTTAAGTGCTTTTGTCCGTTGGGATATTTGGTAGTAATTTGTTTACCGTTTTGGTTACTACTTTAACGGTTTTCCTGTCTAATTTCCTGAGGGATGGTAAAGTAGACTTCTTTCAGTCATGATTTTCTTCATTTACTATACTTTTATTTAATTTTCTTGTGTCAATATGTGCTCTGTAGTGCTGGGGTCTGTGGTGTTTTAGTTTTCAGTAATTTGTGTTTCAGTTCTGTTAAAAGGCTATTGCTTTTTAGTATTTAGTGTATCGATTCGTATAGGGGATCTTGTTCATATCATTCACAATTTACTCGTTGAATTGTTTCTAATATCTCAATGTTAGAAAACGTAAGTTTCTTTTATATTATTCTAGCCAGGTCATCAAGTCTGTAGCTTGCTGAGATAAATGAAGCAGATTCTGCTCAAAGTTCTACTATTTTCTTTTCATAACCACTTTCTGGAGGATTGTTCTTAACATTTGTGTGGTGTAGATTTATGTTGTCTTCTTAAGTCCATTTTTCATTATTGTCCTTCGGTTGAGTAGAGTTTTTGTCATTTTTGCCTAACAAAAGTTTGAATATCAAACATTTGCAGGATGCTGATAATATCCCTCATGTTGGCTTATAAGGTATCACCTGCTTATTTATAACGCCCAAACTTGTCTTAGTCTCAGTTTATTTAGCTTTGGATTTATCTTTTTTCATGGGCAGTATTTAATTGTTCTACCAGACTCAGGGATTGCTTATTATACATTGCCCTCCTGTCATAAGTGTGACCTGGTACTTTTACAAAAATAGAGGACACTTACGTGGGTCACAAAAAATAAACTTCGGTTTTAAATTTAGAAAGTTTTAACTTAGTAAAAATTCAAATTTATCCTTCTTTTTTTCAACTTGCAGGTATTGCATCCTCATTCATTGCCTAATTAAACTGCTAGTTGGTGTACGGATAAGATTATAACTGATGCTGTTGTTTAAACCCGATACATTTTTGTATTAATCGATACCCGATCTTTCCCCATCGTTTCAATATTTCCAGATCATTTAAAACATCTCTACCATCTACTATTTGTTTAATGGGTCTTTGTAAAAGAGTTCCAGTCACATAAAATAACGGTGAGATGATGACAATACTCCAACTAAAATTTCGAATCTTTATGCTACATTTTTTTTACTTTCTCCCCCTTCTTACTCTCTCTCTCTCTCTCTCTCTCTCTCTCTCTCTCTCTATATATATATATATATATATATATATATATATATATATATATAAATTCAAACTCAGAAAGATAACATTCAATATTACTTCAATAGTACAACAAAAACTTTGGAAATATATATAAATTTAATAACAATATTCAGGATATCAAACAATCCATTATTACGTAACTCTTTGGGAGGTTTTCACGTCAGCATTAGATGATGGCTTTAATTTAAAACCTTTCTCTCGTATTCTGATAATATTTCGACGGGTCTTTACTTAAAACCAAGGTAGAGCTTATATGTATTCGAAGCATTCATGCTTTTTTCTGCCTCTTTCTTCTAAAATCTTTTGATCATATTGATTGTACTCTTCTTAGAAAATGAGTAAAGTTTAATTTTTGGATTCCATCAACTGCCATATAACCTTTTAAAGTTATCATTATTATTACTTCAAGCATCAACAATTGCAGTATTAGTATTAGTAGTAGTAGTAGAAGTTGTAGGAGCATTGATAGTATTTTAAAATATGTTTTTGCTTATGAAATAAAATCTGACTTCAGACCTTACTACGGAGTGATATTTTCCCATTTAAACAACCACCAACCAACCAACCAACCAACCAACCGACCTATTTTCATTTTGTATCGTACAAGCTTAAAAACTATCATCTTTAAATGACTCTAAAATAAAGATTTGCATTTCTTACTCATGAAAGGATGTTGCAAAATAAAATAAAAAGTGGTGAATATTGGTAATCCTTAGCGTAAAATAGATTAAGTAAGAATCTTTCCCTGCTCCCCCCCAAAAAAAGAAGAATCATTTCGTTCTTTATATAACCTTAAAAAAAGGGTATTTTTTCTTGACATTTTCTATCGTAAAACTACTCTGTAAAAATGGAATTACTGTGCTGCAGCAATAGCTACATTTGTGCTTCCATTAAGAAAAAAAATTGGATCTACCAGTATTAACAGAAATTTTCCTATTGCAAGTTTCAAGTTCAATTTGCAGGCAGCAGCTGCGAAATATTTTCAAAGACTTTCAGAGAAATTCACGAGTTGTAAAACATGTTTTTGCCGCTGGCCAAAACCAAGAAAGACACGACAGCTCTCTTTAGCATTGTTTTTTTTTTTTATTATACAGTTTAAACTTTTTTTTTTTTCCTTTTCATTTTGTTTTCTTTTTGCTTGTTTTCTTGCTGTTAGTAAATAACAACGAATGAGGTCTCCTTGCAAATTCAATAAGCGTGTTGTTTTTATCTGTTTGCTTGAGTTTTATTTTATGTTTATCTTTTTAGATTGGTGTTTTTTTTTTCTTCTTCCGATGAGTTTGTTTGCTTATTTTGGTGTCTCTGAACCTTATTTTTAAGCTTTTTCTTTTTCTCTCTTATTGCTTCTTTGAAATCGTTGCTTTTTTAATCCCATATGAGAGCTATGATTGGGAAGATAATTTCGGGGACTATTTCTTGTTTGATGAGCTCCTTATTGACTGAAAAGCTACACAATCGAACTGAGTTAAATTGCACACGACCAATGGTAAATGGCCATACCAGGTGTTAAGTTCACACAAACTTGTAACATTACACGAACTCTCTTGCTTTTCACCAGGAAAACATGTATGTTATCATATGATCAAAAACTTAATCCTTGGCAGAATGCGACCGAAAGTCAAGTTTTAAACCAACTACAACTGGATTTTATTTAATTTTTTTTTCTCTTAATCGAGCTGACGTACCAAGACTAAAATTCCTAGTCTGGCTGATTATTTACAGCAAGCTAGAGAAAGAAGGGAACAATTTATACATTTCTTAAGAGCATTCGCAAGAAGTGAATTTCAATTTGGCCCGCCAAGTTAAAATCCAACGACGTTAATCATTTGAAACTGCGTCTTCATATAAGATATGAATCAAAATGGCACAGATTTCATATTTTTAAAGATATTGTTTTATTTAATCGAGATATTATTTTAAAATATGAATTGCTTTAGTAAACGTTGGCCTGTTAATACTATTTATGAATATTTATATGCAATTATTTCTTGAAATACCAGTTATTTCATAATACCAATATTCATTATCGAAGTCTTGGGTGTTTATACTGTACTCATATTATGTATTTTGGATATCTAACCTTTACTATATATTTCTGAACGCTATCTTATTCTAATGGTGGTATTAAAATATTCTCTCTCTCTCTCTCTCTCTCTCTCTATATATATATATATATATATATATATATATATACACGTTGGTGTGGTAATATATATATATATATATATATATATATATATATATATATATATATATATATATATGTGTGTGTGTGTGTGTGTGTATGCGTGTGTGTGTGTGTGTGTGTTGGCGGAGTAATTATTTGCAATGTACAGTTTATTAATTACTTATGGAGGTTATTATTGTTAATTATAAGAAACTATAAAAGTAAAACTAAGATTGAATGACCTGCAGTCAAAATACTAATTATTTAATATCCAATTAGTGGAGCGTGGAGCTCAGTGTAGAACGCTAAATAAGTTTGAGAAAGCAAAAGAACTGATCTATTGCGGGATTATTCAGAAATATTTTTCAAACTTGTGACAAGTAATCAAACTATTTTAATTAACAGCATTCTTAATAGAAAGTATACTATGATATACAGTATTGGATAAAAAGAACAACCATCTGATATAAAAGCGTTCAAGAAAATTTGATAACAATTGAGGTGATTGAAGATAATTCATGACAACTTTAGGTTTCTAATATATATTAACTTTACTTGCTGCTTCACACACTCTTGTCATAAAAAAAAAAGTTGGCGACCGTAGTCGAGGGTGACCCGAAGGCTCCCTTTTCGATAGCTACTACACCAAGGTGTAGGGGGGCGCTACTCCTTCCCAGGATTGCTCTACTTTACCCTTCATCCGTACCTTATAATGCTGAGTGTTAAGCAAGGAGGCATCAAGTACCATTCTTTGAGTCTTTGGTATGACTCGACCTGGGATTGAACCCAGGTCTCCCGGGCCATTGTCGAACACTCAAACTGCTAGGCCAATGTCCGGTCTTGTCATACTTTCCGTAAATTTTTAAAAAATAACTTGCGATAAGTGTTGCCAACAGTCATTCAATATTTGTGTAACTGAGTTTACTTGGGTTGGGGTCTAATGGTTAAAGAGATGGACTGCGAAGTCATAGTGAGTGAGTTCGAACTCCAGTCGCCCTATCAGGTTCACTTTCGGATAAATATCCTTGGGAAAGGTATGAAAGCCTAATCCTTCCAGCTATAGGTTAAATAGTACCACCACCGTTCTTCTATAAGGATGGATATTTGATATGCCATTAAAAAAACAAACGTTCTTCATCAGAAGTCTTGTAATTATTGAGCTTTTTATCAGAAATTGACCATAACTTTTTGATTGGATTTGAATCCACAATCTGAGATGGGGCGATCAAATATTAATTACCTTATTCTGAAAATATTCATTTGTACATTTTGCAGTCCGATTTGTGTTATTGTCTCGTCTAAAATAATGTTACGATCAGACTTATTAATTCCGCTCGGTATCATATGATGAATTAGAATTTGATCGCTGTTTGGTATTTCAAGGAAATTTCATGTTAGAAAATTACGAATCTTCACTTCACTAGAAGGAATGTTGAGAAAAAATATCCAACGAAAATAAAATCTTCGTATGTGTGCGTAAACAATTGAAGCTATATTAAATGTAGTTACACTATTAAAAAAGTCAGGTCTATAAATGTCAGGCAAATATATATATATATATATATATATATATATATATATATATATATATATATATATATATATATATGCGCAGATAGATAGATAGATAAAAAAGTATGTATATTGTAATGTGTTCATATTAAACTTGAGTACATTCCGAGGGTGAGGTTTCCATGCTCTGAATCATCACCTATTTTATTGCACCATAATTAGTTAAATCAGTGTCCATATCAGAAATCTCTAATAGATTGCTTTTAATGGCATCGTAACTGTCAAGGCTTTTTTTTATGCCTAGATGTTAGTGAAATGCATTCGTTGAACATTCAAATATACATTTTTTGTGGAGTAACTTCTTTTTTTTGTACTCGGTCCTATCTAAAAGAAAAAAAAAATATTTACTTGATATAAATGAGAACCTGACAGTTCATATCACTCTGGATTAGTGTGGACCCCTAAGTAAAAACAATGGAGAAGTAATCTACACTCCTTATCTCTCCACATGTGAAGCCTCTCCACATGTGAAGCCTCTCCACATGTGAAGCCTCTCCACAGAATATATATGAGTGTCATTCTCATACGTACAAACAAAAGAATACAAGTGGAAATGGATTCATTTTTTCACCCTTATCATCCGGTACTTCCAACTTAAAATTTTAGTAGAGTGTGCGTATCAGTCAATAAATATGTTTTCGGGCTATTTCTGTGTGGATTAATAGTAATGCCTGATCTTCTCCTTCAGTCCACTAGTTTCTACGTATGTGTTTTAATATAACAGTCAGTAACTTGTTAATTATAAGATCTGAAAAGAGATAAAATACGTGCATATTAACGTCAATGAGTTCAATATGCTCATACAATGTAAAAAGATCTTATGAACGCTTTAAAATTAGAATAAAACAAAACTGTAAGTGAGATAAGTAGTAACTATTTTATCAGTTTATTATCGACTTAATAAGAATTCTGTGGCAATCAAAATTTTAATTACGAAAATAATAATTTCCTTGTATAAATAAGGACTATGGAAATTTTATTTAATTTTGATAGAATTAACTCTAATCAGATTCACATTGTATATACCCACACAACATACATACATACATACATACATACATACATACATACATACGTACGTACAAACGTATATATATACATATATACATATATATATATATATATATATATATATATATATATATTAAGGGGGAGTGTGCAGTAGAGTCTGAGAGTATGATGAAAAGGAAAATGTTTTGCAATCAAATTTAATTCATGATTTTGAAAAACGTAACATGGGAGCTTTTTTAGAATTAAAAAATGATTTTAATCTAACTGATGATATATATATATATATATATATATATATATATATATATATATATATATATATATATATATATATAATATATATATATATATATATATATATACGTGTGTGTGTGTGTGTGTGTGTGTGTGTGTGTGTGTGTGTGTATGTGCTTGAGAGAAAGAGAGAAAAAGAGTTAAAGAGTAAAAAAAAGAAGAATAGTCATTACTTTAAAATGAGTGACCTTTGTATAAGACATTGTGAATCTTATTCCGTGATTACAGAAATCCTGCATCAAGTTTCCCGCACATTACATAGGATCCATTTTCATAATCGGAGTGGGGTATAGACATTTGAACTTTCAATGATTTTACATACTTTAAATCTACAACACTGAATCAATGATTTATTTTAGAGAATGTGTACAGTCTTCGCCCTGGAATTACACGCAAATTATATCTGCCGTAGACTTGCAGTGTAATGATGTGTCATCTTGTCTGTTAATCCAACGGAAAAACGTCAAGGTCTTATAGAATTGTTATATAATAACAAGGATTTCGGCGTCAGTGGTAATTATTCAGAAGCATCATTACCGCTGACAAAGAATTCCTTCGACACTAAAATCATGTGTAATACCAGAGTTATCATCCTATGCAGGATATGTTGACCACATAGCTCTACTTCAGGATGTATAATAATAAGAATTATTATAGTGATAATAACGATTAAAGGAGTGATATTTATATTTTCAAAAGCGAAATATAACGATTAGATTTCATTTATATATTTCATTTTCATATATATATATATATATATATATATATATATATATATATATATATATATATATATATATATATATAGAGAGAGAGAGAGAGAGAGAGAGAGAGAGAGAGAGATAAGGGTATATATTTTGACAGCAAGATATTATTCAACTAAGTTTTTTAAAGGTGATGGAAGAATGTTCCTTTATTATTTTTAATTGTAATTTTACAAGTCTTATTATTTTTCTCGTGTGGGGGGTAAAATAACTGTCCCATATATTTTGCACAAGCCCGTTCGACCATATAATAATTATATATAAAAACAATACAAAAAAGAAAAAAAAATTCAAATACTAGAAGCAATATGCATAAAAATTGAAAAAAAAAACAAACATAAATGAAATAGCATTTAACACAGGCACCAATATATCAAATATTTTTAATAACTAAAATCACTAGGTGCTTTTCAACTGAACAAATCGCTGAAAACCTAACCCATAACTTCGAAACAAAACGCCACAAATAGTCAAAACAATAAAACCTCAAACTCTCAACTAAAACTCATGAACCCTGATGACGTCCAAAAGTATTGTCGAAAGCGCTTGGGCAGGATATATTGGAACATTCCTTTACTACTTGGAGGATCTCGACACTTGAAAAATTACAATGAAAAATTATAAACAGTGTTCGATTATCAATGATAAATCTTGCTTGAATATATACATACATATATATATATGATAGATTCTCGAATCAAATTTTTGCCAAACAGTTGCTTTAAGAATATGGACTTTTAGAATACCTATACTGGTCATTTGATTATAGTGGTGAGCACTTTTTGAATAAATTGATAACAACAAACACAGAGATTTTGAAATAAGTGTTTGTCCTTTTCCTTGTGTGGTTAACCTTCCAAGACCAAAGTGCATAGTCTACCCGACTATTTTACCTGTTAATGGTTGGAAAATATGCATTTGTGTATATCTCCTTAATTGAAGGAAATTCTGAGTTTTAGGCACCCACAATAATTTTCAGGTTTGACGTTTCTATAAGAAAAATTTCTTAAGTCTCCCTTTCAGGCTTTCTTATTTACAGACCTAACTGGTGTTACAGTACACCCAGAAAGTGATCGTTTCTCACCTGTCATTTTTCCAGAAGTCTGTTAATAAAGTTCAAACTTTCATTAAAGTTTCTAAGCACCTCTTTTAAATCCGTTCGGTATAGTTCTGTGGGAAGTGCTACATCAAACACCAGTTGGATTACTGATGGTATACCATTTCTAGCAATTATTTTAGGGACCCTGCTGAAGTTTTTGTAGTGTTTATCTAAGGTATTGTTAAATTTTTTCAGGCAAATCAGATTCCCCGTCAACATAATTTATTGAAAAAAATGTCTTGAGGTATATGTGTTGCAAAATTCAAATTCTTTTCCTTTGCCGCTTGAAGCCAGTTTGGCTGGCATGAGTGGGTCTTCCAGGAAAAATCCTCCTCTTAGCTTTGCCGCTCATCATTTAAAGCAAAAGAACGCATCACTTTGCTGTTTGATATTTAGTCAATTTAGAGAGAAAATAGGTTTTAAAAACAGCGCCAGGATCTTATCCTGATTCCGAAGTGACAGATATCCATGACTAATATATTCTTGTATTTTCATCACAAACATGTTTTTTTTAATTTACCCATGAATCTAAGTAATTTAAGGCAGTGTGTTGCTCATCCTGGTTGCATTAGATTTCTTTCTATGTTCAAGTTTTGAGATTTAGTTTTCCTAGATTTGTAAAATTTCATCGTTTTGGGCAGCTGTTTTATCTCTCACCCTTTCTATCCCACCAACTCTCTCTCTCTTTCTATCCCTCTCTCTCTCTTACTAAATATATATATGTGTGTGTGTGTGTGTGTGTGTGTGTATGTGTGTGTGTGTGTGTGAGTATGCATGAGTGTATGCGTGTGTGTATGTATGTGTGTATGTGTGTATATATATAGTTTTACGGGGAGAGAGACACACACAAAGAAAGAAAGAGAGAAAGAGAGAGAGAGAGAGAGAGAGAGAGCTTAAAAAATAGAGCCGAATATTCTGGACAAAAAGATTTTATCCAGTGATGAATGTGTCACTTAAAAAACAACAACAAATACATTGGATTTTATTATGTTCAATTAAATCCATATTCATATTTAATAATGTTAGTGTAGTTTAAAGATTAAACAAACGTGTTGATTTCCTGACATTAATAAAATCAGGCTGATATCATATGAACATGACTCAGCTTCTGCTGCACTGAAATCAACTTAACATTGAGCCACAAATTTTCCAAAGGATATTTGCTTATATTTTATGCGAATTAATAAAATTAAAATTCTTTTTTTTTTTTCTTTTTCCTAATTAGATTATGTCAATCAATAATCAAAATTTTGAAACGATTTTTAAACAAAAATCATCTACTGGCTCTCGATAATGATTTCTGATTGGTTTTGTTTAATCAAATTATTGATGCAATTAATATTCATTTAATATCCAACTTGATCTTGTTTTTGATTTTTATGCTTTATTGGCAATGAACATACAGTTCTTCAAAGCACCTAAGGCGAAAGCAGAACAAGAATGACTGACGCGTTTTAACAGAAACTTTTTTCTTCAATGTAGTAATCATTACTGATGTTCAAAGAAACGGTACAAACCGATGAAAAAATGTCGGTTCATCCAGTTTTTTGTCAGATTCATTATCATACGTTAATAGTTAACTAACATAGTTTTAATCATGGCATGATTATTCCAGTACAGATCGATTGTTATGTTTCTTTCTAATTTCGAGATATAAAATAAAGAACACTAAAACTCTAGTCGACAGATGTCGTCGCAAATATCATGAAAGAAAGAAAGTAAGAAAGAAAGAAGCGAAAGGATGAATCTATGAAGTAAGGAAGTTAGGAAGTAAGTGAAGGGAGGAAGGAAAATACCAACGTAAACTGAATCAGTCATTTTTGCAAAAAGGAACATAGTTGCATCGGTCAACTGATATCCTTGAAAATATCGTGAAAGAAAGAAACAAAGAAAGAAGTAAAGAAGGAAAGAAAAAGGAGAGAAATTTAATCGTCCTCGTGAGTAGAGAAATTGAAGATAACCTGGGAGATATCGTGAGAAAAAGAAAGAAACAAACAAACAAATAAACAAAAAAGAACGTACGAACGAAAGAAAGAAAAAAGAACGTACGAACAAGTGAAAGAAAGAAAGAAAGAAAGAAAGAAAGAAAGAAAGAAGCGTGGCCATAAACTGAATCCGTTGCCTAGAGGAGTAGATAACATTAAGATAACATGGTAAAAATTATGGAAAAATAAATAAGTAAAGAAAGAAAGAAGGAAGGGGGGAAGGAAGAAGATTTTTTAAGTGAAAGTAAGTGGAGATTAAATTAAAGACAATTGCTTCAATGGATACTTTATTATACTTTGGATTAGAATAAAACATCTATCTATGCCTTTGTATAAACACAATAAACCGAAGAGACACTAACAAATGCAGGAAATGTTCTTCCTTATGAGGTGCAGTGAGGTTTTTTGTTTTATAGCATATAAAACTTTATTGTTTATTCAATGTCAAAGCCATCCTTATGTCAGGACAGTAGTGGAGCTATTAACTAATCGCTGGAAGTATTATTATTGTAATGATTATCGTCGATGGAAATGGACATGGTAATTTTATTTCAAATCATGGTCTAGGCTGTTTGCATTTGAAAGAACGCTAATACTCGTATGAAAAGGTATGTATCTAGAAATTCTCCCTCCAGCCATTTGTAAATAGTTGGAGAGACGAGGCTTTTTATCCTTGGCATGGAAACCAGCCTAAAAGAAAGAAACACTGACTGCAAACCTGGTAAACTCAGCTAAAAAAAAATGATATTTCGTCATATCCTGCTTTTTTGGAGGTAAATGAAATAACTGGAATTATTGGGAAGGCCATATATTTCCCAAGGTTATTAGTTCAAAAGTGAATGGTATTGTGTCACTGGAGTTAGAACTCGCATACTACGATAGCAAAGCAAAACTCGCTGGTCCCTACACCACGCAAACTTTCCTTCCGTCCCCTCACAATATATATATATATATATATATATATATGTGTGTGTGTGTGTGTGTGTTTTCTTATCGTTGATGTGTGTGCTTGTGTGTTATAGCTTTAGCTTTACGATATCAAAGCCCAGCTTGCTAGTCTCTACACGACGCAAACTCTTTTTCCTTTTTCTCAGAATATCTATTTAAGGGGACACGCTAGCCCCATACCACATGACCGTGCAAAAGCAGGACATCCAACACGAACATACATTCAGCAACTATGTGAGGATACGGGATGTTGTCCAGAAGACCTGCTTGAGGCGATGAACGATAGGGAAAAGTGGCGAGAGAGGGTCATGGGTATCCGTACTACCTGCACGACATGATGATGATGATGAAGATGATGATGATGATATATATATATATATACAGAAAGAGAGTGAGACGTGGAGCATTCAATAAGTTTCCAGACTTTTGGTACAGGCATTTAAAATTGCCGTAGACTCTTGCAAATTCAGTATGTTAATGCTATACATCTTATGAGATGAATGACTAATTTTTTTTATCATTTGTCTAGACTACGTACTTAGAACATCGATTGACAAAATCAGAGAGAACGGCTTCGAACTGACAAAGAAAAGAAAAAGGAAGGTACCCCGCAAAAACAATTACCAACGCCGACTACGCCGATGACATAGTGATACTAGCAAATACACCCAACCAAGCCGAAACACTACTGCATAGTTTGGAACGATCAGCCGCAGGCATAGGTCTCTATTTCAATGCACACAAAACGGAATAGATGTGCTATAATCAAACAGTGACATCTCCACTCTAGACGGAACCCTCTTAAACTAGTAGACAAATTCACTTACCTTGGAAGCAGCGTCGCATCAACCGAAAAGGACATTGACACGAGGTTAAGGAAAGCATGGACAGCTATCAATAAGCTATCGATTATATGGAAATAAGACCTAACCGATAAAATGAAACGCAGTTTCTTCCAGGCAGCGGTCGCATCGATACTGCTATATGGATGCACTACATGGACTCTAACAAAACGGCTGGAGAAGAAGCTAGACGGCAATTACACAAGAATGCTGCGAGCAATCTTAAACAAGTCCTGGCGGCAATACCACACAAGACACCAACTGTACGGCCACCTGCCTCCTATCACGAAAACTATTCAAGTTAGACGAACCAGACGTGCAGGACACTGCTGGAGAAGCAGGGACGAACTCATAAGCGATGTACTCTTATGGATCCCCACACATGACCGTGCAAAAGCAGGACAACCAACACGAACATACATTCAGCAACTATGTGAGGATACGGGATGTTGTCCAGAAGACCTGCTTGAGGCGATGAACGATAGGGAAAAGTGGCGAGAGAGGGTCAGGGGTATCCGTACTACCTGCACGAAATGATGATGATGATGAAGATGATGATGATATATATATATATATACAGAAAGAGAGTGAGACGTGGAGCATTCAATAAGTTTCCAGACTTTTGGTACAGGCATTTAAAATTGCCGTAGACTCTTGCAAATTCAGTATGTTAATGCTATACATCTTATGAGATGAATGACTGATTTTTTTATCATTTCAGGTTCAATCAACAGCTACAGCAGCAATTGGAATACACCATACTAAAGACTGATTGTCACAGCTGGTAATTTTCAAAAATTCAGTCTGTACGTGAGGACACTTTAGAAGGACAATATGCAATAAAATTGTGTTTTAAACTTGAAAAAATGCCACAGATACCTATGGAATGCTTCAGACTGCTTTTCGACCATCTTGCATGAATCGAGCATCAGTTTTTGATTGTGGCATAAGAGATTCAAGGAAGGCAGGGAGTCTGTTAGGGATGATGTGAGTTGTGGGAAAAGTAAGGAAGCCAATACACTGGAGTTGATTGGACAACGGGTTAGGGTTACTATATTGAGCGTTTAAAGGAGTTCAGGAAGAGATTCGGTCGGAGGATGCCAGCACTCTTCAAATCGGGTCGGTGGCATTACCCCCAGGACAACTCCATCCATGTCACAGACTATTTGAGCAAGATGGGAATCAAGAGAATTCCTCAGATTCCCTATAGTCCAGACCTTGCCCCCTTTGACTTTTGTTTATTCCGTAAGCCCAGAGGTTGTAGTTATGAGACAATTGAGGAGATGAAAGAGGCTGTGACGAATGTCATGGACACTTTCACACCAGAGGACTTCCATGGGGCCTTCCAGAAGTTGTTGAAGCTATACAACAAGTGCATTGCAGTCGGAGGAGATCATTCGAATAGGACTAGAGTTTCATGTGTTTATTATCAATGAAAGTGCCCATACGAAAAAAGTCTGGAAACTTATTTAATGATCCTCGCGTATATATATATATATATATATGTGTGTGTGTGTGTGTGTGTGTGTGTGAACTGGTAGTTGTGTGTATGTGTGTTTGTTTTTAATAGCTTTGTCCTCACGTTCAAAGGGAATCTTAGAAACCTAAAAAAGAAGAGTGCATTTTTCCGTACGTGAATATCCAGTTCCATTACAGTTCAACCTTAAATCTTAAACATTCAAACAAGATATATTGAGCCGATCCATCTTGACATCTGCCCTTCCTCTTCATTGTTTGATTAAAGCGTTTTCCCACAATATTTGAGTAGATTGCCTCAAACGGACAACTTCCACCTCTGAACGGGAAACATGAATACTAATGGCGCGTTACTATCTACCTCACGGAACATAACACAATTTCTTCTTTTGTTTTGTAGCACGTTGCATTTTCTTCAGGGTTGAAGGCACTGCTAGCCGCACACTATTTATGGCTTTTGCTTAGGCATATTTCAAATGCAACTTTTTGCTCCACTCTAGGAGTTTTAGCAATGAAAATGTCCATCAAGTATTTCCCGCACTTTAACATTATAATAATAAGAAAATATATAACGAGGTCAGAGTGACTGAAGATGTCATTTTCTAAAAGCTTCACTTATTTGCCTTTAAGTAAAATGCATGAAATACGCATCAGCATATAACATGGCCTACTTTTATATTTGCGTTCATTTTCTCTGTTTGATCATACTCTTCCACTCGTACGCTCTCTCTCTCTCTCTCTCTCTCTCTCTCTCTCTCTCTCTCTTTATAAAACAAAATATTCAGACGATGAATTTTTGGCATATGATAATATATCATTGTTTAATGTTATATATTTTTACTTTTCTGTTAAGTCATATTCCTGATGTTATAGTTTAATGTTATAATGCTTCATCCGAAAATTATTTTCAAATTTAAAGAAAAATGAAGAAATAAAAAATAGGGTTGTATTATCATTAATTATCCTCGGTTATAAAATACTTTATTTTCGACAATCTTTTTAATGAGCTATTTGTCCTCTCAGTAATGTATGATAACTAATTAATACTAGAGGTCAGATTGATTTACAGATGTTGCTGTAATATAGAAATTTCAGTTTTTGCAAACCAAGTGGATACACATCGGTAGGAGCGATTGTGTTGATAACATATCAAATACTAAACACATTACTATTAATATGGATGTCATTCAGTTTAGTTTAAAATTTGCCCCTGGATTAAAATTGAAAACATACTTATAAACAAGAACAATTGATGCAATATTTGGATATTGGGGAGGAAATTATCTAATGTTTTTGACAGCTCAGTCAGTAGGGGTATTATTGAATAACTAACATTACTTTACCTTTACAAGATAGAAAAAAGAAAGAAAATTTGCACACTATGCTCAAAACACTGCTTTCGTTTTTCAAAATAATACTATATTTTTTAAGGAAATATTTGGTACCCATGGGTTTGTCTTTCAGATTTAGTTTCAGTAATGATAAAAAATTATGGATAAATTGAATAAAATATAACCTACCTTATTTTTTTTTTATTTAGAAACTAGAAACTACAAGATCTTACCTACATGGATATTGTATTTTTGAATAATAACAAATTAAAATTGAAAGTTTACCATGAATCAACTAATAAAAAGGAAATATCCATTTTTACTCACTTCATGAAAGTGCAGAGCATGATACTACACTATCTGAATATACAGCTCAAGTTTTAGAACTCTGGGTAATGTAAAGTACATTTTCATTACTCCCTGGTCCACTCTGATCCGGTATGATTATACCTCTTAAAGTCCCATATATGGGTGAAATAGAAATACTTAATCATTTTTTATATTTCAAAACATTTAACTGTGTGCAAACAAGTACGGATCCTAAACTCAATTAGGAGTATTTAATATCAATACTTGAAATCATTTACCTGAGTGCAAATAGATAAACAATGTTGACTGGTATCCTCAAAAAGCAATACTTAAAACAAGTTTTCAGTGTGCAAACAAATTAGCTCAGGCTCTATTAAAACTCATGCTACTAACAAACTATTCATTTACAAATCATATATATTTAATATATATCTTTATTTATAAAAAAAACTATTTGGCATTATATAAGCTACGAAGTTATTTCATGTGATGTGGACCCAAAGTCGGTTCACAGAAGGAAAATACGGAACACGGTTTAGAGGTAAGAAAGATATATTAACAAAGGTTACAAAGGATAGTGTCCAATATTGGTTGTTCTACTACTCCCGTATTAGGATATTGCTACGCTAGTAATATAGTGCTGAAAGAGTCCATGATATAGGTGAGTTTCGGTCTCACATCATCACGCCAAAGATAAGCCATAAATAGCAACCAAACGATCAACAAACCAATCACATCATTATACCAAAATCAATCTGGGAATAATCATAGGCGTTTTACCTCATAGGCGATAGAATTTGCTGCTCTAAATGTTTAAAGCATTAACTTGATTATATAAAATATTCTTTTGCACAATTTCTATAAACAAATATTTTATTTTATCTGCTAAAATAGAATCTATCAAATTTCACAAACGAAATGTTTAACAGAACAATACAAATAACAATTGATCAAATAAAAAAAATACGAAATAGATATATTATTTTCCTCAATAATATATATATATATATATATATATATATATATATATATATATATATATATATATATAAATATGTATATGTATATCATCGAAAAAAATCTAAACAACCTTGTTATCCAGACAGATACAAACACTTCTAAAACAATTAGGAACATAATTAACAAGAAGAACAAGAAACGTATCAAATCTGACGCATATGTATATTCAATCGTGTATACGGTTGTGATAAAAGCTATAGTCTTGAGACATCAAAATCGATAAAAAGAATGTATTCATAAACACATCTGATATTTCCAAATCAGTAACGACAGGAACACGTGGGTGAAAACACAATTTTGAAACGAGGCCCAATTCTAGTTCTAAATGTTAGTGAAATCACTTAGATATAAGTTAAGATATTCAGAAATATTGTCGAAACCAGCATTGTTCCTAATTATTATACAATAAAAAAAATTCTGTATTTCTCATCTTGTTTGATTATTCAGTTAAAATACACTAAAACTAGGTAGTTATTCTAAAGCTTATTTCAATAAGTTTTATTATTAATTATCAATAACGTATAAGTGCATTTCTTTGTCTACATATGATTTTTAATTAAAATATTATAAGAAAAGCTATTAAGGAAGGCATTCGAGATTTTCAAATCACTAATGACTGAAATATGTTTGTAAAACAATTTTGAAAGCAAATATAGTTTTAAATTTAACTTTGGTTTTGTTTTTTGTAGTTCCTTGGCTTATTAACCATTGTATGTTATTTAATGCAATATAAGTGTTATATATATATATATATATATATATATATATATATATATATATATATATATATATATATATATATAAACTGATAACAACAACCCAAGTGGAAGAAATGATTTAATGAGAGGTCAACACTATAGCTTTTCGGTCTTGCAGAACCATCATCAGGACCAGGAGGAGTGATATTAACAATTCTGAGTTAACGATGGATGTTTAGGAATGTGAAATACGAAAAAAACCTAGGAGAAAATGTGTATAATGAGAAAAAGTTGGTCGTTTAACTGGTGAATCAGCGTTTGATGTTTTAAATTACGTCATTTGACTTATTAGGAATATTGTATAGACTTTATGCACGTTTGTTTTTTGGGTTTTTTTGTATTTCACATTCTTAAACATCTATCGTTAACTCAAAATTTTTAATTTCACCCCTATGGTCCTGATGATGGTTCAGCAGAACCAAAAGGATATAATGTTGACCTCTCTATAAATCTTTCCTTCCAATTGGATCGTTGCTATCTGTTTTTCTACATATTGTCGGATTATAATCCTTTATTTACTCTTCAAATATATATATATATATTAGATATACA
Source organism: Sepioteuthis lessoniana (assembly GCA_963585895.1). Lineage (NCBI taxonomy): Eukaryota > Metazoa > Mollusca > Cephalopoda > Myopsida > Loliginidae > Sepioteuthis > Sepioteuthis lessoniana. The sequence continues at coordinate 120,528,762 of OY757904.1, read as the reverse complement.
TGATTCGCATGCATAAGGCAACAAAATTTAAATAGTTCCAAGTATTGCTATGTCATCATCATCATCATCATCATATCGCGCTGGTAGCACGGATATCCCTGACCCTCTCTCGCCACTCCTCCCTATCGTAGGTGGGTCTTCAGGACAACATTCTGTATCCTCATATAGCTGCTGAATGTATGTTCGAGCTGGTCGCCCTGCTTTTGCGCGGCCATGTGTGGGGATCCATAAGAGTATATCGCTTATGAATTCATCTCTGCTTCTCCAGCAGTGTCCTGCATATCTGGTTCGTCTAACTTGAATAGTTTTCGTGATAGGGGGCAGGTAGCCGTACAGTTCTTGTCTTGTGGGGTGTTGCTGCCAGGACTTGCTCAGGATTGCACGCAGCATTCTTGTGTAATTGCCATCTAGTTTCTTCTCCAGCCGTTTTGTTAGCGTCCATGTAGTGCATCCATATAGCAGTATCGATGTGACCGCTGCCTGGAAGAAACTGCGTTTCATTTTATCGGTTAGGTCTGATTTCCATATAATTGATAGCCTATTGATAGCTGTCCATGCTTTCGTTAGCCTCGTTTCGATATCCTTTTCGGTTGATTCGACGCTTCTTCCTAGGTACGTGAATTTGTCTACTAGTTTAAGTGGGGTTCCTTCAAGAGTGGAGATGTCCCCCGTTTGGTTATAGCACATATATTCCGTTTTGTGTGCATTAACATAGAGGCCTATGCTTGCGGCTGCTCGTTCCAAACTATGCAGTAGTGTTTCGGCTTGGTCAGGTGTATTTGCCAGTATCGCTATGTCATCGGCGTAGTCGGCGTCAGTAATTGTTTTTGCTGGGTATCTTCTGCTTCTTCTCTTCGTCAGCTCGAAGCCATTTTCTCTGATTTTGTCAATCGATGTTCTAATTACGTAGTCTAGACAAATGATAAAGAGGTACGGGGCCAGCCTTTCCCTTTGTAGTACTCCTGCTACAATGTCAAAGTATTCTGTGTCTCCATCCGGTGATCGTACTTTTACTTTAGTGTTTCTATAGAGAATCGTTATTGCCGCTACGGTTTCTTTAGGTATGCCGTACGCTAGTAGGATTTGTTCCATCTTTCCTCTGTGAATGGAGTCGAAAGCCTTGGTAAAGTCGACAAATATTAATGTCGCTTGTAGGTTCTTTGCCCGTACACCTTCAAGGATTCCGCGGATGGTTAATATTTTTGAGGTCGTGGATCTATTTCTTCGGAAGCCATTTTGGTTTTTTCTAAGTATGTTGTCGATTTTGGGTTCTATTCGGTTTCGTAGTAGGGCATTGTGGATTTTGGCAGCTATGGATGTAAGTGTTATGCCTCGGTAGTTTTTGGCTAATCCGAGGTCCCCCTTTTTAGGGAAAGGGAGTATGCATCCCTTCATCCATCTATCTATCGGATTTTGATTGTATACTGCGTTGCAGTGGTTGAGCAGTATGTCGTCGAATTGTCTGGTCTTCCATACTTCCGGGGGAATTTCGTCCAGCCCTGCAGCTTTCCTATTTTTAATTTTTCTGAGAACCGAGTCGAGTTCTTTTTGTGTGAACGGTCCTAGTTTAATGTCTAATTGTTTGCTAATTATTCTGGTGATTGGTTCATGCGTTATTTTTGGTGGGTTTCCAAGTAAGTTTTCGAAGTGCTGTTTCCACAGTTTTATTCTTTCTTGTTGGTTTGCAGTTTTAAGTTTTGCTTTGGCTGTGTTCTTTCTTCTGCTCACTTCGTTTATTGTTTGCCAGGCAATTCCAGATTGTCTATCTTCCACCGAGTCTCTAATCTTATCTATCTGATTTTGAATGTATTCCGTCTGTTCCTATATATATATGCCTGTTAATTGATATTGTGCCGTTTTTAGTTTTAAGGCATTTGTGTTTGTTGGGTTTTTTCGATAGTTTTTGGAGGCTGTTTTCACTAGTGCACGTTTTTCTCTCACCGCTAAAGTTTCCCATGGGAATCAATATTTAGTTTTAAGTTTTGTTGGAATGTATTTTGCTGCTGCCTCGAGGTGTGCATTGACGAAATTTTCATATTCGTCGTTTGGTGTACTTTTTTCCGTCTTTTCTTGTAGTGTTTCGAATCTGTTTCTTAATTCTAGTACATATTTATCTCTTATATTTTTGTTGTTTAATAGGGCCCAGTCATAGTGTTTGGTGGTCGCTGTTCGTTTGGCGTTTTTTCGTAGGCTTAACCGTATTTTCGCCGTGACTATTCTGTGATCGCTGGACACACCCTCGAAAGAGGAGTATGCCTCGCAATTCAATGCACTATTTCTCCATTTCTTGTTAATAAGGACGTAGTCTATCTGAGCTTTAGTATTGTTGGCGTACGTGTATGTCCATAGTTTGCCCTCTCTTTTTTGGTAGTTTGTATTGAGGCATGCTAATCTATTTTCTATCATGAAATCTGTTAGATGTTGCCCATTCCTATTTGACGTGTTGTGGAGGCTGTATTTGTTGTTTCCGTTTTTCCCGATTTGGGCATTCATGTCTCCGCCAATAACTAACATGTTGTGTTTCGGGATGCTACGCACTAATGAGGATAACTCGTCGTAGAAGGTGACTAGTTCAGTTTCTTCACTAACATTGGTGGGGCTGTAGCATGAGATGATTGTTGCTCTGGGGTTTCCGTTAAATGTAGCTGCCATCATTCTAGGTTGTATTTTCTCAACGTTATTAAGCGTTTTTAATGCTTTAGGTCCTATAAGTAATCCTACCCCTCCTACTGCGGCGTTGACAGAGTTTTTCCATGCGGATACAGTGGCGAGCGACCAGCCATTGCCAGTTTCGTGATATTTGATATCTTCTGTGTGCGTGTATCTGTGTTATTGTATGCATATTATGTCTATCTTATGTTCTTCGGCCGATGCGATTAGCTCTGGGAGTTGTTCTATTCTATTTAAGGTTCTTACGTTAAATGTGGCTATTTGTAGTGTTTGCTTGCATTTTAGTAGTTTTGATTGTTTGAGCTCTGTAGCTGATTTTTCGAACACCGAGGCCAGGGCTCCAACCTCAGCAGGACGCGCCCCTTTTTTACCCGCGCGAAGAGCGATGCGGTTTGTGTAAGTGGTTTGAGTGTGGGTCATGGGTATCTTTCGATGGCTGTTTTATTCTCTTCTATAGAAGCAACTCTTATAGAGGAGCAGCAGTAGTTCCCCGATCGAACTAGCGATCCTGAGCGTAAAGTCGTCAAACTAACGTCCAGGACCCGTTAAGGTATTGAGTTTGGTCGTCCATGGGTTTATTCAAATATCTTTACGTACATCATGCTGGTTCCCATGTGTACGCAAAAAAAAGGGGGGGTAATTTTGGTTTAAGTTTTAAGTTTTAACTTAAGTCCATCATTAAGGTACTTTCGTATAACTTTCACTGGTACTGACTTGTGCTTTTTTTTTTGTATTGGGACTTTTCCTAGGTTTTTCATTTTTTTTTTTCTTTTTACTACAGTTGGGAACCTAGCAGGCTTCAGGAATTATAGAGGTTGAAATTTTTTTTTTCTTGTGGGGGGGGGCTGTGGTAGCATTAGGTGTTTTAGGCTTTTTCTTTTTCTTCTAAACTACTGTTAGGGCTTTCTTTACGACGTTTTAAATTATTCGATTGAAGATATTCAAAAACATTCTGCCTTGTTCGCTGACATGTGGAAAGACTAACATCAATTTGGCTTTATAGTAGAGTAAGCGTGTCTTTACATTTAAAACGCATAGTTTAAGCATTATTTCACAAACAAAATACAGCATAACATTTTGTAAAATTCAGCATTTTAAATTGATAGGACTTAAAGACATACTGACCAATATTGATATATTTCTTCCAGTTGGCTCCTGAGTTCAAATGCTACTTCTTCGTTTTGACTTTTATTTACTACTAAAATTTTAGGTAGCTTTGGAGGCGGTCTACGGGGGGGGATTCTTTTTTTTTCTTTTCCCCTTTCTCTTGGGGGGGGGGGGCTGTGGTAGCATTAGATGTTTTAGGCTTTTCTGTTTCTTCTAAACTACTGTTAGGGCTCATAGCCATTTGTTTCCACACAGTTAAATGATCAAACATTTCTATGTAAAACAATTCAATTTAACATAACGTTGGATTTATTTACATTACTCTCTCTCTTTTTTCACTCCCAACACACTATCTATCTATCTATCTATAGATATATCGTTGACAGACAAATTGAGATTGCTGTGTAATAACAATAAAATTGAACCAGTTTATATCGGTTTTTGCTTAATGTTCAATTGTTTTGTGTAGAATGTTCATAATTTTATTTATTAACGGGTTTTTACGAAAATTTCAATAGCTCTAAATTCTGACAATTACTTTTTCATTTTTTTTTAAATGTTTTACGTTATTTTCCTAATTTGTTTTCTAATTAGGTATCCTTTGTAAATTACATTACTTAGATTAAGACGAGACAATGTCCCTTATCTGATATTTAGTTCCACACACACACACACACACACACACACACACACACACACACACACACACACACACGTATATATATATATATATATACATGAATATGTATATATATATATATATAGAGAGAGAGAGGGAGAGAGAGAGAGAACTATTTTATTGATCTTGATGTATGAAAGCCCAAATATTTATTTAGTTAACGATATGAACCGTTGGACTACCCACAAAGATAATTTATTTATCGTGATGAAAGCCTGTCCAAAAGCAGCCATACTTTTTGTATCAACTGATAACAGAAGAATGATGCACGAATGCGTCTCAAATTCTCACAAAAAACACGCCTCAGGTTTCGTATTCAGATTTGTTCCTCTTAGACCGTTTGCCTAACTGAGGCTAGATAGTCAAGCCTACTTATTTACACCCGACATATGAGAAATTACTAGCTGCCACTCACGCGTAATGCAAAGATCTTCTATTGAACTGAGCACTACAGATGCCGTTAAGCGTATGTGTAAAAAAATATATATGCGTGAAAATTCCTTCGCTTACGCTCAAATTGTCGATAGATCTAGGGTAATATATTCGAATAGCGTAAAGTCAGCCAGGTTTCAATCCCTGCTTGAAACATCTATCGTGTCTGGGTACACTGATGCGTTATGATACAATGAAGCAGTCAGTTTGTTGATGACTATCTATATATGCACTTTTATTCAAACATTCTTAAATGTAGTTCAGTCTGGGACAGAAGTGAGTAAAGATGTTTTTGCCTGAATAATGTATCCATGAATTATAAGTCTCAATCTGTTATTGAAATTTTAGCACTAGAAAGCTGCCGGCGAATTCAAATTTATAATTTTATGACTGCAATCCATGGCTCTAGAGGTATAGATATAAAAAAAATCGACAACAATGGAGTAGACAGTAGATATATTTGATAAAATAGATAAAGACTGAGAGTTTTGCAGAAACTAGACAAGAAGCAAAACTGACTCTGAAAATGGAAAAATGAATTTCTCTGGTAAAATATATTAGCAAAGAGAAAAGCATATCATTGAGACTTTGAACTATTGGAGAAATTTGTGACAGAGGTCTCCCATGACAATTGACAAATGCTCTAATGAAATAATTGAATGATCTATCAACAGCTCCTCAACAGATATATATATATATATATATATATATATATATATATATATATATATATATATATATATATATAATTAGCTTGTTCGTCTGTGTAATATCAAAATACCAGAACACGATTTCGTTTTTGTTACATATATTTGGTATTGATCTGGTAATTTATTTAATTTTCTTGGTCATTTTTTAATTAATTATTCAATGTTAAACTCAAAATGACGAACTATAAATTAAGGGAGTCATCTGGACGTAGTGGCTATCTCGTTGGTGTGTGACATGGTTGTTTAGGTTTCCGACGCCATTTAAGCTATAATGTTTACCTCTGGACAAAAGCCCATGGAAAAGGTATCACCAATCTTATACCTCAAGCTATATATTGAAAAATACCACTTTTGTCTTCCACAAAGATGGATTAACGTTTAATAACCCATGAAAATTGATATGCTATTAAAAAAAAAGCAATACAGAAACCAAATAACGGCTCCTCATCATTATCATACTTTAGCTGGTATAACTATTAAGCTAAAAGTTTCATTTTATTTAATGGCGTATCAACATTTACGGGTCATTTAATGCCAAATCCTTCATTATAGAAGAACATTTGTGGTGTTATCTAATTAATATCAGTGGGGAACAGTAAGGAATGTCATACCTTTCTTAGGATATTCCTCCAAAAATAAATGAAATAATGTAATTGGTGTTCAAACTCGCTTACAAAGATATTGCAAGTCAGCACATTAGCCGCTAAACCGCGCGGAATTTCCTCTGTGTTCTTTCAGGGGAAAAAAATCACCGACAAGGATCAATATATTTAATGAAAATTGTTTCAAAGAATGATAATCACGTTACAAAGTTTATCAGTAAGACAGCATTCAGCTTCGAACTGGATGTGGGTTTGGAATTTTTTTTTTTTTTTACCGCGTGAGTCATATGTTCCTTTTTCCTATTACGCATTTACCTTACTATAAATGCACTCAATGCATCCTTAGTATTGTCGAGATGCTACGTAGCTTCCCACGTTATAGTTCAGTTTCCGGAGGTGGGTATACCTACAGAGATGGGAATCTAGATATTTGTGCTTATATAATGATGGTAATATTTTCGGGGCTGTCCTCGTGGTGTAATGGTTAAAGCGATGGACTGCGGAATCGTAGTCCGCAAGTTCGTACTCCAGTCGCGCTATTACGTTCACTTTCGGACAAATACCCTTGGGAAAGGTATGAACCCCCTTATCCTCTCAGCTATGGGATAGATAGTACCACTACTGTTCTTCTAGGAGAATGGCTTTGATATGCCAAGAAACCAAACCAAACCAAACCGAAAATATTTTCAGTGCTAAATTTTTGGATCATTTGAGTCATATAAAAATTATCAGAATCTTTCTGGGATATGTATGACCTACTAATGTCTAAATAAGCAGGGTTCATTGACTCTATAAACCTAATGATGTATATTGTGGAAGTGTTTGTGATGTAATGGTTATCATCTTTGCAAATGGACCCGACTACACGAATTCAAATACTCGACGAGGTTGATTACATTTCACATTGCACTCATTCTTCTGTGAAAGATCTGAATCTAATTATTATGCTTCCAGCAATGGATAAATAGTGGGGCAGACTGGGTTTTTCGGTCTTCGTGCGGTAACCAGTCTAGTAGAAAGAAAACTCTGAAGTGAAACCCGTTAAACTCCACTTAAAAACTGATCTTGGGTCATATCCTGCACGTGTGGAGGTGTTGTTGAATACATATATTGTGTGTCATATGTTCCTCGTTGCCTACGATTCCTAAAACTATTACATCTTGGAAACTTAGGTGTATAAGCCTGAAGGTATCAGAAAGATCTACTCATGTTCACCTGTTATCATTCCTGTTCCGTTTTCATACGGATCGAAATTATTCTCATCCTAAGAAAAACAGGGCATTCAATGTTCTTAACATTTTTTTATATTGTTAAATGATCGCTACGGGCAGATCAGCCGATTTTCCACAGCTTTGTATACTTGAACAAACATGTCTTCATCACATAATACTTGTATCAGGTATTATGATACTAGGAAAGTTATGATTGGCTCTATGACACCTGAAAATTGATGGTGATGGTCTTCATTTACGTACCGGAGCGGAATTTGATAATATCCTAAAGCTACTGAGTGACCTGATTTTGTTCGAAGTTGAAATTACATTTTTCCTTTAGATGTGGGAGAAACATCTCAGCTAGAATTTTGTAACTCGTTCGAAATCATTTGAATAAAAGATGTACCAATATTCAGTAATATAAAAAAATGCTGTAAAACGCCGTTTTACAGGTTTAAGAGAGTGATACCAGTGCATATTTTTATTTCTTGAATCACATTATAATTAGCTATAATTAATCGAAAAAAGAAAAACGGACAAGTTTTAGGGGATTTATTAATATTATTATTAGAGTGCTAAGTAATGCATTAACTCGAGTTTCCATTCAATCAGGACCAATATTAGCCTCTTTATTTCCATTATAAACCCACAACAGAAAGAGAAACAAAATAAACGCATTTAGATATACAAGGACATTAATGAACATAATATACTTATCAATGGTCTAAAGATAAAGAATACACAAATGTTTCACAACGACTGGAAAGGTACAAATATTGTTTCATGGAGGAGCATTATATAGATATGGTACTCACAGTTAATGATCCAAGAGTTCTATAACTAAGATTTAATTTATCACAAGTCATTTGTTTGCACACAGTTTTAATATCAAGTAGTTCTATTCGATTGAAATATAGGACCTTATCAGTTGCTACCACTCCAGATCAGTGTGGACCTTGGAATAATGGCAATGAAGGGGTGCTGCACGTTCCCCGAACAGAAACCTTATTATCAGATGCATTCGTACACTTGTTGACCCGGTCTTACCACGTATTTTTCGGCTCAATCCGACTGAGCAACACCAATTTAAATATCTCTTTCTAACAAATGTCAGAAATGTTGTCTCTATTATTTTGTCAAATATTCATTCATATATATCAATGTTATTAGGATCAAACATGCATCCATAAAGTGTGCTTACGTTGATTTTTTTTCCCTAGTATAATCAAGTATATGTTTTGTGCAATGGGCTTAGACTTATGATAAGTATTATATTTTCTATCTTCCCTCAGGAATGTCTGTGTTTGTTGCCGTATATACGGAGAGGGGGAAAATAATAAAATACATAGAAATATATTTTCTTTGAAGCTTGAGATTAAATATCTGAGCTTATTTCGATCATAAATTCTGTTTGAAGTTAATAGTATTAAATACTTACGTAAACATTGGAGAATTAGTTTAAAAACATAGTATAATAAAAATAATAGAGAATTCATTGAGGAATTCTTCGTAAATTCTTTCACAGCATCTCTATTCTTAGTGATTACGCTTCCGTCTAACTGTAAACAGAAGATATGGAAACAAGAACAATGAAATAGAAGCGTATTGATTTTCACATGGTGATGAGTCATTGACATTCAATATCAACAGACATGAAGAATCAATTATTTTTACTTGATTTCCGGTTAGATTGAACATTATACATTGTGGTCTTTGAGATATGATATTAAGTCGAGTTAGTCAAGAATACTTCAACTACATCTCGTGAAAAATGGTAATACTCCTACCTAAATAAAGAGCAAAACGTACCAAAAAATGATTCCAAGGAAATGATACTAAACTGAATCCAGTGATAAGGATCTCATTGTGAGGCTCTGATTCGTTGATAGCGCTCTCTTGGAGAGTCAAAATAAAGGATAGTGAAAAACAGGATAAGCACCAGGAATTTAGTAAGAGAGCTGAAAAATATCGTGGAAAATTAATCTGACAGTTATACAGATCCTAAATGGAACCCAATGCCACTAAAAAACAGAAACTAGAAGAAGTATATATGAAAGTAAAAAAATGATCTAGCTAAATCACAGTACTGCTGTGATCATGTCAACCTTTTTTTGTGTTAGTTGCCGAAGTTTTGGATCAGTACCATCTATGTCATGCCTGATATTGTTACTTGCAAATGGTACTTGATAGCCGATTCAAATCTTACTTTGTGAGATAATTTGTTGTTGTTTTTTTTTGTTGTTTTTTTTTTTTGTTTTTGCTTGCATATTAACGTTCATGTGTTGACTTCTTTCAAAGCGATCCTTCCAGAAGAAAAGAAGTGGTAACATTCTTCCCTTAGTTTGAGGAATAAGGGGTTTATACTTTTCTCACTAGTATAACACAAGTGAACCTAATAACGTGACTTAAGTTCGAAATCGCTCACTTTAGTATCGCAGTCCAGGACGTTAGCAACCACGTCATTGGAACTATTCATTGATAGATGTAACACTAATTAACCATACTATTATCTTTCGAGACGCTATGAAGAGTGGTTGTTCAAAATGGCAACCTTAAGACGCGTAGGTTTTTTGGGACTATATCAAATTATCTATTTTTTAGCCGTTCACCTGTAAATGCTGTCTCAGTCATATTCATCCTGAAGCATGCAGAGATCGCCATTTAAAATCTTTCTATGAGATTCCATGTATGAACCAACTTTATTCCAATTATCAAACACTCAGAAAACAAAGGTACATTTTTTAAATTCCGCGCATACAAGTTATTTAAGAACACACATTTAGCAGGGCATAACTATTTATTAATATTTTAACGGGGTACGCATCAGAGTTTAGTATTCTAATTTTTATTACACACCTAGTGGAATAATAAAAATTGAAATGTTCAATCTTCCATGGTATATGAAAAGTTACGTGATATTCGTAGCACTAATCCCCACCGATATCTTAATAGGCTGTCTCTTAAACATGGAAAGGTCCTCATGGGAAATGAGAGTTTAACCTTCATAAAAACGATTGAAGTCCTCCAAAAGATCAGGAAAATATTCGTAGACAGGTAGGCGAAAGTTTTTGTCAAGAAGGTAGAGGATTAGGCCTGGGAAGATGACACACCATGTTGTTTCTTCTGGAAATTAGGTGTCTTTTTAGTCATCACGCACTCCTGAATAAATCTTTGTGACTCTCAATTTAAAAAAAGTTTATGGCATGTCCGAGATTAATCCACACAACAATATGAAAGCCAGTATTATTTGGAGGAAGTAAGCACTCTAAATTAAACCTTACTTTGCATTGAGAGACGCTGATTATTTCGCTATAGTATAACTCTTTAAATTAGGTCCTCTAAAGGAAGCTGATTTGAAGCCACTTGCATCCTATTTCTGAAATTACATCGAGAGAGTACCGTCCAAAGCTTACATAAGACAATGAAGCTTGCCTTGATATTTGAATATTTAAAGCTATTTCGTTGTGTGATATAATAAGAGATTTTGAGTAATTGTTTTAGAACTAAGTTGTTTTCTGGCTAGACTTAGATAGATTTCAACTAAAAGACAGTGGAAAAAGTGCAACATATGTGAGAAAAACATTCGAGGTTGTCAGAAAGATAGAGAGAGAGAAAGGCTAAATCGATGAAACGGATAGGAAAGCGAACCAGAGGTTTCGTAAAACCTGATTAGGATAGGAGCAGACCATCAGGTTAAAAGTAGAAATGTATCAGCCACAATACGCCCTGACTCGGTGATTGGTTTAAAGAAACTCAAACAAAAGTGGATGTCGGATATAATTTTATTTCAAAAAGGCAAGTTGGAGATGACCGGTGGAGATGTGAAGACAGGCCGAAAATTACGGCACTTTTTTAGGTGAGTTCCGTAAAGAAGTCTCACAGTAGCCAAGAAGAAGAATTCCAAGAACTGTGTCTGCCTCTCTTTTTTCATGTGACGGTTTATTTTCTCTATCTAAAGCAGTTGACACATTTCATACTCTGTTTCTTTCTTTTCATAGACTAGCAGAGAGGAGTGGTAAAAAACAAATATATTATATTAGCGAACCAATCGACGGTGTTTCGTGTGTTCTTCACTTTTTTCACGGCTATGTTACAACGGAGGTCCGACTGAAATTTAAGGGAGAATAGTTATACTCATAGATACTTGAGAACTGTGGTAGTACACTCGTGAAAAATCCCCATAGAAGGCATATAAACAGTAAGCACTTTATGTGAACATGAACTCATGACCGTAATACATTTTTAAATAATATTTTTCGGTTTTTCCAATTTGAACATCTGTACAGATTTTTTTTGTAACTTATTTTCTTTTCTATTTTTCTTTTCTGTTCATTTTGCTCCTTTTTCTTTTTTCATAATACACTATTTTTTCCCTATTGGTTATCTTTTTTTCTTTCCTAATTTGTTCTCACTTTGGCTGGTAATATTTTGTAAGGTCTTAGATCTTCCGTAGCCCTATTTTTCACGAGCACTCTATACAAATCAACTATAGCAACGGTTGTAGTATTTGCACACGAAGGAAAAATTAGGAATCAGAGTAAATTTTTTTCCTTGTGAAAGCGTATGCAATTAATTAGGTAGCAGAAATATTAATCAACCTATTATTTGGCGAATTTAGCTACTCTTTATCATATTACAAAATCTAATGTAATCTGAAATTCATGAAAGCGTATTCTTTTTTTATATACATATTAAAGAAAAAGACTCAATATTCATTTCATAAAACCACATACAGAAATATACAGCTATAAGAAAAACACACAGAGAAGAAGACACAAATATCAGTCGAGAGCTTTAAACTAATTAGCGATTCATTAACCTTATTACATTTACGTATTCTGACGTGAGTTTGATATTTTCTTTGAGCTGAAGCATTATCAAGAGTGTTCATTTAATTAGAACTGATGTTATTCCTGCTTTTGTTCATCTCCTTGATATTTAATACTCAGAAAATATATTAGATTATTTATTATTTGCACGTCATTTATGAATTTCGTCATTCACGAGATGGTTCTTTTTTAAATATATCAGATACTTCTCTCTCTCCCTCTCTCTGTATATATATATATATATATATATATATATATATTGCGAAAACATAATAACCACCTGCTGAATAAAGTGCTACTCCAGGATTTTCTCGCTAAGTAGCTATTACCCGACCAGGCTTTGCCTTGATATAACATCTATGCATAACCCCTTGAATTTAATTCTTGGAGAGCAAAACAACAGGTCTAACAAAAATTGGGAGTTAGAAGTTTTGTAGTTTAAATATATTTGTCAAACTTGTAGATTGTTTTAGATCCTGGAAATCTGGGGATTAAAGCAATGGAGTGATTCTTTTTTTCTGAAGTGATTGTTTTACAACTTTTTTTCATGTTAAAGATGCTTATCTATCTATCTATCTATCTATCTATCTATCTATCTATCTACTGACAACACATGAATACTTTCGGAAGAAAGGGCTACGCTATTACGTGGAAAATGCAGTCAACTAAAAATATACTAGAGACTAACTTCTTAATACATTGATAAATAGTATATGCATTCACCAGAATATGACTTGTTGAACGAGACGCAGATAATTTTGAGATACCCTGGGACCTCCCAATTTTAAGCAAAATACCAGGCCGTGTTTTAGTCGCAAAGAAGAAATAACGTCAGTGGGTGGACTTGACCTCTGCAGTATATAATAGTGTTAAAATAAATCAAGAGCCTTACCAGTTAGTGCTGTAGAATACTCGGACTGCATCTCTGCATAGGTGTAAGACCCCATCAACGAGTGTGCTATATATGACACTAAATAAAACCTGATGGTGATACTCCAGTAGTTCTGGAGCTTTGAGGAATATACAGTACTCCTTCATTGTCATCGACCCCAGGTCCGCTCTGACCCGGAGTTGTTATATCTGATAGAATCCTATCTATGGGTCAAATACATTAAAACTGAGAGCAGAAAATGAATAATGCTAGATTGAATTATCTGAAATAGAACAGTTGTATCATTTAACTACGTGTACATAAATGACTGATGTTTAATTGAAATGTTAGTGATGTATACCTATATTAGGAACCCTTTAACTGTGTGCAAATGACTGAGAAACGGTGAATAGAATAATTAGTGTTAATTATGTGATAACACACCTGGCTGACACCCCACTCTATCAGCTTCCTTAAACCAAACTACTCGTGGTCAGTGATTCATCCAGTGGTTTCTGACCAGGAGCATTACACATTTCTTTACTGATACGCAAAATACAACCGAAAGAGTGGAAGAAAGAGCAAACGAACAAACAGGGACTTGGGTCAGCGCCAAGCGAAAGAAATAGGAATCTGTGGGACACTTTTTGTGCAGCTCTCCGTGCATTTGTAGACTATCGCAGGCATGTATTTTGCGTGAGATATCCTCAAAAGCCACTAGCCATGCTGAATTCTGTTCACTGTGTCCTTCTCCTTCTCTTGACTGCTCTCTCAAGCCAACTGTTCCTTCCCTGGACTGTTATCTCTCGCCGACTGGTCTCCTCTGTTTTCTTTGTCAACTCAACTCTCTCTGTCTCCTCTCGGACCCTCCTCCACTTCCAGTTTCGCGGGAGATCTCGTCCTCAGGCCCTTTGTGAGGGTTTTGCTCCAAAAGAGACAAAGAGATCGTATGAGTGGCGCCAACACAAACGGAAACGAATTGCTACGCATCGTGTCACAAATAGCAATATTTGTAACCACTTTCCTGTGTGCAAAACATCATTGATATTCAACAGAATCATAAGTGTTTGATAGCCATAATTGAAACCATTTAACTGAGCGGAAACGATAGCAGTACAAGTGTGCGAAGAAATTATTTATAACTCATTTAAAAATGGAATTTCCGACCAACTAATCTCTTACTCACCATGTATATCTATTAAAATGTGTGCAAATAAATAACTGATATTAAATTGTTACAGTAATACTTGTATAGCAAGCAGAATTATCTGCCAACAGAAAATTATGAAACATTAAGTCACCACGATATTCCATAGCCCATTTATTCAAATTTTTAGAATCAAACTGCTGTTTATGCGTGTTTCACTTGCGAAATTAAAAATATTTTATAACAAAAACAAAAGTTATTTTTCGTTTACGGTCGAAAGATAAAGATATATTTTCTCTTTCGTATTTTGGCTTAATTTTACCCCATCACTCAACCTTTCCTAACATATATTTGACTTTAAAATACACCGATACATCTTTCTCTGGAATGGCTGGGACTTTTCTTTTGTGAAGAAACCTTTTTGTGTTAGGCATACAGTATAAACGTGTTATTCATTATTTTCTTCATTTTTTATTTCAATAAATAAAACATTGTTTTGTTTAAATATCGGGATCTTTATTAAATTCATTTTCATTTATTCTGTAACGCTATTTTATCATGAATATTTCGTTTACATACAAAAAAAAGGATGATCAAAACATGAAAATACTTTACTGTGTGCAAAAGAAATGAGCTCAGACCCGTTTAAAATCTATATCTACAAAATATTTTTTAAAATAATATATTTAGTATATACGAGGATCTTTAAATATGTTTTCAGACTTTTTTCGTATGGGCACTTTTATTCATAGTACACACATGAAACTCTAGTCCCTTTCCAAGTAATCTCCTCCAGCTGCAATGCACTTGTTGTGCCATTCCAACAACTTCTGGAAGATCCCATGGAAGTCCTCTTGTGTGAGCGTGTCAATGACCTTCGCCACAGCCTCTTTCATCTCCTCAATTCTCTTATAACGACAGCCTCTTTGCTTAGGGAATAACCAAAAGTCATAGGGAGCAAGGTCTAGACTATAGGGAAGGTGAGGAACTGTCTTGATGCCCATCTTGCTCAAATAATTTGTGCCAAGGATGGAGTTTTGGACTGCAGTATTGTACTGGTGGAAATGCCAATGACCCGATTTGAAGACTGCTGGCCTTTTCCCTAGGAATCTCTTCCTGAACTCCCTTAAAACCTCAACATATTAACCCTAACCTAACCCTTTGGCCAATCAACTCTGGTGTATTGACTTCCTAACTCCTCCCACACATTTCATTATCCCTCAAACACTCCATGTCTTCCTTGAATCTCATATGCCACTTAAAAACTTATGCTTAATTCATGCAAGATGGTCCAAAAGCAGAGTGAAGCCTTCCATACGTTTCTGTGGCATTTTTCCCAAGTTTAAAACAGAATTTTATGGCATATTGTTCTTCCTCACGTCCACATTGCATTTTTGAAAATTAGCATCTGTGACAATCAGGCTTTAGTAGGCTGTATTCCAATTGCTGCTGCAGCTGTTCATTTAAACCTGAAATCATAGAAATTGGTTAGTCATCTTATATGATGTATAGCAATAACATACTGAATTTTCAAGATTTTACAACAATTTCAAATGCCTGTACAAAAAAACTCTGGAAACTTATTGAATGTACCACGTATGCAAAACATGATCTGATATTAAATAACAATGGTTTTTATACCCTAAAAGCAAGCCAAACTAAACCCAAAGAAATCGAAAAACTAGATAAATTCTTGCATCTCGACTGAGAGTTTAAAAAAATATACGGAGGGTGACGGTTAAAAGAACGCCAATCTTAGTGGGATCCCTTTGAAGTAATTCGAAAGAACCTAGAAAAGACACTGTAGTAACTGAAAATCTAAGCAAGCAATGGGACAGTCATATCATTTTATAGAAAAGCTTTAATACATAGAAAAGTTCCAGAGACCGGAGGGGATTCTCTGTCACATGGGTTTTAGTAAAAATCACATTATAACTGGCGAGAAAAACTCGTAGACAGTATAGTAATAATAATAAACTGAAAGAGTGTGTAAAGAAGGATAAGTACCTCGACCTTGCAAGAAAATTGAAAAAACTGTGGAACATGCAGGTGACAATTATACCAAATGTAATTGGTTCGTTTCGAACAGTAACTAAAGATTACTAAAGGGACTGGAGGACTTGGAAGTTGGCGGACGAGTGTAGACAATCAAAACTACTACATTATTGAGAACGGCCAGAATACTAGGAAGAGTCCTGGAGACTTGAGAAGACTTGCTGTCACTCAAACTCCAGTGATAGACCATCAGCTAAAACTGATGTGAAAAACTCTAGTGAGTAAATAATAATAATAATAATAATGATAATAATAATAATAATAATAATAATAATAATAATAATAATAATAATAATAATAAGAAGAAGAAGAAGAAGAAGAAGAAGAAGAAGAAGAAGAAGAAGAAGAAGAAGAAGAAATTGACATCTTTTAGATTTTACTGTTTCAGAAAAATACAGTTTCAACATAGAAGAAACTGATAGACGAATACTTGGACTTTACGAGAAAACATTAAGAAAGCTGTGGACCTCGGGGATGACAGTGATGATAATTGAAGTTGATGCACTTGGAACCAAAAATTAGAAGAATTGGAAATCAAAATGAAATTCGAAAACATAGAGACCACAACATTGGTCAGAGAAACTAGATTACTCAGAAAATTCAAGTATATCTGAGGAGGCTTGCTTTTACTCAGAATCCTATGACTGAATCCTGGTTAATGCTGGGAAGAAAAATTCGCAAGAAGTAACATAACAATAATCATGGATTTTGCATTACCAGATAGACATAGAGGGAAAATAAGAGATATCAAAATGGTAGACAAATACCTGAATCTTGCCAGAGAACTTAAAATGTCATTACCTACCCAATAAAACTTCCATATGTAGTTTTACTTTCGATGTTAAGGTGCGTAGTCCACATAAAATGAATGATCAGATGGACTACTTTTTAGCATATATTTACTCAAGAATTTTATTGTCTTTCGAACTGGTATTTTTTTCACATCATATGCTGATGCTACAGCTTTAACAATATACTGAAGCTTATAGGCCTTCCTATAAATCTGAATCATGAATAGGAAAGGCTCAACGGGACAAGTGGCTGTCTTTCGTTGATAAATTGTTTACTGCTCATAGGGAACTTCCTTGATGGACACGCTTAGCTTAATTATTCTGACTGGCTGGTGGTACCATAGTCACATACCAGACAACAATTGACGTAGTGTTTTAGAAATTATAACCCTTTTTTCTTGATTAAGACAATCTACAGTTTGGGCCATCGTAGATCTTCAACTCCGTTCACTTAAAATTTTCATAAAACTTGGCGAAGCAATATCCTTTTAAGTCCAGGTAATTTTTTTCCACTCTTGTGGACCACTGTGAATAGATATTCCCAAATAGACGGGAAACTCTCGCAAATCATGCTATTTCAAACTGTTTGACCCAGTCTTTTTGGCATAAGAATTTAGTTTTAAAATAAGTCAGGAAAATATACTGTGCTCGTTACTTACGTCATACAAAAAAAAAACAACAGTTTTTCGCTTTCAAATTCGAATAACTCTGTTATCGATAAAGACTGTTTTTATAGTGGGTAGATTTCATTCATGTCAAATATTTAAAAATGAAACAGTTTGACTTCACAAGCTCACTCACTGACTCACTTGTGGCGTAATAATTATCGTGGCAGAAAATGAACCACGCAGACACGAGTTAAAATCATGGACGAGGATGTATTCATTTCACATTGGGCTCAGCCTGTGGAAAAAGTGTGAATCCTAATACTCTCCCTCGAAATATGGTTAAATAATAGGTCAATGTGGACACTTAAGTCTTTGTATGGCAACCAGTCAAGAAGAAAGAAAACTTTGAATTCAAACCAGTTTAACTCCGCCTAAACATTGACATTCTGTCACATCCTACCCGGAAGAAGGGATATATATATATATATATATATATATATATATATATATATATATATATATATATATGTATGTATAATTCTCTAAAGCATGTTTCATCAAATTTTAATGATATCATTATGTTCAGGTATATTTTTAAAATTTGTAAAAAAAGTTTGTACAACTTTACACCCAGAACGCTTTTCCCGATTATTGATTTTTTTTTTCACATTTTTTCTTTTGTGCAAGATAGCTGCAAGAATGTAAATTTTCACTCGGGGAAGAGTAAAAGTAAAAGTTAGCGACCATAGTCGAGGGTGACCCGAAGGCTCCCTTTTCGATAGCTACTACACCAAGGTGTAGGGGAGGGCGCTACTCCATTCCCAGGATTGCTCCACTTTACCCTTGAACCGTACCTTATAATGCTGAGTGTTAAGCAAGGTGGTATCAAGTTCCATTTTTAAAGTCTTTGGTAGGACTCGACCTGGGATTGAACCCAGGTCTCCCGGGCCATTGGCGAACACTCTAACCACTGGGCCAAAAGAAAGCAAAAAAAAAAAAAAAAATTCACCGGATTTATAGAAAAAAGTAATCTCGTTTATACCCTTGAAAATTTTGGAAAAAATAAGCTCCGGCCAATGTTTACATAAACGCTAAGTTTAAGAAACATTGTAAGAAGACAGAAAGAAAGAAAGATTTTAAAAATTTAAAAAAATCTTTCAAAAAAAATGTGTCAATGTCTTTTTAACGATACATGTTTAAGAAAAAAACATCTATTATATATATATATATATATATATATATATATATATATATATATATATATATATACGTACGTGTGTGAATGAATTCATATATACAAACTCGTCAAACAGGAATGGACAACATCTAAAAGGTTTCACGATAGAAAATAGATTAACATGGCTCGATACAAACTTTCAAAAAAGGAAGGGAAAATTATGGACCTACATGTAGGCAAACAACACTAAAGAACAGATGGACTACATCTTTATTTACAAAAAATGGAAAAATAGCGCAATAAATTGCGATATTTACTTCTCATTCGAGTGTGTGTCCTCCGACCATAGAATTGCCACAGCAAAAATATATATCTGAGTTTAAGAAGAAACTCCACACCAACAGCGAACACTTAACAATATGACTACGCCCTTCTTAACAACAGGGATATTAGAGATGATATGTGTTAGCATTGAGAAACAAATTCGATGCACTACAGGAGAAGACAGAAAAACGTACCTCGAATGACTAATATGAGAATTTCGTCAACGCACACCTCGAGGCAGCAGCGAAATGCATACCAAAAAAACTTAGAACTAAATCTAGAGTCCAATGGGAGACATTGCTGGTTGGAGAAAAACGTGCAGACGTGAAAACAGCCTCTAAATGCAATAGGAAGACCCCAACAACCGCAAATGCCCTAAAACTAAAAAAGGCACTAAATAAATTAGCAAGCATATATCTAAAAGAACAAACAGAATGCAAACAAAGTCAGATAGATATAATTAGAGGCTCAGTGGAAGATAGGCAATCTAGGATAGCATGACAAAAGATAAACGAAGTGTGTAGAAGGAAGAGCATAGCCAAAGCTAAATTGTAAGCGACAAACCAACAAGAAAGAAAAAAACTGTGGAAACAGTATTTCGAGAATCTACTACGAAACCCACCGAAAGTAACACATGAACCAATCAACAGAATTGTTGGTAAGCAATTAAACAATAAACTAGGACTGTTTACTCTAGATCAACTCGACTCAGTACTCAGAAAAATTGAAAATAGGAAAGCCACAGGGCTTGATGAAATTCCTCCCAGAAGTATGGAAGACCAGACAATTCGATGACATAATGCTCCGACGCTGAAACGCTGTTAAAAATCAAAATACGATAGACAGATGGATGAAGAGATGCATCCTCCCGTTCCCTTAAAAGGGTGACCTTGGATTAGCAAGACTACCGAGGTACAAAACTTACATCCATTGCGGCCAAAATATACGATGCCCTATTACGAAACCCCAGAGAACCCAAAATTGACAACATTATCAGGAAGAACAAAAATGGCTTCTGAAGAAATAGATCCACATCCTCGTAAATATTGACTATCCGAAGAATCCTTGATGCCGTACGGGCAAAACGCCTACAGGCGACAATACTATTTGTCGACTTTTCCAAGATCTTTGATTCCGTTCACAGAGGGAAGATGGAACAAATTCTACTTGCATACAGCATACCAAAAGAGACCGTCACAGCAATAATGATTCTATAGAAGCATCAAAGTGAAAGTACGATCTCCGGATGGAAACACAGACTACTTCGACATAGTAGCAGGAGTACTGCAAGGAGACACACTAGCCCCATACCCCTTTATCATCTGTTTAGACTACGTGCTTAGAACATCGATTAATAAAATCAAAGAAAACGGCTTCGAGCTGACAAAGAAAAGAAGCAGAAGGTACCCCGCAAAAACAATTACCGACGCCGTCTACGCCGATGATATAGCGATTCTGCCAAATACACCCGCCCAAGCGGAAACACTGCGACATAGCTTGGAACGAGCTGCCGCAGGCATTGGCCCCCAGGTCAATGCACACAAAACGGAATATATGTTCTTTAATCAAAAAGACGACATGTACACAATAGGTGGTAGCTCTTTTTTACTTGTAGACAAGTTCAGCTATTTTGGAAGCAGTGTCTCATCAACCGAGGCTGAAATCGACACGTGGCTAACAAAGGTATGGACAGCTATCGATAAACTATCGGTCATATGGAAATCAAACCGATAAAAGGAAACGCAGTTTCTTCTAAGCAGCGGTCATGTCGATACTATTATATGGATGCACTACACGGATGCTAATTAAAAGGATGGAGAAAACGATTGACAGCAACTACACGAGAATACTGCGAGGAATTTTGAACCAGTCCTGGAGACAACACCCCGCAAAGACCCAACTGTACGGCCAACTACCTCCCATTACGAAAACTATCAAAGTTACACGAACCATGCATGCAGGACATTGCTGGAGACGAGATCATAAGTGATGTACTCCTATGGACCCCGTCATAAGGCCGAACAAAAGCGGGACGACCAACTGGAACGTACATACAACAGCTCTGTGAGGATACAGGATGGAGCCCTGAGGACCTGCTAGAATCGATGAACGACAGGTAGGAGTGGCGAGATAGGGTCAGGGATATCCGTGCTGGTTGCACGACATGATGATATATATATATATATATATATATATATATATATATATATACAACCACTTCGTACCAGTAGGAAGTGACAAAGGTCAACTTATTAGTCGCCATACCAAGGATAAAAAACAGAATTTCCCTACTAGTTATTTAGACGTAGTTGGAATAAGATTCGTTGAATTCTTAGTTTTCCCAAGGTAAAACTCCTCCATGACTTGAACATGGGTCGCCGTGTCCATTTACACCAACTGCACCCTTTACACTACTGGTGATTCCATGCTTCCCCTCTCTCTCTCTCTCTCTCTCTCTCTCTCTCTCTCTCTCTGAAGTTATATATATATATATATATATTTAAAACTGTATATTGACATACGGAATTCGCACAATAGAAGTCTTTCTTAGCGGAAGAACCAACGCAGTACTTGTACAGATTTCTACGCGACGTAGTTATCGTTGCGTGGCAAAATATATGCTGTAGATATCAACTGTCTGTGTATATTTTGGAATCTCCTGGGTACTTTGGCCGTGACAGATTTACGTCACTATAGTTGACGCTTTTAAAATATATCCGGTTGAGATATTAATGTCCATCCTTTTTTTTTTATAGATTTCCATTTCTCCACATTTATTACGGATAATACACCTAGCGAAAACTGAAACATTGACCAGTCGATATGTTGTGCAAACATCAGCGTATATTTCTTCAAACGAAATGTAAAAGGAATATTTTTCTCTTCATCCTAAAATTACAGCCTGACTGTTATATATATAAAAAAAAGAATTAAAAGCGGAAAAGACATAAAACAGCGATAAAATATCCACTAATGTTTTATTTAAAAGTTCTGCGTTGTCTGGCATTCAGGCTTCAAGATACTTACCGTAACCGTTGATTTTCAGTGGTCATCTGCCCGGTCGATGGAGGTTCAAATACACTGATTGTATCCCCTGCTGAGAGGTAAGACCATCTCCCACAAAATGGTGTCCTTGGTAAGAAACTAAATAGCATCTGACGAAGAGGTTCCAATTTTGATGTTTGAAGTATCCGTTCATAGATATTTCTTGTAGGTACTTCGTACTGGCTTAGTTGTACATGTTACTCTTCCATCTTGGGATCAAATAGATATATTTAAGAATTGTTTATATTAGATAGCACCGTGTGCAAATAACAACAACCTCTTAAGAAATAACTGCACAAATAATATCATAAACGCAATTCCCTAACCTTTACAGACGGGTTAATATGCCGTTAAAATCAATGAACCAGGCAATCTAAGCGGCTATCGATTTGAAAATGAATACGCTCATTTTTACTTAACTTCAATGATTAGACAAGAACCACTATTTTCAGCATGATTTTGATATAAACCAAAAAATGTATTAAAACTGCATCATCCGAAGTGGTCCCTAATTTTTTTTTAAAAATGTTTGGGCCAACAACTTTTCACTTCCATCTCATCTATTTGACCATATTCCTTACCTCTGCCACGGACAGGAATTGGCAAAAGAAGAATTTTTAATATTCTTTGACATTCAAGATATCCTTCTCATTGTCTTGTTTTACAAGCAAAGCTGAAGAACGCATACTTCTCGATTATTTTCTTATTGGTTGTGTTAATGGGAAGGCATGAATCCAGATCCCTAATGAGGCCTAATTCAAGAAGCTTAATGCAAAACGAAACAGTTTCGTCCAGGATATGAACTGAGGTCACCGATTGAAACCGACATAACTCTACGCAGCATCAGATATTTTACAAGGAAATTTTTATAACTACTTATGTGTATATAAGTATGTGCCCAAAAAAAAATAGTTTCAAGCGACAATCAATTAAATCATTATTCTGAATGAATATTTCTCACAAATATTCTCTAAACATGCTACGACCTATTAACTAGAATATGCTGACTGTACACCCGTTAGATGGGTATAACCTCTGTGTATTACACTAAGTAGTATCTGATTGTGAATCTCCACTTCTAGATATTTTAGGGATTTGGTGTTACCTTTTATGACCATTATTCCCGAGTACACTCTTACTCGGAGTAGTAATGCATGTTAGGGTTCCATCTCTGAACCGAATAGATATGTTTCAAAATTATTTGTATTCAATAGAACTGTGAACAAAATAAGAAAAAAATCATGTTAAAGATAACTGCAAAATATTTAAATGTTAGCCTACAAAAAATGTAATTCTCTAATAGTTTAGTTGAAAATAAATCTAGTCGGGTTTGCATCCTAATAAAATATATCTGTCAATCAGATGTAAGGTAACTGAATCCTGAACTCACTATAAATAGTAACCTACATGTTTGTAGTTACTTTATATAATCTTCATTTTCCTGCCATACAATTGGCGACTGAAATTATCATTTTACTCTACATGAAGTCTTTAATATTATCTTTTTCTTATACCCAAGTCCGTTGTGGTTTACAATATTTCCTTTACAAGAGTTCAAATAAATATTTTTTCTCTTTCGTAACCAAATAATAAGGTCAATTTCTACTTTCCTTTTATAGCTTAGGTCATTACCATAGGCTGCAATTTTCTTCTCGTTAATATTGTATAAAATGCGGTATCATATAAAATATAGAGGAAATCAACTGCAACAAGACTCCGCCTGCAATATGCTTCATAAAAGACAATAATATAGAAATGCCTAAGTCTGAGTCACGGCAAAAAGAATACTGCAATTGTCGAGAAGCAGACAAACAAGGAAGAAAGAAGAGTGAAAACAGTGGGAAGGTTGGTCGCTGCTGCGATTCGAAAAGAATGCAAAACTAATGAAGTAACATCAAGTAAATAATCAATAGCTACTGCCTTTGAATATTCTATGATTAATTGATACTATTCGCCAAAGAAGCAACACTGGGTTCTCGTGTAGGGTGTTCGAACTTCTGACATTTGAAACGGTATATGAAATATACCTCTCCTTTTTTCCCAACATTGATTATTCTTCCCACTTAAGTAAAAAAATAAAGACATCATATTAATCAATGAGAGTTGCTTTATGTATACCTTTTTGGCTTATGAAAAAATTATTCACAGAGGTGGAAATTCATATATTATAATAAATCATCGCGAGTACTTGCATGATAATTTTTGTCTTCAATGCATAAAATCAACAGAAATTTCTTTAGAAATAAGAGCAAGAATATTTGAACGATTTTCCTCGAAAACACTTATTACGAGGATAAATGAAGTTCTATTTGTTACATAGACGTAGATATAAAAGTAACCAAGCCGATCATTACTCTTACATAGGTTTAATTCGAACAAGTTTACGTAACCAAGTTTCCTCTTAATACCAAACAACTTGTGGAAATCTGTAAGAAGTCTTTTAACATTAGATCGAATTGTATTTCTAGGATTCAGCTGCTAATTCTATAAGGAATGAGATTTTCAAGATAATTCCATGATTTCTTTTCTAAAGATTGGATTTTCTCGAAAAAAATATACCACTAATTTAAAAAAAAATCAATTTAGTTTAAAACCTTTCAAAAGCAGCCTATGGCTTTTCGATGCATTGGTTGACATTGCTTTCAGTGAAAGTCTGCTCCAATCCTCTATCTTTTAAAGTAAAAGGAGATTTTTTACAAGCTTCGGCTGTTTTGATTCTTGTACATGGTTGAATAATATAGAAACTAAATTTGGCCAACTAGCAAAAACAAAGATATATCAGCTTTTAGGGACAATAAACATCTAGAGGATCTATAAAGAGAGATGGATGATACGGATCGATGAAGAGAGAGAGAGAGAGAGAGAGAGAGAGAGAGAGTGTGTGTGTGTGTGTGTGTGCTTCTTTCTATCAGTACAACTTGATGATGTTGATTTCATTTAAGCAATGTTTTATGAAGCCAGAATGTTCGGCTACTAAAAACTGTTTACGTCTTAACTGTTTTTATTTTATTTACAGCTAAATTCAAAAAACATAAAAAAACAAGGTAAACATCACTTGAGTGGGCTAATTCCATAATCATTGCCAGAAGAGTATTTACCGTTTTTTCTGGTAGTATTCTTACACAAATGTATATAATATGTGGAAATATTTTGTATAAAATTAATAGTTCCAATCGCATTTCTTGTGTCTATTTAACGATTTCGTCTTCTTTCAGATATATGTTCTTTTCCGAAAAGATCTATTTTAGATAGGCTTTCGAATAAATGATTTAATTTTATTTGCTGGGAAATAAGTCAACGGTAGGGATTTTGCATAACAAAGAGTACAATAAAAATCAATTATTAAGGTCGTTCAAGATCAGCAAACATGTTTTTTTTTTGTTTGTTTTTTCATTTTCTAAGATTTCCGTATACTGGAAAACAAGTCACGCATTGATGCTGCACAGACTCGATCGTCTGCCAGAATAATAATAAAGGAAAATATTCAACGTCATCGTAAGAAGTGACGAAACAAGAGAAATACGGATAGCAAAATGAAAAGAGGCAAATGTAAGAAATAAGAACAAAACAAAGTATAAATAGGAAAAAAGAGAAAACAAAGGAAAGAGAAATGGAATCGTTCGAGGACATCACCAGGAAAGGAAAAAGAAATAAGAGCAGTCCGTCCAATATAACAACTATATGATTGAATATATATATATATATATATATATATATGGTCTTTCAATAATATTAGTATCATTCTTTAATGTGATAACTAGAAAATCTTCTGTGAAATTTTTGCAGAATGTGTAGAAACAACTCAAAATTCTATGTTTACTGTAATCTTTTTTTCTTTCTCTT
Source organism: Sepioteuthis lessoniana (assembly GCA_963585895.1). Taxonomy (NCBI): domain Eukaryota; kingdom Metazoa; phylum Mollusca; class Cephalopoda; order Myopsida; family Loliginidae; genus Sepioteuthis; species Sepioteuthis lessoniana. The sequence goes on along the minus strand of OY757904.1, from coordinate 120,502,658 downwards.
TTCGGGTAGAAAAAAATGTCACTGTGAAAAAGGTGTTTAAACATTAAATAGAACTTCGATTAGTGTCTGCACTTGTAGATACAATCGGAATAAAATCGAGTATAGTCACTTGGAATTGTGCCTAAAATGCTGGACAGCAAGATTGTAATAAGCAAATTCGAAATCCTGTATCGCTAACACGTTCACTTTAGGATGATAGATGTGGGAATTGTATGCACTTCCCCATTATCCATTAAGCTATGAGTTAAATAGTATCACTACTGTTCTTCTAAAAGGATGATTCTGGCCATAGCTAACCCATGAAGTTTGATATGCCATTAAACAAAGAAACAACATCAAACCAAAATCCGAGATTATCAAACGAGAATCGGTCAAATGTTTTGATTAGGAAATCATATCAATGTTTCTGAAAGACCTAATGTTTCTCAACTGATTGTGAATTTTTTAAACAGCCTAAGTATATCACCAAATACTTCCAATTAGGGTCTTCTGTTCAATTGTGAATGTAATAATTCACAATAAATATATATATAATGAATTTCCTCCAGTAAATAAAGTGATCTTGCATAGATACATCAAAAAATAGTATTTGCGCCTAAGAATAGGACATGCGGAAAAAACAGGAGACAGGAACGTCGTAACAGACGTTTCGAAAGCTATAAAAGAGGAACATTACTGAAATATTAGGTCATTTATCTTATTGAGTCTATTTAAAAATGAAAACTGCCTAAGAGGTGCCACTCTATACATAACGATGCGATTGTAAAAGAAAAAAGAAAAGAAGAAACTTGACAACAATTGTTTTGTGACACTCCTCTATATTGCACATGAAAAACGTGTCTACGCAAATAATATGAGTTACCGGAAATAAAAATCAGTCACGTGAACGGATATTTTTTTCAAAAGTAGATAATCAATTTACATCCCCACGTGCAATGAATATAGAGTGATTTTTTTTATAAATCTTGTCAACCTTATCAGAGAAAATTTCATAAGTATTTTTAAGTATTCTCCACCTCCTCATCTTCCCTGTCAGCACATAACTGAAATCTCCCACGGGTGTTTAAAAATGTTTATACTTCTATGAGAGTATCTTTATTACAAAACGCAGAAGTCATATCACAGAGAGAACATGGATAAGATTAACGGGAATCGTTAAGCGAGGATGACGTTAAAAACATATCATAAAGGAATTCCTACAGAAATGTCATCATTTCTCTAGAATACTCTTTACAACTGCCAACCGTGAAAAAATAACGAATAACTTCAAATCACTCTCTCTCTATCTTTCATTGATTATAGTAAGTTGTTTGAATCAGGAAAACAAGTTGTAGTTTTCAATTCAAATCTTTACACGGCCACCGATGAATAGAGTGTAAAATCTATTTAGAATATATATATATATATCATCATCATATCGCGTTGGTAGCACGGATATCCCTGACCCTCTCTCGCCACTCCTCCCTATCGTTCATCGCCCTAGGTAGGTCTTCAGGACAACATCCTGTATCCTCACATAGCTGCTGAATGTACGTTAGAGCTGGTCGTCCTGCTTTTGTGCGGCCATGTGTGGGGATCCATAAGAGTACATCTCTTATGAGTTCATCTCTGCTTCTCCAGCAGTATCCTGCATGTCTGGTTCGTCTAACTTGAATAGTTTTCGTGATAGGGGGCAGGTGGCCGTACAGTTGGTGTCTTGTGGGGTGTTGCTGCCAGGACTTGTTCAGGATTGCACGCAGCATTCTTGTGTAATTGCCATCTAGCTTATTCTCCAGTCGTTTTGTAAGCGTCCATGTAGTGCATCCATATAGCAGTATCGAGGTGACCGCTGCCTGGAAGAAACTGCGTTTCATTTTATCGGTTAGGTCTGATTTCCATATAATCGATAGCCTATTGATAGCTGTCCATGCTTTCGTTAACCTCGTTTCGATGTCCTTTTCGGTTATTTGAAAACATATTCAAGATAATGAAATGGAAAAATAATAGGGGTAAATGAAAAGGAAGAATAATGGAGCCCTTAGTATAAAAATTAGTAGCAGAATCACCGGGTTAGTTTGATTTATTCATTGAGTGATTTTTTTTATTGGCATATCAATCCTTTCAGCCTTATGCAGTTCCTTGTAAGAGAAGAAAGTATGATAATGTAGAAGTTAATATTTCTCAAAATAATTCCATTGGCATTAAATGCTTTCATTCCAACGAGTTTTAATTTGTTCAATGAGCCTTAAAATCTTTTAGAATAGTATCAAAATGCGCTGTATAATTATAGTATTTAACATAACATAAGATCTTTCTCTTAAGATGAATTTTCTGTTTCTAATACATGATCATATCTCATCGGTGTTCAGCTGTACTTGCACACTCCCGTGACCAAGTTATTCGTTGAAAAGTTTCTCGACTGTTTTGCATTATTTTCCCAATTAATACTTGTTTCTTTGTACCAGGCGATTGGCCAAAAAAGTACAGTGTTCTCCAATGGTCTGGGAGACAAGAGTTCAATCACATGTCGAATTGTACCAAAGACTATAAAATGGTACTTGCGTAACAGACATTATTATAAGCTAATGATCGAGGGTAAAGTGGAGCAATCCAGGGATAGGAATAGCACCCTCCCCTACACATCGGATCACTTTCAACTACAGTTGCCAACTTTACTACATGCTTGTTCGTTTAGATGAAGTGACTCTAGTATTCACACCTAAATATCAATACTTACCTGACTCGTTCGGGTCAGGTGGGTTTCGGTGATTTAAATGGCCTTGTTCAAGGGTCCAGTCTCGAGAGCAAGACCTGCTCTGCTGGATTGAGTTCAGCACTTGGTGTCTGAGGCGCTCCAACAAAGGGGAGTATCGACGGGATCAATTATTTTTGTGACAGCTGTTCATGACTACAGATTTGAGTAGGGCTCCCCACATTAAAATGACTTGTGTCAAATTCTACCTGGTGGGAGTTGGATAGATGTCTTTATTATATAAATTGTCTTAAATGCTTTTGTTCATATATATCCGATTTGTAAACATAAGTCAACAAAGTCATGTTGGTTTTGTTTGGTTTTATGACATATCAACCATTATTGGTTATCTAAAGCCAAATTTAAAATATGATTTGTCAACTTATTTTGTTGATACATAGTTAAATAATCAAAGAGTTCTATTTCAAACAATTCAATTTAGAATAAGTCAACAAAGTTCAATAGCTCCTAGTATTGCTATTTTCCACTAAGAATTCTATTCAACACCACTCATTAGTTTACGCATAGGTGAATGATCAAAGAGTTCTGTTTTTAACAATTCAATTTAGCATAAGTTGTTTGTTTGCACTCATTGTAAATATCAAAATGTTATATCTGACCCATAATTAAGACCCTATCATATGCTACTACTCCGGGCCATATTGAACCTTGGAATGATGACAATGAAGGGGTATTTTGCTTTCCTCAAAGCCCCAGCATTTCTGGACCCTTATCAACGGATTGTTTAATGTCATATCTTGGACACTGGTTGGTGGGGGTCTTAACACTCTTCAGAGATGCAATTGTTTATTCTACAGCCCCAGCCGACTGGGCAATGTTTCCTTGTATATCATTTTCTTAAACAACCTGTTACAATTACGATGATGGTTTTCCAAAACACGAAACCAATTTTTCGCTAACCGGCTGGAGATAGACTTTTTGACATCGTGCAGGAATACATTAGCGCCATATCTATTTAAACACAGCAGAGAATTCATTCTTATACATCAATAGAACTAATAAAAGTCAAGAAACAGAATATATCAAGAAGAAACTATGACAGAAACATACTAAATAAATGATCTTGCGCTTCTCGCAAATTCAACAACCTGAACAGATTCCCTACTACATAGTCTAGAGTAATAATGAGATGGCATTTGTTTCTCGGTGAACTCAAATAAAACAGATTTTAAGTGTTTTAAATAAAAAAAAAAGTGACACTTTCACCTTAATTGGCAGGCCTCTAAAATTAGTATATTACTTAATACACCTCGGGAGGAATTGCTTATCTTCTGAAATTGATTTCAATATACACTTAGCAAAGGAGTGGAATGCTATTTATGGAAATCTGATGTCTTCGTTAAAATAAAACTGGACTTCTTCGAAGTTTTAGTTGTGTACATATTAACATATGGAATGGCACATAGACCCAAATAAAACACGTTGTGAAAAAAATAGAAAATTATACAAGAATACATCGAGTAGCCATGAAAAAAACACAGGAAGAAATACTCCGCAGTTGTGCGTCCACGTTTCTCCAATCTCAGGAACCATTTAAGTAAGACTAACATGATAAACAGACCACATCTGAAGAAGTAAGGATGAAGACATTAATATGATCTCTAAAGGAATCCTACACTTAACCGTGCCAGTGTTGGCCGACTAGCAAACATTTACATAAATTAGCACTGTAATGACACGGGATGCAGCCAAGTGGACCTACCCGGAGAGCTGATTGATAGGGATAAGTGACTTGATGATAGATAGATAGATAAATAATGTCTAATTTGCTTTCCACGTTTTTATAAAAGTTTAACTGTCAGTTGAATGCTTTGCGTTTGTAATAATTCATAAAACGAAACTTTAAGATCTAATTTCGACCGGTAACCGATCAGTCAAGCAAATAGGGTTGTTCATTCCGTTATGTTCATAGTATATTACTTACTACCATTAGCACAACATATGAAATCAGCACACTTAGAGTAAATAAACTAATGGCAGTTAAAATGCAAGAAATTTATAATTTAATAGCTGAACATTTTCACATTTTAAATTGAATCTTAATTAAACAAGGAGAACGTATTCAAATTAATAGTATCGTCTTTTTTCAAGCCACGCAGAGGGGAATATTAGATAATACAATATTGTTGAAAAATACGTTGTAGTCCAGTTGGTTGGGGCTGCAGAATACACCGACGGTATCTCTGCAAAGGAGTAAGACTCCCCCAAGGAATGTCCAAGATATGACACAAAACAGTCCGATTGTGAGGCTCCAGTAATGTGCGAACTATGGGGAATGCGGAATACCCCTTCATTTTCCATCGTTCCCAGGTCCACTGTGGCCTAGATTTGTGGCACCTTATAGGGTCCTGTCTATGGGTCAAATAGAACTGAACTGTCATTTCATGCAAAACTCAATTGTTTGAAATAGTTCAGTTTATAAGCGTAAAAAATACCGACTCATTTGCCAAGTGGGTAGAGTGTTCGCCAATGGTCCAGGAGACCTGGGTTCAATCCCAGGTCACATCATTCCAAAGACTTTAAAATGGTGCTTGAGGCCTCCTTGCTTAACACTCAGCATTATAAGTTACGTATGAAGGGTAAAGTGGAGCATTCAAGAAAAGGGAGTAGCGCCCTCCCCTACGCCTTTGTGTAGTAGTTATTGAAAAGGGAGCCTTCTGGTTACCCTCGACTACGGTCGCCAACTTTACTTTTCACTTATAAGTATAAAAATGGATTTGGCACTAATGATCTTCAATGGTTGATGTGCCATAAAACCAAACCAGACCAAACCAAAAAAAAGTTTGAATAATTTAGAATTTTCCTTCTTAAAACAAATACCATATGAAGTCTGAATTGATATACAGTTAAAGTACAGATCTTCAAAACTTCAACAAGCACTTTGGTATAACAACTTGAAAAGGAACCTAGGTTTCAAGAAAAAAACCCTGCAAATTTAAGTAACGGAAAGGATCGTAAAATTCATTGACAAAAGCAATCCACAATGGAGTATGGTGGAAGAAGTTGGTGTAAAATTCGGTCCAATAAAACGAACCGGAGTGGTTAAAAAAGAAAACAAACCCTTAGACTACGAAAGATATCAAAACTTCAGGATATAACCAAACCCAAAAATGTCTTTAGAATAGTAATTCGTAAAAAAACATTTAAAATGTGGTCAAAACTGGAATCAATATTTGTGACCTAACTCTAAGAATATTACTGAATGAGATTTGATTTTTTTTAGCAAAATTCCAAGTGTAAAAGAGCCTAAAAAATACAATTAGGTTAAACTGGGTTTAAGAGAAACAATCGTAAAGTGTTGAAAATTGGATGTAAGTGATGTTCCATGATGAATCAATAAACCGAATCGTGGAAGGCTAGAACTTTTGGCGGATGCCGTTCTATTAAGATTTACAAAGATGAAGGTTAGAGTAAAATAAGCATCACCAAAGAAAAGCTTTTAAGTGCTATTCGGTAACATTAAGTGCTATTCGGTAACGTTAAAACTTATTTGATAAAAACAATTGCTTTAAATTAGTGAATTAAATTCAAGTCTGGAAGAGTTAATATTGTTATAAAATTTTAAGGTGGGACAATAAGGTATTGATTTTATTTCTTTGGTAAAGAATTTAATAATTTTTCCTCTATATCGATTTATTTAATTATACTTTCTTCAGCATGACTTAGAAAAGAAGTATACCATTCATTTAAATGATTTTATTTCGTTTATTTAAGGTATATCTTAAAAGTCCAAATGCCAAGCAATAAAAAAAATTGCGTTTTATATGTTCTCAGTACTTCTAAATAAAAAGAAAAAACAAGTGAACATCCACTTATTATGCTAATTCAATACTATTTTGTAAGGAAAAGTTAATGAACATTATTAATAAGTTTGATGTAAGAAGGAAGAAAATATGTCTTTGCGTCATACAAGCCAAAATTTAGTAAAAGTATAAAAAGAATTCTTTTTTTTTTTGTTTTTTTCTTTTCATTTTTCTTTCTTTTTTTTGGCTGTTGGTGATGTTACTGTTATTTTGAACCTTCTCCTTGGATTCTGACATTGCACCAAATTATCCTTGAATGGATGTAACCTCCCAAGAAATCTATGAATGCAACGTTTGATGACATTAAATGAGCAACCAAATGAGCATGTTAGGATGTGGCAATTTTGATGCCATGTTAATTGATTCTTAAACAGTTCATTAAAAAAAAAAGATCAATGAATTATAAAAAAAAAACACTTGTCGTCTCCATTTTTCAATGCATGCAACGGAATTCCAGTAATTTTATATTATTATAACCACAGGAGGTATGATATAACTGTATTCTTAACAGCATGAGACATCAGAAAGAGCTAGATGGTTAACAAGCTGTTCTGAAGTATTACATTACACGTGTCGTGAGTTCCATGTTTTCGAAGGACCCATGCTTTCCCTTTTTGTTAGTTTAATTAATCTGCTCGTGTTAAAAGGTTTAAACAAAGCCAATGAAAGAGTACGCCTTTTGTAAAGCCACGGTTAAAAAGGTGTCTATTTAAACAAACCCTCAACTCCTGACAGGAAGTGACACCAGTTTAATGTTTTCAACGTAGTAAAGTTGGTCTGAATTCAAATTTTCTGTTTTTCTATACTGGTTTCCAAAGCAAGGTTAAAGAATATATTCTTCACTATTTTTATCAAGGCCTTGAGCAAGAAGATATCAATGGTTAGTTGGTTGGTTGGTTGGTTAGTTGGTTGGTTTTATGACACATCAACTTTGTAGGTTATTTAATACCAAATCCATTTTTATATAAATAATCAGTTCTATTTCAAACAATTCAGTTTAACCTAAGTACGTTTTCAATGTCAAAAATAGCTCCATTTCAAACAATTCAGTTTAGCATATAAAACAATTCCATCTCAAAAAATTCAGTTTAACATAGATAAGCAGTTTAAATGTAAGTACACGGTTTGATTATCAAAAACATTTCTATTTCAAGCTATTCCGTTTAGTCAAACGGTTTTAATTCAAACAATTCAGTTTTGTATGAGTATTGTTTTTGTTTACACAGAGTTAAATATCAAAAACAGTTCCATTTCAAGTCATTCGGTTTAGCATAAGTACACAGTTTAGTTCTCTTTGACCCATTGATAGGACCCTCTCAGGTTCTACCTCTCCGGGCCTGAGTCGACCTGGGAGCTATGGCAAGGAAGGTGCACTCCGCATTCCCCAAAGCCTTGAATTACTGGAACCTCACCATCAGATTGTTTAGTGTCATATCCTGGACACTTGTTTTGGGGATCTTACCCCTCTGAAAAGGTTCAGTAGGTGTGTTCTACAGCCCCAGCTAAGTGGGCTAAGTGGATTAATCCCTGGCTTTTTAATGGCATTAGCTTGAAAGGAAACGTATACAACGTAGTCAGGGATTTGAAACTCGCATCACCAGTTCCATTTCTAGCGTCGAAAACTATTTGTAGAAGGGAAAATTACAAACTATTAACTCGTATCGCATCCAATGTTGGATTGATCAACATTGGATTGGTAATTGATATTCATTACTGTATTTACTCAGTCATCATGCAAAAAATCTATACAAAGAAAATGAACTGTTTGTGTTTGGGGGTTTCATAGACACGAAAACTGCTAAACAATTTTCGCCTAATTTAATAAATACATACATTTGACTTCCAGGGCTGTTCTATGAAAAAAAGATACTACCGATAGAAAAAAAATGTTAATATGCAAAAACCTTCAAAGTGACCTGAAAGTTCTAATGAAAATAAATGTACATTATGATTAAATATATTCATTTACGCCTAACATTAAAATAAACTGTCAAAGAAATTCTGAAACGTCTTAACAGATTTAAAACTAAAGCCTCAGAAGATTTATGCATCATTTCGTCTTTCAGTAGAAGATAAAGGAAATAATGTTTATATGTAAGATGAATTTTCCTATAACTGATTGGAAGATTAAAAAAAAGGAAATACATTCTATTCCTTGAAGATAATTTTTCTAATTAGCAGAAAGATTGTTTTTTTTTTGGTGGGGGTGGTAACTGAAACTTTTGCTAAACTCTGAAAAGTTCTGAAACCTGTTTTCATTGTAAGAGTGCAACTCATCTAGCGTGTCTTACGCAAGAATAACCTGGTAGAGCCCATCCTTCAGCAGGTCTGCAGTTTGTTTGGATTCAGATATTTTTCTAAGTCGACTGTGACACAAAATTAAAATATCCCATATTTATCCCAAATGTATTGTAACGTGGTGTGGTTGGGGCAAGTAATAAAGAGAACGAGAGGATAATTTCTGCGGAAGGAGAGAGAGAGAGAAGAAAAATAATAAGACGAAAAAGCAGACAGAGAGTCTACGGAATCAGCCAGCAGACCTCTGTGTGACTCAGGCTAAAGTACTTGTTAAGTTATTCCGTCAAGGGTAAATGACTATATAAATTCAAAATGACAAAGAAAAAACGGTGGTCTTAAATATTTTGCGCAGGCGTAGAACCACTGGAAACGAATATGTTTTCTCTCCGATATCAGGCGGAAGTAAGGGACGACTCGTGCTTGAAAATCAGTTAGCAGCCGGATGTGATGGTATAAAGACGTGACACAAGCCACGAAGATGTAAAGACAGATGAAAATTTACGATCCCCATTATGGGGTGGGCTCCTAACAGGGGTATCATACAAGACGTGAACCTGGAAGACGAAACCAGCGGAAAAAAAAACACTTTAGAACTAGAATAGAAAACCAGGAAGAAAATTCAAGATCTGTGTCTCTTTCTTCTCATGATATGTTGTTGTTTTCTTTTTTTCCAGCTAACGCGGTGACTTAGTTTTCATTTGATGTTTCTCTCTCTTGATGACTACGTAAAAAGTCTACTAGAGAATAAATTTTTTTGTGTTAGTGGACTAAGACAGCGTTTCACGGGTTCGTCAACTTATCTCAAGGTGAGGTTGCAAAAGGATCTGACAACTACTTAAGACTTATCGAGGAGGCACCAACCCGTCCGTACATGGTTGTACAAATGGCTATGTGTAGACCTTACGAATGTCTATTTAACAGAGTTATGTTACTGTATTAGCGCTATGTGAAATGCAAACCTACTCGGTTAGGACTGGAACACATGTAGCCAAGTAAACTTCCTATTACAATTTCTGTTAGGCCACGAGCACTTCTAATCGCGTCGTAAAGCATTCTTATATCAGTGAATGAAAACGTACAATCTTTTTTTTTTTCAAATGTAAAATATGTATGACGTATTATATTTTAGAACCGGTTTTTACTCGATTAAATACGGTCATTAAAATACTGTTTGAAACATCTCCTGATGGAATGAACTGCATGATAGATAGTGTTAAGGCGTTTGCTCGTATCGGGAGATACCACTTGCCAGCTTTGAAAATCACCATCGGGAAATCTGGCATTTTTCCGAATAGGAACGGAAGCCTTTGTTCTTAGCCTGGAATTTGCAATTCTCTGTTTACACGGACAACAATGATTATTACATAATAGATGTTAACACGATTATCTCACATACCACTGCATATTGATTTTAAGACTATGGTGTCCTTCATTCATTGCCTGGGGTTAGTCTAAGGTACACAAGCTTGATACAAACCTTATATATATATATATATATATATATATATATATATATATATATATATATATATATATATATTGTTTTCAAATGCAAGTGCTTAATAAAATATTTTGAAAACGATTAAAACACTTTAAAATCCTTAAAAAAGGGGCCCATTTGTTTCGATTACTTCTGAAAGTTTACATCAGTTTTCTTCCACCCTCGAGGCATTTTCAATCGACAAATTCCATGTTATCTGTCTCCGTTGTAAACTTAGTTGTCACTGACATTAATCACTGATGAGGAGACCGAAAAATAGTCAACGTTTTCAGGATTTCAAAACATCTTAACCGTTTGCAAAACATTTTATTATGCATGATTAAATCCCGAAAAAGAATTGACCGAAGAGAGGGTCGCCTTTTTTAGTATTCTACAATATTTTAATCGTTTTGAAAATATTTTATAATGCACAATTAAAAACAATATATAATTTTTTACCTACCACAAAATTTTCCTATATATATATATATATATATTTTTTCATCCACAGACAGATCTGTTTCGTTCTATCAGAACTCATCAGTGTGGCTAGACATACTAGATTCCCGTAGCTGGGATCGAAGCCCGGTTGACTCAAACACCATATATATATTTATATATATATATATATATATATATATATATATATATATATATATATATATATATATATATATTGTCATGAATAGGCTTTTACTTTAATCAGAAATGTATTCAAATACGAGACAGTTGAGTCGGATAAATCTTAGAATACATGTTTTCTCAGTTCCTCATCATTGTATCAGGTCTAAAACGCTCATGTATTTTTTATTTTAAAGAATACTATATTCAGAATAAACACGTGAGTATAATGGACGCAGTATAAGAAATAAATACTCAGCATTCCTTGCACAATTGAAGAATTGGCTGCATGACGTCGGAACGAAAGTGGTGGGGTGTTACCCAAAAAGTATGTTTCATGATTACATAATATATAAAAAATTGGTCTTAAATTGGTTCTATGTATAGTGGGAGTTGTTAACAACACTAAATCGTTTCGCCGGAACGGAACAATGGTAGCATAAATGGCAGAATATAAAAGTTCCTTCAAGAAAGGAGGGAACACTTCCTGATATACTGAAGGTGCAATAGTGCTATTAGAAATCTTTAAAGATATATTTCGAGAAAAAAAATTTATATATATATATATATATATATATGTAAGAAAATAATGGATTGTAATATATATATATATATATATATATATATATATATATATATATATATATATATATATATATATTACACTCATATGGAGACCAATTTCAATCATTTTTTAAAAATAAGATCAACTAACCGGTTTCGGTTCTTACTGATCATAGTTGAACCGAGGACAACCATTAAGAAGGAAAAGGGACAGGGACTGTAAAAGAGAGGCGTAAATTAAATAGTAATCAAATTCAAACTCAATAAACATTCCCTCTGTTTAAACGGGAACGGTTTATGGGTGAGAATATGAATGGTCTCAAGCACCTTCAGATGATAGTCTGAGTAAAAGTAGGACAGATAGGGCAATTTAACCTTAATATGGCCACTGGTCTTGGAGACGGTAAACCTTGGAGATTTCAAATCTGTTACACTCCTCTCAAAGATAGATCTTTTGTCGCATCCAGCCCGTATGGATGAGTTAGTTGGTAAATATGAGAGCAAATGAAATGGACTGATCGACCATATACATGAGTGATGCGTTCCCTGTGGATAAGATTTGGGAAGAAACAATCTCACCTATTTGGATAAGTCGATAACAGAAAAATGGCACACCAATGTAACAGAGATTCTCCTAAACCACATTCCTCAAATATTGGATTTTGAGATCTAATTCTCCTTTACCACTCGTGCAACCAAAAAAGAAACCAGATCTACCCAACCATTTTAATCAAAGTTCGGAATAAGACTTTCAAGTGTTTACACCTAACGTCAGGGCCATAAACGAGTAAGCATTTTTAGGTCATCTATAATTGACTCCTCCTCATGTCAAAGAAACCGTGCTGTCAATAGAAAGGCTTGTTTTGTGATGAAAAGACTGATACACCCCGATATATATATATATATATATATATATATATATATATATATATATATATATATATATATATATACCATCTAATCTTTAAATGTGTACCTAAAACCTCATATAGTTACCACTTTTAGTACGCGTTTCTGTCAACAATGAACAAGAATCTCGACTAAGACTCAAAAAGTCTACGCAAGTGGCAGTGATCCACATTTTTTCACAGATAATGGCGTCCAGTTCAGGAAAATTATATCAGTCTGGTTCACCTTTCATCGTCCCATTCATTTGAATGACTGATCGAGACGCTGTTCATTGCATACAGCAATATTCCAAGTGTCTTATCACTCACATCGCTTATGTGCCTTATAACTCACAAGTGAAATGCATTATCCACCCACAAGCTATGCTCACGTCTATGGTTCTACTTATGCAAACATTTTACAGCCAACCGCATATGCTAATAAGTAGAGCATGAGAATTCAACGACACACGCTCTTCTTTCACGTCGTATCTTTTTTTTTGGCAAATTATTACTTCTCAGCTGCTATATGCCACCATCATCCTCATCACCATTAAGTCTTCACGATAACACGATTTCACTAGACTCTATCTCCATCGGTCTCTATAAGTCATGTCTCCCGGTTGGTATCCCGTGTCCTCACAAAACTAATGTATGGACGTTATTGCTGATCAGCCAACCTTGGTGTGGCCATGTGTTGTGGTCCACTGGTGAACGAAGCCAATTATTCTTCCATGTTACTCCAGCAACGCCCAGTATGTTTGATGTTTTGTAAGATAGGAAGTAAGTTTCCCTACTGCTGCTGCTTAGTAGCATAGTACTTCCATAATTTATTCAAAAGAACATGCATCATTCGTATTAAGTTCCCATCTATTTTCCCCTTATCGTATGATAAGATTGGTGATAATTCCACTCTACAGTAATATACATAAGAGGAATTCTCTTAGAGGAATTCTCGTTTTTGCTCTTTTTTTATCGAATAGGTCAGATTTTATATGAAACAGTCAAAAGAAATCTACACTTTTCCTATGAGCATTGTGGCATAGATTTCTGTTGATTAGATATTGCTACTGCAGTATTTGAACTGATCTACTAATTTTAGAGATTTGGCATTTATTTGTAATACACATGTGCTCATTTTTAGAGATTTGGCATTTATTTGTAATACACATGTGCTCATTTTTAGAGATTTGGCATTTATTTTTAATACACATGTGCTCATTTTTAGAGATTTGGCATTTATTTTTAATACACATGTGCTCATTTTTAGAGATTTGGCATTTATTTTTAATACACATGTGCTCATTTTTAGAGATTTGGCATTTATTTTTAATACACATGTGCTCATTTTTAGAGATTTGGCATTTATTTTTAATACGCATGTGCTCATTTTTAGAGATTTGGCATTTATTTTTAATACACATGTGCTCATTTTTATCAGAGTTCGGATAGGGTCCAATGTATTTTGTTGCCTTCCCCAAGCAATGAAGCAGTGATTCATGTGTACAGGTGTATTTACGGAAGCGTTAGATCATGTGCGTAGCCTTAATCCATAATATTTTTTTAGATATATTTTCTTCTTCTTGCCTTTTGTCGAGGCAGACCAGTTTCTTTTTTTTTTTAGATGTATTTACATTCGTAGCAAGTACTCTAATCAGAAGTATATTTGTTATAGTTTCTCTCACAGAGAACGTATGACATTACCGTAGCTGTCTTGACTTTTCAGCTTTTACGCAAGGTATACTGCATTAAATAGGAACAATGTATTTAATTATTTTGGTTTTGTTTCATGGTATAATTTGTATACCATTTTTTAAAATGCTAAATCCTTTATATATATATATATATATATATATATATATATATATATATATATATATATATACATATATATATATAAGGGAATAGTTAGTTGGTTACATTACTTTTAATGATCAAGATCACATTTGTTTGCACACAAATAAATGGTTTCAAGTATTTTTTTTCGATATTTATTTTTCATTTGGTATCAATCATTTGTTTGCAAATTGTTAAAAGGTCAAGTGTTGCTAACTTGCACATTTCTAAATGTGCAAATATTGCTACTTAACAATAATAGTTCTCTTTGCACATTTAAATGGTTTCAAGTATTAATATTAAATACTAATATTACTTTTTAATAATAATAATAATAATAATAATAATAATAATAATAATAATAATAATAATAATAACAATAATAATAATAATAATAAAAATCTAGTCGGCGTATTTTACATTCTTATTCGACTGATCGTATTCTATCTGGTCAATGCGTTCAACTATGTGAAAGGTTTTCATATGTCACAAGCAATTCGGAAAGTGTGTGTGTTTTCTTTTCTTCATACACTATTCTAAAAATAATTTGGTTTCCTTGTACTCTGATCGTAAAAAAAAAATCTAAGAAAAAGAGAAATGAAAAGAATAAGTGGAAACATTTTATTTTTTTCATAAAATAGTGTTTTTCAGTTTTGTTTCATTTTTATTCTCTTTTATTTATTTGTTTATTTGGTTATTTTTTTACAATTCTAGAAGAAAACTAAAACTAAACAAAAAACAACAACACATAAAGCTTTAAAAAGCAAGAAATAACTTAACAAATGAACGCCTTTTTCTTGTTAGTTAATGAAAAAAGTTTGTTGACATTTTTTTTTCGCCTAGCAAACTCATTACCATTTCGGCTGATGGACTTATTGAGTAGAGAAAATGGAAAGACATTTCCATCAGAAATTCCCAAACTGACTAATATTCCGAACTTTTTACTTCTCACTCAGAAATAGTAGTTCAGAATATATTTTAGTCAATGTATTGCGACAAATTGATCGTGATATTTATTCATATTTTGCGGTTTTCTAACTAAAAACTCCATCGAATATGACTGTGACATGGCTGTAGAATGACAAGTTACCTTAAGAACAAATTATTACAATTTCCAAACTGACAAATCTAGAATTTGGCACAAAGAAATATCACATCGACTGAAAAACATGCCCACGTACATAAAGGTAAAACATGAAAAGCTATTAACACGCCATCTATCATATGGAAATCTTATCTCTTTATTATAAAACAGGGGAGATATCGAAACTGTACTGTGTCAGTACCACTGTATGGCTACATTACTTGAACTATAATGAAACTATTATAGTAAAAGGTAGGTGTGAATTACAATAGTATGCTGTGTGAAATTTTAAAGAGATTCTGAGAGCAGTAACCTAAAAAGCTTGAATTAAACGAATCCAAAACAACCTATCCGAGCAATCTATGTTATAAAAGAAACTAAATTATAACGCCAACTGACAGCTTGACCTCACTGACTAAACATATGGCTTAACCTGACTGTCTGACCAATACTTGAATGATTGAAAAATAAAAAAAAAAGTTCTGTGAACTCTTACGGTGCATCAACCCTTTTCGGGTCATTTAACGCTGAATCATCTCATTTTGATGAGCGTTTGTTTGTTTCAAGATTTTTGTATCTTCAAATATTTGTTTGTTCGTTTGTTTGTTTGTTTTACAAATAAACAATTCTCTGTCAAACAATTCAGTTTAGCATAAGAACAGATTTTTATTTCAAGCTATTTAGTTTAATAAAACAGTTCTAATTCAAATAATTTAGTTTAGTATACGAATATTCTGTGTTTACGCATAGTTTAAATGTCAAAAAAGTTCCATTTCAAACAATTCAGTTTTTCATAGAACGGTTTTAATGTGAAAACACTTTTATTCCAAACAATTCAGTTTAGGATAAGTACAAAGTTTATTTGTCAAAATTAGTTCTATTTCAAGCAATGCAGTTTAGCATAAGTATGCATTTTAGATCTATTTGACCAATAGATATGGCCTTATTAAGTGCTACCACACCAGGACATGCGATGGGGGGAGTGTACCCTACTGCTGAGGCGCAGTCGGTTGATTTTACAGCCCCAGAAGCATATGTTATTCATTGATCACATATCAACATTTTAGCTGAAAGTGAAATTTCACGAATTGAAAAATGAATTATTTTCGTTGATTTAATCTTTAAACATTCTATTATGCAGGTTTACGAATTGGCTGAAGACTATAAACTTTTACCTCCAAGTATTTTTCTGAACTAAAAAGACTATTGTTTTCGCCATTTGGAATGTTTTAAAAAATCGCTTATAATCGATGTTGCTCTCCGGGCATTCTAAAGTATCTTACTCGAATTTTGAAGCCGAGCGTTTAAATAAACATCTTTACATGAAATGTATTATTTCTTGGTGGCCTGATTCACCACGATCGATATTTATGTTTTATCTTTTTGCTTGATTTATTATAGGTTATATTGGCCGATGACAAAACCACAACGCACGGAATATTTCTTTGGCATTAATGAGATATCATCGTTTGAAGTTGCGAACATACTAAAAAGGTATCTGTTATCATGCCCTCTACATACAGCCACCTAACAAAGGATTATATTATAGAATTTTATAAATCATGTTCGGTTTCAATTGTCCACATTATCAGCAAAGAGTGATCTTGAAAATGTACATACTCTCCATAAATGCAAAATATATCAATTTGTTATTAAGAATAAACGGTGACAACTATTCGATAAAGCGCTGATTGTCTCTTTTATGAAAGCAGTCAGGCATAATCATGGAAGATCATATGGATTTTTCATATGTGTTTTAGAATTCAGCTTTGCTTACTCGAGCATAAATATGCAAAATGCACTACAATCAATTTTCTTTCCACGAATTGAGTATTCGACACTATGTGCTGATTAAATATTTATTGAGTGCGGAAAATACAAATAATTTTCCGTCAAAAATATATATATTAGAATATGAAAAAATATTGCCTCTTTAATGTTTAACTGTGTAGACGACTTAATAGACA
Organism: Sepioteuthis lessoniana; assembly: GCA_963585895.1. Lineage (NCBI taxonomy): Eukaryota > Metazoa > Mollusca > Cephalopoda > Myopsida > Loliginidae > Sepioteuthis > Sepioteuthis lessoniana. Next base: position 120,485,366 of record OY757904.1, on the reverse strand, counting down.
GTGCATGGAAAATATTATAAAATATTCAATGTTATAAAAACACCAATGGTTGTTTTGATCCTTAAGAAAGTAATTTTTCTCTTTCAAAAGCTAACTGAGACATCGTAGTGACCGAGTTCGAATTCCAGTCACGCTATTAGGTTCACTTATGGGCTAATACCCTTAAGTAAGGTATGAAACACATCATCCGCTACAGATGTGTGTTACATAGTGCCACAAATCTGCTTCTTGCAGATATACCATTATTCTAATTCTTTTTACTGGGAAGGTTTTGCGATCAAATCTTCCAAGGAGTTGGATATACCATCAAACAAAGAAAGCAAATGAAAAAAAAGCAAATGAATCTTTTTACAAACAATTTGAAAAGAAACAATCCCTCTATACATGTTCTTCGATGTATGAAAAGTATTGTCTTCATATGTGAAAAAGTTTTCTAAATTACTGGAAAAGCCAACATCTCCCAACACACACACACACACACACACACACACACACACACACACACACACACACATATATATATATATATATATATAAATATATAAAGGATAGTGTATGAACTGGTAACTGGTCTTTTATGACAATCCTTTTTCTCCGATTTGATCATGAATCAAAAGGCCGAGAAAATGACCCAGCTTACTTGACTGTGTCTTGGGTATTCGAATATATATATATATATATATATATATATATAAATATATATATATATATATACACACATATATATATATATATATATGTGTGTGTGTGCGCGCACACACACACACACATATATATATATATATATATATATATATATATTGAGGCATTTTTCTCGAAAAAGAAGCTACAATCACTGATATTGTACTAAATGCTAATTAGTGGTTTTGCATGTACCAAGATGTAATAGAGAAACCCAGTTATGTAAAAAATACACCCAGTTATTTATCCAAATATTTGCACAAATATCCACACTGAAAAGATTATTAAATATACGTGGCCAATTAGGAGTATATCCGAGTCAGTTATCACACAGATCTTTAGAGACTTTATCCGTCATTTTAACACTCTATTTTTTTCTTATACAAACATCATCATTGAGGCTGTATTTGTCAGTAGATGTGTTGAGGGACAATCAATACGTTTCAAGTGACTTCAAGCCCCATAAATAAAGTCCCAATTCACTTCTGACTCTCTGCAGCTCGAAACATATCACACTGATATTTACGATATTTTCCACTCCTGCATTGGTTTGAAATGGTAGTTATTCTTATATCAATGGTTTTCTGCAGATATTTATATATTCTGCCAATATTTATTACAATTAACTAAGTAGAGAAGTCCATAAGTGTGGAATACTCTTGAAGGATCGATTTTGCTAAGCAATAATCGTTTTCAAGAGTCATATCGGATGTAGACGGAAATATCTAAGAGCAAAAAACTTAATACAATATATTATAGATCCCATATCGACTCAAACCTGGAATTGTAGTATTTGTTAGGGTATCATCAATTGAACAGAAATATCTGCTTTAAAATCATCTGTATTTGATATGACTGCGTGGTAAAAACCTCTTTTAAAAAGAATTGGACACCAAAAATGAATAATATGAATTGAACACAATTTCGTAAGCTTTTGGCATTGTAGCACTATATGGGATGCCCGCCAAAGCAGACGATTCCTTTGTCTGTTTTAGCGCGAAAACAGACAAAGGATTCTTGGAACTGAAATCTCGCCGTATCCGGAAGTGGTAAGGGGACGCGAAAGAGAGTTGGCTGGACAAAGGAGCTGGCAGGCAGTTGACGACGGGACCCGGACGAGAGCAGTTGGCGACTGGACAGCAGAGAGGCGGGACAGCAGAAGAGTTGGCGTGCAACCACGGACAGGGGCAGTCAACACCGGACTCCGGAGACAGTAGCAGAGAAGAGAGGGTCCAGCCACGGTGAAGAAGATCGACTTAAGATGTCTGCATTCGAGTTGCTTGTGTAATTTTCGCTAGTAACCCACGCTAGCGATAGTCCGCACATGCATGTAGTGTTGCAATACCCCCTTCTGCTCTTGGTTAACCCCAAGCTTTGTTTGTGTTTGTTCGTCTGTTTTATTTTATCCTGTCCCCCCGATCGTATTCTTGTGTAGCGGTAAAGAAATGTGCGTTACCCCCTCAGCCACTAGTTGATCACCGGCCGGCTCTAAGAAGTGAAATGGTAGAAGAGACTGATCTAATGTGGTGGGGGTGAGGGCGTAACATTACAGCATAACATAACCCAAGACGGGCGGACATTCACTTAAAATCATTTAAGCAATATCCAGTTTAATACAGTGCCATAATATCGAACTGTATTATTCATACGGGAATAATGGTCTTCTAGATTAATAGGTGGCGACCGTAGTCAAGGGTGACCAGAAGGCTCCCTTTTCGATAGCTACTACACAAAAGTTTAGGGGAAGGCTCCAATTCTTTTCCCTGTTCTAGATTAGTACAAAAAACTTTATTCCATGATAAATTGTCAGTTGGTTGATGTTAACGGCGTTTCACCTCATCTTGGGTTATTTTATGCATAGTGGCTATGTAATCTCGATCATAGAATATTTATATTTACATTTTGTCATTGCTTCAAAATATACTTTTTGAATACACTAGTGTGTGTACAATCTTTAGATTCTTTGTTTTAATGGCATACCAGCATTCGTTTGATATTTAATACCAGAATCATCTTTCTAAAAGAAAAGTACAAGTACTATGTATCACAGAGCTTAGAGGATAAATGGGTTCGTACCTTTCCCAAGAGTATTTTTCCGAAAGTGAACGTTATAGCGAGACTGGAGTTCGATCTCGCTTACCTCGATTCCGCAGTCAAACGCTTTTAACAATTACACCACGAGGGCTGGAGTAAATGCAATCAAAGGGTAATATACAAGCCCCAGATCAGCAGCAATAGAGTTTCTTCACCAGATACAGTTTTATGTCATCACAGAACACCGAATTTTAGGATACACTGACAGTATCTTCGGTAGAGAATAATGTTGTAAGTCCCACCAACAGATCGATTTAGATTGTCAAATATGTCGGGTAACCTTTGATAATCATCACCATCTCTTTGTGCTGTCAGCATGGACATCCCTGACGCTCTCTCGCCACTCCTACCTATCGTTCATCGCTTCCAGCTGATCATCAGTGCTGCGCCCGGTATCCATGCACAACTGCAGTATGTAGGTTCGAGCTGGTTGCCTTGCTTTTGCTCGGTAATGCGAAGGGGTCCATAGGAGTACATCACTTATGAGCTCGTCCCTACTTCTCCAGCAGTTTCCTGCATGTCTGGTTCGTCCAGCTTCGATAGTTTTCGTTATGGGTGGTTGGTGGTCGTACAGCTGCTGCTTTGTGGGGTGTTGACTCCAGGACTTGTTCAATATTGCTTGCAGCATTCTTGTGTAGTTGCCGTCAAGCTATTTCTCCATCCATTTAGTTAGCATCCATGTAGTGTATCTATACTGCAGGATCGATTCGACCGCAGCTTGGAAGAAACAGCGTTTCCTTTTATCGGTCATGTCTGACTTCCATATGACCGATAGGCTATTGATAGCTGTCCATGCCTTGGCTAGTCACGTGTCGATGTCTTTTTCGGTTGATGAGACACTGCTTGCTATGTAGGTAAATTGTCAGCTAGTTTCAGAGAGCTACCGTTTTGTGTGGAAATGTCGCCTGCTTGATTAAAGCACATATACTCCGTTTTGTGAGGCATTGACATGGAGGCCAATGCCTGCAACGGCTCGCTCCAGACTATGCAGTAGGGTTTCGAATACGGTATCATCGCTTTCTTTGAACATTTAGAGAATCATTATTTAAAGACAATGCACTTTTTTTTTGTTCTATAGTACTATTCTCTTAACTTACGAACATGTGCACTCGTTATCTATCTACTGACAATTAATCTTGGTTGACTTATGAACAATTCACACTAAAAACTATACTTCCAAATCCCTCACTGATCTTGACCACTCATTGAAATTGTTTGGTACTTAAAAGGTTTACCCATTACTGATAGATGGTATATAATTAACTAACCCCTCCGCTCCGAAGCACAGTATGACAGAAGGTCAACTTTTAAAGCAGAGATTAGATTGTTTGTATTCGTTTTTATTTCTTCTGCTACCGGTTACCATAGCGAAGCTAATAATCCAAGACTGCCCAACTACTTACCCGAA
>OY757904.1:120388683-120476183 GCA_963585895.1 Sepioteuthis lessoniana | reverse complement strand
TAAATTTATTATGACGGCTTAACCGAGTTTGAATCTCCATTTAATTGTACTATATATATATATATATATATATATATATATATATATAACGATGATAGAATGGACTCTCCTGACTTTTTCTGATACTATTCCTCCCTTGGTTTTGGCTGGTTTTCTCCATATAAATTTGTCTAGTTCGATAATTTGGAAGATGGAAGGGAATTCTTCGTACGTTTGCTTTTTTTGTCGGGTACTTTTTTACTGATTTATTCACAACAGTGCTTAGCATTGTTGTTTTGTTCCCATTAGCTAAATTTGTATTCATGAGATTGAAAGATATATATGTATATATATATATATATATATAGAGAGAGAGAGGGGGGAAATGAACCAATCATTTTTGAAATATTTTAATCACACCAATTTTCGAAGTTAAGAATATAATTATGAAATGTTTAGTATACCTTGTCTTACCTTCTTTATTGAAAGTATCGGCAAAATTGAAAACCCGTATTACTCAAAAAACTTAACATGCCGAATGCTTCTCCTGAGCGATTACTGAAAGTGATTTCCTCTTCATGTGTTTATATAGATATGTATCTTTCCCAAGGGTATTAGTGCTATGTGAAATGCAATCAGTCAGGTCCAGGATTTGAACTCCAGTCGCCGTGTCCACATCTTGCGACGATAACCATTAACCCACGTGGCGTAATGGTTATCGTCGTAGGAATTGGACACGGCGACACGAGTTCAAATCCTGGACGAGACTGATTGCATTTCACATTGCACTAATACCCGTGGGAAAGGTATGAATCCAATTATTCTCTCTCCAGCTATGGGTAAATAGTAGGACAGACTAGGTTCTTCAGCCTTGGTGAGGCAGCTAGTCTAGGAGAAGGACAACTCTGAATTCAAACCTGTTGAACTCCGCTTAAAAATTGACCTTGTGTCATATCCTGCCCGAGCGAAGGTGTTGGTAAATAGGACTATTAACCCACGGGCACCTCCATGGCCTGCTATCGATATGTTATCGATCATACAGAAGTTAAGGAGGTGCACGTGGTGTAATGGTTATCATCGCAGGATGTGGACACGGCGACACGAGTTCAAATCCTGGACCTGACTGATTGCATTCCACATAGCACTAATACCCTTGGGAAAGGTATGAATCCAAATATTCTCCCTCCAGCTATGGGTAAATAGTAGGGCAGACTAGGTCCTTCAGCCTTGGTGAGGCAACTAGTCTAGGAGAAGGAAAACTCTGAATTCAAACCTGTTAAACTCCGCTTAAAAATTGACCTTGTGTCATATCCTGCCCGAGCGGACGGGTTGGTAAATATGATCATACGGAAGTCAAACTTATCCGATAAAATAAAACACAGTTTTTCAGCCGTTTCAAATCTACTATATGGATCAATCACAGGGAAGCTGACTAAGCGAATAGAGAAAAACTACATGGAAATATTATACAAGAATGGTACCAGCATTATTGAACAAATCCTCGAAGCAACATCTTACAAAAACTGCAGTTGTATGGCCACCAATTTTCCATCTCAAAAACTATCCAAATAAGACGAACAATACATGTTGAACACTGCCATAGACGTAAGGACGAACTCATAATCGACTTCCTCCTATGTAACCCTTCACACAGACGTGCAAGTGTTGGACGACTCACAAGAACTTAACTAGAGCAGCTCGATATGGACACATGGTGTAGTCTGAAGGATCTGCCGGAAGCGATGGTTGATAGAGACAAATGGCGTGAAAGGATTAGGGAAACCCATGCTAGCAACATCACTTGATGATGATGATGATGATGATTGTTACCAGGGAATTTCACTTATAACCCAAGAATCTTCTATGTATGGTTGGGAACCCGGTATTGTCATTGCAGTGTATCGTTGCTAAATCATTATACATTCTTATTATTTTTCCAAAAGTTGTTTTTTTATAGAGCCACCATCATCATCATAACCGCTTTGATGAAAATAATTTCATTCATACAACTTCAAACTAGACGATAGTTTCCGCTAATGGCTGTATTTCTTCACCTGCTAGAAAACAAAAACATCTGATTAGGTACGTCTGAGAATGGCTTTCACAAGAAATCTGACAACAGAATGTTTTTTTAATCTCATAGAACTATGCGTCGTAATTGAAAACAGATTATAATGTTAGTTAAGATAGTGGCTCCTCGGACAAAACCTATTTTTCAGAAGATGCAAATAAATATAACATCGACGTATTTGGTTAAACAACAACCATCCGTTTTCAAACAAAGGAGCTTTTTTGTTTACTTCTTTCAACATATTTTTAAAGAATTCCGATCAGTAGGTATTTGTCCTTTTTGAAATAAATGTCAGCAGCGTGCGTCGTAAAATTAACGATCCTGGTATCACAAACAATTTATTTCAGTATGAAAGACAAACATGATAATTTAACGTCGAAGTCATCTCCCTTAACTCTAATACTATCTATTTTTCAATTTTATTTCTACCATTTCATTCTATTTCTACCATATTTCCAAGCACCGCTGGGATGATTCTTCTGGGATGCCCCTCATTAAGAAACTATTGTTAAGCTTCACACCTTCAAAATGGGTTCCGTTGATGATGCCCTTAAGAATAGCAAAAAAAATCACACAGAGTGAGTGAATAGGTAAGTTGTCCCGATATGGCTATTTTTCACTCGGTCAGGAACCGTCCGATGTTCAGTTCACGAAGTTTCGATACTTTTCAGATTTCCATTGATAATCTTCCAAACAATCTTATTTTTAATGTCCAGCTGACTAGAGAATATTCGAACAGTCAATCGACAATCACCAGACACCACCTGCTTTACTGGCTCGTCGTTGTCGTCATGCACTTGCCAAAATAGGATGTGACACATGTCAGATTTTTTTTAAATTCAGGGTTCTCCTTCTTGAAAGAACCCAAACCAGACTGAAGTCGCAGCCTGCCATTCTCGTCATCAATTGATGAAGAGTTTATTTTCACGTGAATAAATTCTGCATAAAATGATATTACATTAAAAAATATCATGTTATTCACTGAATTACCTTCATATATACATGTGTGTGTGTGTGTGTGCTAATATATGAGTGTCATTTTTCCTCAGTAATTAGATTCTTGGTAAATCTCTCTGCAGCATTACTCACTTGCACAAACATTGTTAAATTGTTCGATTTGGCTCCATGATACATTTAGGCGAAATACGTAAAGAACTGTTATTACATAATAGGATAATCCATGTATATAAACCACAAGAGGATTTTCATGAAAGTTTTATTTCTGAAGGTTCCTGATTGCGTGTGCAAATATGTGAAATAATAATAGGATAACATACTGTTAGATTCCCGCCTTTTCTCGTTCACAAAATGTGTTTGGTAATCCTACCGGATGATTAGATGGTTGGTGGTTTGGCTTTAAAGCACATCAAATTTTGTAGATTTTTTAATGCCAAATCCATTTTTATACAAATAATGAGTTCGCTTTCAAGTGATTCACTTTACGCAAACAGTTCTAATTCAATCAATTCTCTTTAGTATATGTGTAGTTGAATGTCAAAACTGTTACATTTCAAACAATTCAGTTTAGCGTTAGTACAATTTCAATGTCAAAAACAATTTTTTCTTAAATTCAGTTTACTAAAGGTACGCAGTTTACATATAAGTAAACAGCTAAAATTGTAAAAAAATTGTTAAAAACAGTTCTATTTCAAGCTATTTAGTTTAGTCAAAAAGTTATATTTCAAGCAATTCAGTTTAGCATAAGTATGCCGTTTAGTTCTATTTGACCCATAGATAGGGCACCAACAATTGCTACCACTCCGGGTCCAGAGTGGACCTGGGATCAATGGCAATAAAGAGGTGTTCCGCATCCCCCAAAGCTGTAGAATTTCTAGAACCTCACCGTCAGATTGTTTAGCATCATATCAGGACACTAGTTTTGGTGGGGGTCTTACCCCTCTGCAGAGATGCATTCGGTGTATTCAACAGTCACAGGCCCAGCTGGACAATCAAGAAGATTATGGTATAGTCTCATCAATCTATTTTAGACACTACGTACTATATTTGATAAAATAAAGGTGAAAACTACTTTTCCATAATAATTATACCGTAATTCCTTTATCTGCTCAAATCTATAACTTTTCTCTTTGTTGTTGGTTAAATAAAAGAATTTCTATACTTCCCGAGGAAGACATTGTTATTAAATAACCCCCGAACATTGATAAACCATTAAACAAAGAAATCAACCAATATATGCAAAGATGAATTTAAGGCAAAAATACATTATTTGCAAACTGGAATTTTTCTTAAAAAATTATATATACGTAAATCCCAAAATATAGCCATGCACACACACACACACACACACACACACACACGCACGCACAGGCGCACACAAAGTGATGACTATACCTTACTCCAAATAAAATTTTTAAAAGAATTATAGAAAATCAAACTTTAAATAAAACTGTACACATACACAGAGAGAAAAAGAGGGAGAATAAATTAGTCTCCGTACAATTTTATAGCACATCAACTATCACGAACATTTAGGGCAAATGAGAGATAAAGGAGAGAAAATCAACCCCCAGAAATTCACACGCCTACGCACAAAAACGCACCCCCCACACACACTTACCCTGTGAAAAAGATTTGAAAACTTTATGGAATAATAACTATCATAGATTATTAGGAGAGTAGAGTAACAAAAGATAAGCAAAGAATAAATATATATATATACACATACATGGACTCAGAAACACACGTAATGCATTCAGGTTAAAAAGAAAAATAGAAGAAAAAGAGAAAGAGAAATAATACTTGGAGAGACGAAAATTAGAAGCGGACAATCAACTTAATCAGAAAATTCTCAAATATGAATTCTGGAATTAAAAAAACAACAACAACAGCATTATCATAATAATAGCTATTATATAAATCAAAGGGAACACCATCATTAACCATTATAACTTCGGGAAGTTAGTATAAATATCTACAAAACTCCTGTTGAAGAAAATAAATAACTAAAAAAAGAATCTCATTGTGGACCTTTTTATTCTAAATTTTATATATTTTAAATTATATATATATATATATATATATATATATATATATATATATATATATATATATATTATATATATATATATATATATATATATATATATATATATAAATTCACACAGGTACTAGTCTCTTTAAAAAATCTCTAAGCTTAAAAAGCATGTGTATGCCCCCTTACAGATATAGATTTTAAGAATAATTATATTTTTTTTTCATGAAATGTAAGCATTTATAAAGGCAACAATGTTCAAGCATGGCTCTGCTTACTGAGAGAGACTTAGGACTGTTTGAACAACCCACATTTATATTGGTTGTTTGGGTTATATAATGCTAAATCCGATATATTATATATATATATATATATATATATATATATATATATATATATATATATATATATATATATATATATATATATATATAAGCAATTAGAAAGTAACTTTATTTTCAAATGAATTATAGCCAATTTGTTTACAAATTGTTAAATGCATTCACGAACTGTTATCTAAAACTAATAATTCTTGTATTATTCATTGGTTTGCACTCAGGTAAATGGCTTCAAGTTTTGTTTATTTAGTAGTAATGCTGTTAATGACATATTCTTATCAAATACAAACCATTCAAATACAACTGGGTGGGCCAGGTTATCCAGTGGGAAATGTGCAAGAAATTTAAATTTGACCATGCCAGCAAATGGTAAATGCACAACCCAGCACCTGTCCTAGAAAATGACACACATAAACTCCTATGGGATTTTGACATGTAAACGGTTCTCCTAATCTCGGCCATAAGACAAGACCTTATAAAAATGAACCAAAAAAAACAGGAAAATCTGCAAAATTGTCGACTTTGCTGTCCCGGCATACCACAGAAAAAAAACTGAAAGAATGTGAAAAGAGAGATTAGTACCTTGACCTTGCTAGAAAATTGAAAAAACAATGGAACATGAAGGTGACAATTATACCAATTGTGATTGGTGCCTTTGGCACGGTAACTAAAGGATTATTAAAGGGCCTGGAAGATTTAGAAGTATGCGACCGAGTGGAGACCATACAAACAACAGCATTATTAAAAACGACCAGAATACTGAGAAGAGTCCTGCGGACTTGAGGAAACTTGCTGTCACTCAAAATCCAGTGTAAGACGATCAGCTTACGCTAATGTGAAAAACTCTAATGAGTAATAATAATAATAATGATAATAAACTCATTGGATAGTTCAATTTTACCCATAGATAAAACCCTAACAGGTGCTACCTCTCCGGCCAGGAGAGAAACCGCGAATGATGATGATGAATAGGGAGCCAACATTAACCCAAAACCAGGACAGCAATCTTAAAATTAGAAGCAGTATAGGGTCATTCACGGGAAACAACTTATATATATATATATATATATATATATATATATATATATATATATATATGTCATCCTCATCATAATTGTCTTTGTGTTAACAGTATAGAGTGTCTGACTCTCTGTCTGTCAGTCTGTCTCTCTCTTTCTCTCTGTCTGTCTCTCTCTCACCATTTATCTCTATAATCCATTTCTCTGTTTACGTCTTTTTGACTGTATCCTTTGTCCGCACAGTGATGATGTATATAAGTCTATAATAGTCAACAACCAGTGGCGAATCTATGTGTAAGAATCTATAAGAAGAAATTGCTTATGATTACTACCCCACTTCTCAAGCAGTATCCCTCATATCTTGTTTGTCTTGCTTGGCAGGTTTTTAGATAGAAGGCTGGTGGCCGTATAACTAATTTTTTTAGGGCATTGCTACGGACTTTGTTTAAAACAGCACTTGCATTTCTTGAGTAGTTTCTATGTTTTTCTCAATGCGTTTCATTAGCGTCCATCCGGTGCATCCATACGGTAGTTCTGAAAAAAATCACATTTTGGAAGAAATTTTATTTTATTTTATCAGAAAGATTAGATTTCCTAATGATCAGAAGCGGTCATTGCAGTCCACACCTTCACCATGTGTGTGTTGAAATAATTTTCAGTTGATGAAATACTGCTGCTGTGGTATATAAATTTTTTTTTCTAATTTCAGATGCTTACCTCTTTGAGTTGAGATGGATCCTTCCTTTTTTTTTAGCCATGAAAGCTATCATAGCTAATATAGTGCATGCGTGTACATGAGTTCGCATACGTCTGTTGTATTTATGAGTTTTTAGAAAGAAAATGAAAAGGAATGAGTTCACACTGAATTACTCGATATTTCTGGCTTTTCTGGGAATGTTACACTATTTGTGTGAATTTTCAACGTGCATTACAATAGTCATTACCCTACAGCCAATTTTTCTGCCTTAAGACATATAAACCATTAGCAAGTCTAATTTCCAACATTTCAATACACGTATCACTTTAGTTTGATTGTTGTAAACTCAAAATTCTTCTTTTTAATATTAATTTCAGGACAATCATTTTCCTCACACGTTGAACACAAGAAATTAGGACCCATCATTAATTAGACATTTAAATAAAGATAGGCGAACTAATTTAATTTCCAGTCAAATTCTTGTTTTCCTTAGTTACCGCTTTGTTGATTGCAAATATTAACTCGGATCTATGGCTATGAATAAAAAGAAAGAAGTAATGAAAAGTGAACACATGATGATCGATCATTTAGTAAATCTCAACGCGAATCCATCAGTTGTCATGGCACGTCGGGCATGGCATTGAATTCTGCCTTCGACTATTTCAATACAAGTATTGTTATGCATCAATGTGGAAAAGAAGTATTAAAATTCAAGAATGGAATTTTGAATTTCTGTGCAATCAATCAAACTGGAGTTCCATACAGAAATACGAAAGAAGTCGGCGAGAATAATCAAGGATTCTTGCGAAAGAAAAAAAATGAAGGAAGAAAGAAAGAAAAGAAAGAAATGCTGTTCAAAATGAAGTGTCTTCTTATTTACAACTTAAAAAAAATTAATATATTTGGAAATTGAAATATTTTTCGTCCACGTTTTGCACTCAAAAAGCTTTAGAAAAAAATTGCTTTCCATATATCAACACTTCGAAACAAGTATAAAAAATACTTTTCTAACTTGGATCAAAATGAAGTATCTATTCCTAGAAATGAATTTTTCCATCTCAAAAACATTGCCGAGTAACAAATGTTAGATTCAAAAATTTGATTCTAGGATAAAAGTGTTGTATATTTCCACTTTTCTCTGCGAATATTATAATGATGGAAATGGTTTTGATAATTCCGAAAAAGTAAACCTGCTAATTGTCCTAGTGGGTAAAGTGTTCACCAATGGTCCGGGAGACCTGGGTTCAATCCGAGGTCGAGTCATACCAAAGACTTAAAAAATGGTACTTGACTCTGCCTTTTTTAGCTCTCAGCAATATAAGGTATGTATCAGGGGAAAGGGGGTAATCCTGGGAAAGGGGTATCGCCCTCACCTACACATCTGTGTAGTAGCTATCGAAAAAGGCACCTTCTTGTTGCCCTCATCTACGGTCGCCAAAAACTTCATGTCAATAAAGGAAATATGTTAACACAATTTCATAGCTTTTATACAATTCAGGCAGTACATAATCTTCAAGCATATACACCCGAAAAAAAAACGTATAAATAGGAAAATAAGTTCCTAATATTTTACGTATTTTTGTATTAATATTAACCTTAAATTCATATTCAGTATATGATCAATTTATCATTACTGTTTGATAATGTGTGATCTGTTGCCGTTATTTCTGTTGTTGCTACAGTTTTTATAAAGCAAGGCGTGTTCGGTTTGAGATTCTTTGTGTGTGAGAGGGAGACAGACAGACAGAAAGACAGGTTGTTCAGAAATATTCATATTCTTTATGATCTAATAACATGACAAATTCCCATTCAAAGGATCTCCAATTTTAACATTATGTTTCGAAACAAGAGAAAACTCCACTATTAATGTTTTCTTTGAAGTATTGAAATATCATTCACTAGAAAAGAAAATAAATTAAAACATGAGACCTTGTATTTTGAGTTATCTTTACATATTTTAAAATGTCATCATCATGTCGATCTGCTAGCACGGATCTCCCTGACCCTCTCTCGACACCCCTCTCTATTGTTCATCGCTCCCGGAACGTCTTCAAGGCTACATCCTGTATCGGCACAGAGCTGTTGTATATAGGTTCTAGCTGGTCGTCCTACTTTTGCCCGTCCATGTGAAGGGGTCAACTTATATCGCTTATAAGTTCGTCATGACTTCTCCAGCAGTGTCCTGCATGTCTGGTTTGTCAAACTTGGATAGTTTTCGTGATGGGTGGTAGGTGGCGATACAGCTGCTGTTTTGTGGAGTGTACTTTTCAGTATATTTTGAATACAGTTCGCAGCATTCTTGTGTAATTACCATCAAGTTTTATCTCCATACATTTAGTTAGTGTCCATGTGGTGCATCCATAAAGCAGTATCGACACAACTGCTGCTTGAAAAAAACTTCATTGTATTTTATTGGTCATGTCTGACTTCTATATGACCGATAGTCTATCAATAGCTTTCCATGCCTTTGCTAGTCAGGTGTTGAGGTCATTCTTGGCATTAAAATGTGAGATCACTTCATGGAGAATTAGCCCCATTAATTGATAAGGAATTTATATCATTTTTTTCTATAACACCCTTTACATCAAATAATATCAACTTTATTGAAATAACTTTAGAATTCAAAGAATTTCATTTATATAAATAAATAATACTAAATATTCCTGTTGTCAATGCTACATTTGAGATCATATAAGTGAATAATCACTTGTTTATACATATTTGTTTTATTTTGTTGGAATAATGATTTACTGTAATGCACATATGTAATATATTAGCTTATCTGGTGACGATGAATTCCGGAGATCCAATGCGGTCGCAAGAAAACATCAACAACGTGGATAATATAAAGGAGGATGGCGAAAAATATAATTTATTGTCTATGGATTAAGTGACTGATATTTCCGTTCGCAGATAAGACCAACAAATTACCGTTAATGAAACGGAAATATGTAAATTCCGACAACAAGCCATAAACAGAAAAATACTTTAAGCAAAGAGAATGTTCAAACTTCTGCACGGGACTTGAAAAGACAATAAAAGGTCTGTAATTTTGGCCTGAAGGCAGAGACCCGCTGGTCACTCAAGCAAACCAGTTAGCTCCTCCGGCCGCCGTACTACTTCACAAAAAGGGGCCCTGCCACAGAATAGATATATGTGCGAACTCTCTTTGACTGTATTCCTACTCTACACAATCGTCGCTCTCGAAGAATAAAAATATAAATTATATTTCTATATAACTGCGAGTTTTTCGTTGTTTGTCCAGCGGTTCAGTATACTACACCTATTCATTTAAAAAAATCGGTTTAGAAAACTGCATCAGGTTTTATCTAGGTGTACACCTCCTATAGCCAAATCCAGAAGTATCTTAATAGTCAAGGATATTGGTAAAGATGAGGGTAACATGATCATAGACAATGTGTAGATATGTTTCTAGTTAAAATTTCTCAAAAAAAGATCGGACAGTAAATACTGTGACTTCTACGTCGGTAAATTGGCACTAAAAGGTGACGCTGGATATATAAATGATTGGAAAAGAGGTTTTTTTTTTCAAATTTTGAGTCATAAGTCAGACATAGAGAAAGACAGGTGATTTAAGTGTTCAGAAATCAGAAGCGCTACTAGATTAGCTTGTAAATTACCTGAATATCACACTGTATTCATTTTTAAGAAAAGATTAGTTGGAATTTTTCTAGGAAATAAAGCTTCACAAAATAAAATAAAGAAAGAAAACGGATAAAAGAATGCAAATTCTATGTTGCTTTAGCATACTCTTCTAGTTCATCATGCTGTTGACGGATGTCACTCTTCATCTAAATGGGTATACCCTAGAATCGAAGTGCTATTGGGTGTACTTCTCTTTTGACAAGTTATAGTGGATGTTGGAGCGAGGAGGGAGACCTGTCCAAACCAACAGCCAATTCAAAATGCATTGTTGCATGCCACTACAACTCTGTCCTACGCCAAAATCCTTATAAATATATAAGGCCAGATTTCTGAAAAAAAATAATGATTTTTCGTTGTGGACCTCCCAAAAATAAAATGCATTGTACATTGTCTTTTACAAGCACTGAAGATGCGAATTAAAAAAATAACGAGTTGTTTCATCCCCAGATAGAAGTTATTTCCGTCATATTATATCCTTTATTTTAGGCCTGTCGATAGAACAGAGCACATTTTTTTAGTAATTCACTAAAACCCCTGTATAATCATATCCCTGTCCATTCATACATATATTATTACATCCATACGTATACATTATCACCACCCCACACAGTCATACAGAGATTCTCGAACCCACCAATACCCAGACGCAAACACACCAACAAACACACACACACACACACACACACACACACACACACACACACACAAATATATATATATATATATATATATATATAGATAGATAGATAGATAGATAGATGAATTACGCCAATTTTTAACCTATACGCATAAATATTGAATGTTACAGATTGACATTAACTTTTATCATTCTGGTTGCGTTGATAAGAAAAACGTTCTATTCAGAACAACATTATTCCCACGTAACCTGGGGTGAGTATGAAAATATCACCTAGTACCATTTACAGATTCACCAATCGTTAAAAAATGTTTCAAATTAAATCCTTGTTGTGCACCGTTCGATATTATGATCACAACCTTCAAAAATTGTAAATCATCAGCTTGATGGAGCTACTTTTGCCACTTGCTTATATTCACTTGCTCTACAGGGGACAGTTTAAAATGTTATTGCAGAAAAGTATGACATATACTAAGCTGCTTAGCGAATTAACATGTCAGCCGTTTTAAAATGAAATTATTTAAATTACGCCCTGCCGAGAAATTTTGGTAAATCTCTCTGGTTTAGCCTATTTAAATTTTAGTTTGAAATTGTTCGAGGCGTTGTTTCAACTTATTAAAACTAAAACTTTTCCCAATCTGCAAAGATCACTACAGCAATGATGCTTATGACATTACATGATTGTTAGATGCCGACGACAACCAATGTATCATTCTAAACTGATTAGTGCATTTATTTTCTTTGCGTAGAAGTAAACACACACACACACACACACACACACACACACACACACACACACACACACACACACACATACAGACACACACACACACACACACACACATATATATATATATATGCGTGTGTGTGTGTACGTGCGTGTGTGTAATTTTGTTGTTCCGAAGAGAGAAAGAAACATTTTAAAATGAGTTGGTCCACGAAGAGATTTGTATTTCTTTTAGGATTGTTTTATTTATTTTGTTCTTCCATGCGTGTTTATTTTCAGCTTGTTGGTTTCGTTAGTTAACATGTGTGGTACAAGGCCTTGATAATTGGGCACTCATTGAGACTTGAACTCACTTGTGTTAGCACTTCATAGGAGCAAAATTAAAATAAAAGTAAACATAAAATTAAATGCATCGAAATACCTATACGATGGTTGGTTGATGGTTTCTTTGTTTAATGCTATATCAATCTTTTCAGGTTATTTACTGCCAAAGCCATTCTCCAAGAAGAACCATAGTGGTACTATTTAACCCAGAGCTGGGAGGATAAGGGGGTTCATACCTTTCCCAAGAGTGTTTGCCCGAAAATGAACGTAATAGCACGACTGGAGTACGAACTCGCGTACTACGATTCTGCAGGACATCGCATTAACCATTACACCACGTGGACATCCCCATATACCTATACGAGTTTAATCAAGATAATTTTAAAATAATGTTTATATGCCAAACGAACGACTAATCGCTACTTCAATAAAGGGGGAAAGAAATTTATTGATGAATTTAAGATGAAAAAAAACAAGAATCACGCACACACACAGAGACACACAGACACACACAGACACACACACACCAATGAACACAAACATACATTGATATGCATATAATAACACAAAAATTATTAGTAAAAAATAAGTACCCGTATATATTTTAAAGCACACCCCCAAACACACATACGCACACAAATCTGAAGACACACATTCATACATACACTGAGAAAAATAACATTTAATGAAATCCGAAACCACATACACACACACACACACACACACACACATCAAATATGCAGAGCAAATCTGGAGTAGAGCTGATTCAGGTAAACACACTGTAAGAAAAAGAGAAGAATGACCTCCGTAAAAACCCATAACCAAGTGAAACCATTCAAATTGCAAATATGAGTGAGGTCAAATCTCATTAGCAAGGCCATGTGCCATACATATTATCTAACAAAAACAACAAACAGGAAATGTACACGTATATAAGAACAAATAAAATAATCAAATCTTTAAAAAATACAAATATCTAGCTGGACATAATCATTTGAATATATATAGTCATCCACAGACAGACTGTTTCGTTGTATCACAAGTCTTCAGTGTGACTAGACACGTAGGACGCTTGAAGCTGGGATGGAAACCCACCCAACTTTATGTTAGACTTAGTATCAGACCGTTCGGCCAGCAATCGTATCACATCAGCCAGAGAAATATAAGGTATTAAGTAGCAACAACAGCAGTAGCGTTCGTTTGTTTACATTTTATACCTTACCGGATACCTGAGGGCTCATTTGCTCGAAGGCCTTTGCTTTATATGAGCAGCAAGCCATAGATTCTTTCACCAGAGTATTCAACCCCCATAAGGGAGCGTATATATATATATATATATATATATATATATATATATATATATATATATGTGTGTGTGTGTGTGTGTGTGTGTGTGTCTCAGTGCACTTAAACCGGAGTCGGGAATAATTCCGTCAGAATAATTATTCAACTATGAAGATTTAATTTTCCTGGTAAAGAGCTTAATGCAACTGACATTACAGAGCAATAATTCCTTTAAGAAAAACAAAAAAACGGTCACATTAGGAGTATAAATTTATTTCCATCCTGTTATGGGTATTGATATGAATCAATATCACCAAAATTAACAGGACTTCTTCAGATCCAATGGATATAATTAATTCAGCCAAAATGGACACAGGAGGGAAGGGTAGGAGGTCGTTGAAGAAGCGTGAAGAGTTTCATCCCCATATCACCACTTCTGGTTTTTCTTTTGTTACCGGTCGGAATCACAATAAAGTAACAAGATGTACGTGAATCATTAAATAAGTTTCCAGACATTTTTTTCGTATGAACACTTCTATTGATCGTACACTCATGAAACTCTAGTCCCCTTCGAAGTAATCTCCTCTGACTTCAATGCACTTGTTATGCCGTTCCAACAACTTCTGGAAGGGCCCACAGAAGCCCTCTTGTGTGAGCGTGTCGATGACCTTCGTCGCAGCCTCAATTGTCTTATAACGACATCTTCTAAGATCAGGGAATAACCAAAAGTCACAGGGAGCAAGGTCTTGACTATTGGGACGCTGAGGCACTGTCTTTATACCCATCTTGCTCAAATAGTCTGTGAGAAGGATGGAGTTGTTGACTGGTGCATGGTCCTGGTAGAAATTCCACTGAACCGATCTGAAAAGTGCTGGCCTCTTCCGACGGAATCTCTTCTTGAACTCCCTTAACCCCTCAAAATAGTCACCCTAACCCTAAGCCTAATCCTTTGGCCAGTCAACTCTTGTGTATTGACTTCCTTACTCCTCCCACACCTCACATCATACCTCACAGACTCCCTGCCGTCCTTGAATCTCTTATGCCACTCAAAAACTTATTCTCCATTCATGCAAGATGGTAAAAAACAGTCTTAAACATTCCATACGTTTCTCTGGCATTTTTCCTAGTTTAAAAGATAATTTTATTGTATATCGTTCTTTTAATGAGTCCATACGTCCAGATTGCATTTTTGAAATTCACCCGCTGTGAAAATCAGGCTTTCGTAGGGTGTATTCCAATTGCTGCTGTAGCTGTTCATTTGAATGTGAAATCATAAAAATTGGTCAGTCATATCATAAGATGTATAGCAATAAGAGTCTATGACAATTGTAAATGCCTGTACAAAAAAATGTCGGAAACTTATTGAAGGTTCCATGTATATATATATATATATATATATATAATGCAGGATGAAAATTAGGAATATTCTAGTATAATAATAAACGACACTATTGTAAAAGAAGATTAATTTTAATTTAAATAATACATAACAAAATAAGATGAACACGAAAGAGTAAGTTTTCTCGATATTGTCGCCATTTTCTCCAATTATTTCATCAACACTCTTTCGAAAAAATTTGCCTGCCATCAAAATGAATTATTCATGCATTTTATTCCATTCTTCCTTAATAAATCTTTTAAGCGAATCACTATTTGGTTGGGAAGTTGCATTTGTTTTGTTTTATATACCGCCCCATTGAGCATAATCAAGGAGGTTAAGGTTTGACCTTGATGGATGCTATGAAGAAACTCAAATTATTTCGGAAATACTTTGTATTTGGTGTCGGAGTTAAGCAATTCCTAGATTTTTCATCGTTTTTTTTTTGCTCACTCAGACTGAGTCGGATTTTAATGAAAAATGCTTGAATAATAGTCATAAAAATTTAGATTAATCAGGTTTTTTCGCAAAAATTGGTCTTAAAAATTAGTTTTGAAAATTAATCCATATTTTGTTTTCACTCTCTCTCTCTCTCTATATATATATATATATACAGAGAGTGGAAACAATATATATATATATATATATATATATATATATATATATATATATATATATATATTGTGTGTGTGAGAGAGAGATAGAGAGAGAGAGGGAAGAGGGAAGAGGGTGGAAGAGAGAGAGAGAGTGAGACCCAAGTTTACTACGGCAGAAAGAACTGAAAAGTGTTTACCTCTACCTTTCCAAATAGTATTTTTATCAAACGATCATTTGACCTGCTAAATTATATCATAAATAGTATAATGAGCTATTATGGCGTTCTCAGTATACATATGCCACCTGCACATACAGGCGCGTATCTGTGTTATGGAATGATTAAAACTTGAAATCTGCGTTCCATATACTTATTATTAAAGCTGGCAACCTTATTTGAGGGCGACCCGAAGGCTGTCTTATCAATAGACACAACACGGAGGTGTAGGGGGGGCGCTACTCCATTCTCTGGATTCCTCCACTTGACCCTTCATCCTTACCTTATAATGCTTAGTGTTAGGCAAGGCGGTATCAAGTACCATTTTTTGAGTCTTTGGTATAACTCGGCCTTGGATTGAACTCCGGTCTCCCAGCCCATTGATGATCTCTCTCTCTCTCTCTCTTGATAAGTAACTAGATATTTACAGATGTGCCGTCTGAATGAGTCAAGTAAGAAGTACCCACGCTGGCTAAGATTTTAGTTGTTAATTATTGAATACATCAAAATAGTTTGTATTCATTGAACATATGCAACTTAATACATTCTGCTTGGCGTATATATAAGATCACATGTGCCTGTCGCATTCAGTGTCCAATTTTCTGCCAAATTACGCCTTTTTTCGTGCAAATACATCAAACTTTTTAACTTACCCTGCAAAATTGCTTATGGAACTTACTGAATGTCTGTGTATTTTTTAAATATAAATCATGTCTATATATCTGTAGATGTTTCTTCGATATAGTTTATAATTATGAGTCCACAGTCCTAAAGAATTTGCAAAATTAGCCGGCTAACTATCTCCTAAAGGTAGATCATTTTCTATTTATACGAATATTCAGTTACACGAGTAGAACGATAATTATAATTAATTATGTTTGTCTGCAATATTCATGCATCGGTATTTACTCTGGTTATTATATATATTTTTACTATTTTTTTCATCAACAACAACACTTAGGTTACTCTCTTGAGTTGTTTTTCATGATTTATTTTCTTAAAGCAGAGACTTGGCTACTGTTATTTCCATTAAACCATTAGGTACTTTATTAAATTATTTATTCGTTATGCATTACTCTGCTCGTTTATATTAGATTTCATGCCATACTTACGCAGGAAAAAAAACTAATTAATGCTCAACTGATTAAACTCTATTTCTTCTTTCTGATAACTGGAAAATATAAATCATTTGAAAATGAATGAAAATGTCGGTAACGCTTAGAAGAACAGAATAACGGGAATTCTCTGAAACAAAGCATCGCCATGTCTAAACAAAACAAATTTCATTTACACGTCAGTTTGTATCAGTTTTTATTAAATCGACATACAGATTCATTTGTGAAGACATTATTTTTCCTTTCTTTTTAAACATCTTAATCTA
Organism: Sepioteuthis lessoniana; assembly: GCA_963585895.1. NCBI lineage: Eukaryota > Metazoa > Mollusca > Cephalopoda > Myopsida > Loliginidae > Sepioteuthis > Sepioteuthis lessoniana. Next base: position 120,458,879 of record OY757904.1, on the reverse strand, counting down.
TAAAAATGAGATTCATTTTAAAGGCTGTTCATTTATTATTTTCATTGATTTTCATTTTAGATTATCGATCATTACTGATGCCAGAAAAAAATCAGATGAAACATGTCTGACTTCGCATTTAATATCAATATATTACGAGAGTAAGACTAAAGTTAAGCAATATTTTATTAACGTGAGGCTAAATTCTTCAGCTCTAAATTGGTTTGCCAATGTTCCGAAGTGGATAAACCGCACTTGATTGCTAGATGCAGAGTTATATGAAGTTTAAGTTCCGTTGCGTAGTGGCTAATGTGCTGAACAACGATATTATAGTCAGCGAGTTCGAACTGCAGTAACGCTATTAAGGTAAGGCCCAGCGGTTAGAGTGTTCGCCAATGGCCCGGGAGACCTGGGTTCAATCTCAGGTCGAGTCATACCAAAGACTTTAAAAATGGAACTTGATACCACCTTGCTTAACACTCAGCATTATAAGGTACGGTTCAAGGGTAAAGTGGAGCAATCCAGGGAATGGAGTAGCGCCCTCCCCTACACCTTGGTGTAGTAGCTATCGAAAAGGAAGCCTTCGGGTCACCCTCGACTATGGTCGCTAACTTTACTTTACTACCATTGAAAAAGTCATGAATACTTACCACCCCCAGATATAGATTAAATAATTCTCCGACAGTTCTTCCTTAACGATTGATTTGGCTTTAACAAGTTCATGAAGGTTGGTATACCGTTAACAATAAAAAACAAATCAAACCGAAGTCGACTGATACTCTCCGACTGCTACTTATCAGATTTGACACAATGGCTTGGAGTCCTGCCTTGAATTCTTTGGTTTTTGGTCTATCTGAGATTACATCATGGTCAAGGTTTCTTACAACAATGGCGAAATTTCATGAACAATCTGCTCTCTGATCAACTGTGCTATCAGCTTTCACTGAAAACAATTTTTTAAACTTTTTACCATGGGTTATGGCTCTATTCGATCTCGTAAAGAATAAGTTCCTTGGTTTGGATTAGTTTTATGCCACCGCGATTATTGATGGTTATTAATGCCAAATCCATTTTATATCAACAGTTCTATTTCAATCTATTCAGTTTAGCATTAGTATAGAGTTTATCAATTGCTACCTTTCCGGGCCAGATAGGACCTGGAAGGGATGGCAATGAAGGGATACTCCGTATTCCGCAAAGCGCCAACATTACTGGAACCTCACCATCAGATTGTTTAATGTCATATCTAGGCCACACATTAGGAGGGCTCTTACCACTCTGTAGAGATGCAGTCAGTGTGTTCTGCTACCCCAGCCGACTAGGCTGAGATGGTTAAGTGTCATATCCAGGACATTTGTTGAGGAGGTTTTCTAATTCATCTGCTGAGATGCAGTCAGTGTATTTTACAGCACCCGCAGCCGACTGGGTAATTATAATTTTTCGAATTAGACTACGTTGCATTTTATACTGTGCAGCTTTCTCATCTGACACTAAAAAATATTCAGGGCATTTCAGTACATTAAATACCATGTTACTAAAAATCACAGTGGCTACTTTTTAGACCTTGAACTGTTTTGGTCACGTGACATACACTACGCAAATAAGAGTCCTCGAAAGCATTGCCAAATTTTCAACTCACCTAAGTATTTTATCCATTCTATCAATAAAAGTCAAATCCCATTAAGTTATTTTGAAATTGCATTTTACCTATAATGAATAAAAAAAGTTGCTGCTGCTCTTTTCAAATACACCATAATGTTATTGGAAGCGATATTCACTTCCACGCATGTAGATCATGGCTCTTCACAACTTCCTTTCATGGAAATATATATATATATGTATATAACCAATGATTTCTAAACAAATACTTTGCAGTGACGAATACTTTGTGATTAAAATGTGCAACTCCATAAATATTAATGGAAAGGAAAAGAAAAGAGTTTCTTGCTTTATTCTTTATGGTTTTAATTAAGCGTTCCGTATTGTAGATTAACTATCCACAACTATGGCTAGAAAATCCTAACTTCCCTATATTTCATCCAATATTTGTGTTGTATTTTGACCTTCGACTCGGCCAAAAATGCCATTCAAGGTGATGCACCGGAAGTAGGTGACAGATTCTGATGGCAGTTATGAGAGGAAATCACGTGGGCGGAAATTGGCGGACGAAATGGGACGAGGTAAATGGGACGTGGTAAAAAATTTCCCACGGTACTCTCATAGACTGATGCACCAGAAGAGAGTAACCTGTGAACTGCATGACAGTTATTTCCGCTTGATGACGATCAAACACGCGATTTCAAAGATCAAGTAGGTGACTGAGTTGGCGTTGAAATATTATATAACTCAGTCAAGACAGAAGTCAAGACAGTTGCTGTTAGAGATCGGACGGAGTTATAGATGAGATGTGGTAAAGAAAGCCACACCAGGCCGAAGGGACTCGGGGCCCCCGATTGAGTTGGGATGCAGAGAAGTTGCTGATAAGATGTAGCAGATCACCCAGCAGAGTTGTTCTCTGGGCCTCTGGTTGAGCAGCCCTGGAGAACGAGAAAGACACAACGTTGACGGCCATAAGAGTGGGGGTCAAAATATTGCAGTTTCTGTTCGGTCTCCAACTCCCTCTCACACGCAAACCTTGAGTAACCCTTTTCGAACCCTTACAATAAAGTGAGAGGTACATATATTTATAAAGAAGTTTTCCTGCATCTTTATTATTGTGTCGTTATGATGATGTAGATGACGATATAACATTTGCAGATTGATGTATTTATATTTTTGCCATGAACAATATGTAGTAATTCATTTAAATTTTATCGCTCTTAGGACAACTGCCTTTTTGTTACAGTTTCAGATCAACTTAAGAAAAAAACAAACAAACAGAATCTTTCAACTGAAAAAATGCAATGATAATAAAGCAATATGTATATTCAGACCATATTCCGTTAGAAAATCTCTCCAATAGTTCCAAATCAAGTCCTCTTAAGTACTTCTTATCATTATTTCTTATATCAGCGAAATTATTCTTAAATTTATTTATACTATTGATATTTCGATTAGGCAATGTTTCCCTATATATATATATATATATATATATATATATATATATCATTGGTAGAATCACTTTTTGAAATCTTCCTTTACATTATATTTCAAATATTTGGAGAAATATGTCAAAGAATGTCTACCATAATCTGAAATCTCTTTAATTATCTGGAAAGTTTCAATTAAATCATCTTTCATTCTACTTTATAGCAGAATACTTTATCATAACTTCTCTAATCTCTTCCTGCAACTCTAATATTTTACTCTTTTTTATCAGGTTTGGCACTGTTCTTTGCATGGCATACAATATCAATATTATACTCTAATTATCCTTCCCAGACGCTAGAACTTAGACACGGTATTCTAAATGCGCTCTTTTTTAGGGTATAATTTATTTTATAACAATGTTTTTCTTCCTTGAAATAATAAACAAATGTAAACTCCCTTGGCGTCACAATTTTAGGAGTGTATAACTTATCTTCTTTTGTCTTGTTCAAGGGTAGCAAAAATGTTTTCAAAACTTCTGCGGAAAGAATTTGTAACAGAATTTAAATAATTATTTTAAAAGAAAATTCTTCCATATACTGGGATAAATGGGATACGGTGAAATTAATGATAGATAATACAGAAAAAGAGAAAAATGAAAGAGGATATGGAATTGAAGAGACATTGTCATATTTTGGAAATAAACAATAACTTGGAAAATATACTTATATATGGGTATGATTTGGTACGGGCATTGTGCACAAAAATGTTTTACCCTTATATTTTCGACTGCTTACAGCCACAGTAATCTTTATTTTATTTGAAGATAAAACTTATACATCGTCAGGAAATTCAGGACAGATATTTTTGTTATGTGGTTGGATCACTCTGACTTCTGGACTGACACTGCACACAACAGCTGTTATTCAGAACCACTAGAATATGGAAGGAAATAGGAAAGTTATTTTTGGATGTTCTGACACCCCTGTTTTGTTTTGTTGTTATATTTTTGTTTTTCTATTTTTATGTTCGATGAAATACTTGGATTATTGATGGTTACGTATATATATATTTAATTATCTATAGTAAATGCATTTTAAAAATAACACAATTAACATGAGTGCTTCAAAAATAGAGAAGTTTTATTCATGGATAGATCTAAAAATAAACACTGGAAATTGTTCTTGTCTTAAGTCACTTTGGGTAGCAATGAATTTTTGGCCAGCGCGTAGAATTGATTGGCTATAGTCCAAGTTGATGTTCGTAACTTGATACGGATAATCCGGCTGTCAAGCGAGTAGGGCTGCCATGAGTCTTTGAGACACAGTTATATCCATCTTGCCAGGGGGACGAGTGAACTGTTCTTAAGGGCCTTTGAAAACGTTTTGACTTCCTGGAATTTGGGGGGATTACGCACACGCGCGTTAGCTCCGTACTTTCCTAACGAAGAAAATGACAGCGTGTTATTTTAGCTCTCCCGATTGGTAAAAAAAATTTGGTTGAGTTTTTTGTTTTTTTGCTTTTTTTTTTAGGTTGGGTTTTCACCAAATTCATGAATCTCTAGAACACGTGACTGGGTGTTTTTTACGTGCAAAATTGTGCGAAAATTGATTCGTTTTTTCTTGAACATTTTTTGACTAGGGAATTGCATCATTTCCCATTTTCACTATAAATTTGGCGGTTGGATTCATTAATTTTGAAATAACAGAAGATTCTATTTTTGCTGAGTCAGCATCAGTGTCCAAAACATAGAGATGTGTGTATTCACAAGAGTCAATCTCTCAAACAAGCCACATTCTAGTCCTTATCGAGTAATTATGATCTTTTATCATTTAAGTTTAACGTTACATCAAAATGTTACTTTCAACTATGAGAAAAGCTGCTTTCAGCATACAGAAAAATCCATCCATTTGAATGCATTGGTTTCTCCTGCTATCGTGGAAAACTATCATACACACATAGAGACACTTGAAATTAAGTCTCCAAAGTGGCACTGACACCGCCAACTGGGGATAGTTCAAATATAGTAACCACTGTTAATGTGGAATAAAGTTGCCACATCCAAAACTGGACTCAGTGCCTGGCGATGAGACTTGCAAAAATTTATCAATAACGCAAACCCTCGTGAACGTTCTCGAAACCCTCAGACATGAATTTGGGATTTCACTAAAAGGGTTAAGCAATTATCAATTACGGGATAGAGGAAAACTAACGAATTAAATTTCGGGGTTAGCGAAATCACCTACTCCCATATAAGGAAGAACTATGATTTAACAATTTATTTCATCGATTCGAGGATGCCACTTGAAGTCTACTTCTTTTTGGAATCATTCCGTAGTGAGGTTGATATTTTGACATTTTTTCGTTGAATCCATGTATGAACTTTTTGTTTCCTATGAACATCTCATCATTATTTATCCCGTCTTTGCTTTCGCCGATATTGTTTTCCAAGACTCCGCGTGACATAAGACATGCAGTTCGAAACCTTGTCAAGAGAGCGAGGAAAAAACTGTGATCAGTAGATAGGGGACAGAGGTCAACGCAGAAAGGAAGAACATCAAATTCAGATCTTCTCTCAACACTCCAATTTTGTCTGAATAGAGCTGCTCTCAAAATGATCGATCCTGATCATATCAAGCCCAACATTAAATATTTTTCTTTCATTTTTATACTTCTTTGATGATGCTTACTCACCAAGGCTTGAGGACATAGTTCCACCCATTTTTTTTTCTGCTCGAAGATAAAAACGTTTTCTAATGAATCCTCAACGCCTACTTTTTCATTGATGTGCATATTTTTAAAATATCCATAGAAAACAATTATTTTCAAACAATCATCAAAATAATGATTTTTAAAAAAAATTATCAACAACTTTATTGATCAAATCATAAAAGCATAAATGTACTTTATTTACTGGATTGCTGACACTGCCAAAATCAATATATTGGGAAGTTTGAGTGACTATTTTATTTTAGACTAAAAACTATAAACAGAAAATCAAATTTACCAAATACTGCAAACAAATACTTGTAGAACATTTCCCCATCAACTGGTCCGATTTGAACAGAGAAGCAAAGTTGACCATCATAGAAACAATAAAAATGATATGCAGTATTCAATGTATCATTGATAAAAGAAATACGGGAAAGTATATAGATAAATCGTCTAAAACACCGAATCCAAATAGATTTACAATCACCATAAATAATACTCAAAACACCAATTTGAAATACGATGTAAGAATTTTTTGTTTACACATAAATGCCTAAACAATAAAGCGGTTGACAAAAGTAACCACAATTAATTCGAAACATTCCACGAATGTTAAGAGGTATGTACCAATTGAAGTCCTCGGTACCATGTATAATCGACTCCAGAGATAATGTAAACCCCAGATGAAGACATATGGATCACTGAAATAATATTCATGCAACGAATGGAGAGGCTACGTCACTAGTAACACAATATGGTAAGTATAAAGAACACTTGTATAATCCAATATTTTTCCCAAAGTCTGTTGTTTAAAAAGTATCAAGACAGACTTTATATTAAAAAAAAAAAAAAAACTGACATAGATTTTTTCTAAAGAAAATTTAGACATCGGCGCTTTATTATATATATATATATATATATAGATATAAATATATATATATACCGGCTCAGTGGGTAGAGTGGTTAGAGTGTTCGCCAATGGTCCGGAAGACCTGAGTTCAATCCCCGGTCGCGTCTCACCAAAGACTTTAAATATGGTACTTGATTCAGCCTTGCTTAACACTCAGCGATTTAAAGTACGTATCAAGCATAAAGTGGAGCAATCCAGGGAAAGGAGTAGCGCCCTCCCTCCACCTCGGCGTGGTAGCTATTGAAAAGCGAACCTTCTGGTCACCCTCGACTAAAGGTCGTCAACTTTACTTATATATATATATATATATAGTAACGAACCGAAAGATCAGAACGATTTTACGAAAAAGTCTAAATGTGAAATAACGTTATATTTTAAAAATTTATTGAAGATTATTTCAAGGAAAAAAGATATAAAAGTAAATTATATAATTCCAAAATATAAAGCTCAATAAACTTATTTTGATAAAATTATTAGAAAAACTATATAACATTCGAAAAAAAATTGATGCATAAATATGCAGTTCAGTTATATTCAACCCATAGATAGGGCCATCCCAGATGTGACCATTCCAGGACAGAGTGGACCAGGGACCAATGGCAATGAAGGGGTGCTCCGCATTCCCCAAAGCCCTAGCATCACTTGAACCTCATCATTAAATCGTTTAATGTCATATCAAGGACACTCGTTGGGGATGGGTCATACCCCACTGCAGAGGGGCTGTAATATAATAGCCGAGGGATTTCGGTTCATCCCTTTCGGTTTAGTTAGGCTGAGAACCTTTCGGCTCAGCACATGGGTTAGTTAGGTGCAACCTTGATGCAGGTGGTAACGCGCGCTCAAAGAACGGACATGTCACTCAGAGATGTCGCAGTAGCCTGAGATGATGAAACGGGTGACGAAGTGCAGGTGACGTCACGCACCGGAAGCGCGCGGAGGATTTTGGGGAAATTTGAAGAAAGTTAGGAGAGATGAAGCTACATGCCGAACGAGGAGGTTCGACTTTTGGGGCGAGACGAATTTGCGCGCCATGGGTGCCACACGAGATAGGGTCCAGATGAAGAAGCCGGCATAAAAAAAGATTGTGTCTCTCTCCTTATGTCGAAACCTTTAACTCAAAAGTAATAAAAAGGTTTCGTACCTGAACAAAGAAGTCGTTACGTGTTTTCGAAATTCGAGATTTCTGTGTTCTATGTTACGTATATATGTTACCAACATTCGATGACCATTTCGCACATGGCCATAATCGTGTATATAGCTTTGCTATAGTGCAATCAGTGTATACTTCAGCCCTAGCTGACTGGGCAATGCAGAAGTTTTCCTAGTACTGCCAGGTGGTTTCTTGGCTTCACATGAGTCAGTTTTCTCATGCTTTATTAAAATACTATGAATAACGCGTTTAGATTTCGCCATTGAGAGTTCATATTCATTACGTAACTTGACTATTATTTTCTAAGTTCCATTTGTTCATCATGTTTACAATGCAAGAGCCGGTGTAGTTTATCAAAATACAAAATTTCATATCATTACCCCTCATTTTTTTAATAATACAAAATAATAATTAAATTTTGCAGATTTATTTAATCATTATAAGTTTATTTAGCTTTATATTTCAGAATTATATATTTTACGTTTATATCCATATTTTTTATAAGAATTTCTGTGAAGATTCAAAATAAAATTGTTTTCTAAATTCTTTTAGATATTTAAAAAATTAGACATAAATCTTATCACTTTTTTCTATCCTCATATATTGGATAATGTTTATGAGTTAATTTATCTTCCTCATTCCGCTGACACAGAGTATTATGAATTTCTCTATTTGACCCAACAATTTTACTCAGCAATTTCTCAGTTTGGTTATGTAATTCTAGAGCCTTTCAAGGAGGTGGCACCATACAACCAAATTAACTGAGACATTAAATCTCTTAACATGAAAGGCAGGATGGAGGTTGTTTTATAGCATTTGATTTCATTTACGTACCATGAATTAAAAAAAAAAACGTTTTTAATATGTAAAGAACTGTGGCTTATTTTGATTAAATGTGGATAAAAAAACATACTATACCCAAAACACGCAAATAAAAATGTTATCCTTTAAATCAAATTACCGTAAATTAAGGCATTCATGTTAACTTTTTAAACTAGAAAAAATCTCTACAAAATTAGAGCTGGACTTATATTGCAGGGCTAAAAACCAAACTTTTACCGCAGAGTTGTCAACCAAGGGAAATTATTCCTACCTATTAATATACACCACTTACCGTAACTCCAGCTGACAATCACAAAAATTTCCATTGAAAAATCATGTGTTTTGAAAAAAAAAAATTAACAAATTAGCAAGAAGATTATTATAAAATGTAAAAAAATGTAATACAAGGTAAGAATTATATTTAAATGATATTTCTGTTTCCACGACATTTATACTCTCGGGGAAACGTCACTGCATCCAAGCTACCATTCGTGAAACTATCGAATAGTGTTTATTTGCACAATTATATGATAGTTTCATAGATTTTTAATTCATACGAATATAAGCTCTAATGAGTTAGGTTTACGTGTTTCATATATTGATGATGTAATAATTATTTTAGAGAGAAAATAACGTGCATCATACGCAACTGGAATCATGCCAGTTTAATCTGATATAATGATAGTTTACTGACTATACCTGTTCGTATTATTTTTGCGCTTATATGGGTCAATATTTAAGATAAAGTTTACTTAAAGGTCATTATATGTATGATTAAAACACTGATTCTTATATAACACACTGTAATTTTAAATGTATTTCCTAATTCTCATGTATAAATATAAACTCCCATATCAATATGATTAAAATACTTATGAGAATATTCGAGATGAATGATCACATTTTAGAATCTTCGCGAATTTTTCATCAAATTCTGCTTTTCAACTGGTGTACAGAGGTCAGCATATGAATCTGAATCAATGGAAGCTCCCACTTTATTTTTCGCGTCTTCTCTACCAACTATTTTTCGTCACTTTCTTGCCAAAAAAATCGTGTTTCTGTTCATCTATTGTATTTGAATTGCCAAATACTTAGAAAGATGTTATCACATTTAGGCCTTCTTGGAAAATTTAGGACAACTAGCAGCCCTTTGCATGTGTGGGGATCAACCTAAACAGTAAATTTAAGGCTAACCCAGCGGTTTGAGCAAAAAAGTCTTGAGGTCGACATATATGCCAAATTGACTGGTACGGTGCAATTTACGGTAATCTTAAAACCCACTTTTAAATTATTATACTATACTTTCACATTATAATGATTGCAATATTGATTATAAATTTTTCCTGGAAATTCTTGCTAAAGTATTTGTTTACATATTTTCAGGCAAAAATAAAAAGGAAAAAGATGAACTCGTCGAACTTTGTAACACCGTGTCAGGTGCGAAATTATTAGTTATAGAAAAAAATGCGTGCTGGCCATGTGATGCCGCATATACGAGGGTTAATTGCAGTCTCAATACTTTGTGAATCCTAATATAATATCGTTTACTTTTATGCGTTGAGGTATGTGGAGACAAGCTTTCGCGCTTACAAAATGTGAGAGAACATTTCCTTGTCAGGTGAATAGTTGGTTCCAAATAAGACGGAAAAAGCTTCTTCGCATTCTGTCCGTTATCCATTGCTAGACATTTCTTAATCATGGAATGCCGCTGGCAAGGATTTCTCTGACCTTCTCCTGCCACATGTCTCTATCATCTATCGCTATTGGCAAGTCTTCCATACTATATCCAATATCAGTGCAGAGCTGTTGTAGAAAGGTTCTAGCTAGTCACCAGAATCTTGCTCTTTAGTGTGAGGGAGTCCACTGGAGTACATTGCTTATGAGTTCACCGTTACTTCTCTGTGTCCCGCATGTTTCGCTCGTCAAGTTTCGATGGCTTTCGGGATGGGTGGTAGGTGTCAGTACAGCTACTGCTTTGTGGGATGCAGCGTCCTGGAATTGTTCAATACAGCTCGCAGCATTCTTGTGCAATTGCCGTCAAACTTCCCCTCCATACAGTTGGTCAACGTACATGTCGTGCATCCGTACAGTAGTATTGACACGACCGCTGCTTCAATCGAAATGACACACTAAAGCGGCATGGTCATAAAACTTGAAGCGAATGTTGATGAAGTTTATCTTCTTCGATGATCATCCTTTACCGATGTAGCATTCTTCATTAACGATTCTTCACCTTTCATATATTCACCACTTACACATCTATAAAATGATTTTAGTGAGTTCGATTCCCGCCGGCTGATTCGTAATTTGGAAAATATTGAATGCTTAGTAAATAGCTATCCATTCGCTCCACTTACAAAATATTTCCCCCCACTTTATAACTGTATAGAAATGTACCCATAAGTTAGGATTATAACGATGAAAAGGGCCTTTGTTTTTCAGAAAAATATAAATTAACATTAAACCTCTTTCTATGTTACCCTGTCGGATGGTCACTGAATACACCGAATGTATTCGGTAAAGCGCGGTACTCCACCACCAAAAGGGCGTATCTTGTTTATGATACTAAACTAAATGTGGTGGTGAGGCTCCATGTCTCGAGCTCTAGAGATTGAGAATTACCCCTCTGCCAATATTAAATCGATTCTACCTGGATTTCAGAAATGCTATTAAAACAGCTGTCACATCGTCAATCTACAAAAAAAAAAAAAAACTGTATTGGTTATCCTGAAAACAAATGAATTCCCTCGCTTTGATAATAACGGGCCCCAAGGAAGGATTGGAATACACATATATATATATATATATATATATATATATATATATATATATATATATATATATATATAGTATTATTCGGTCTAGTTAAACCGGAGTTGGGAGGAATTCCATCAGGACATAAAACATACAACAGTGAACATTTAAATTTTAATAACATTTAGATTTTAATAATATTTAGTAACAGGATGGGAATAAAGTTATTATTCTAATAACAGGATGGAAATAAATTTATAATCCTAATGTGACCGGTTTTGTTTTTTCTTAAAGATATATATATATATATATATATATATATATATATATATATATATATATATATATATATATATATGTATATGTATATATATATATATATATATATATATTGGATAAACTACTGATATATGTTCGAGACATGCCCATTTTATTTAAGCCCAACAATCCATGAAATATTACTCAATATATTTAAATTTGATTTTAAAAACCAAGTGCCAGGCTTAAAACACCAACAACCTTTTTAGGTAAGGTTTTAGTATTTCGCTATAGGGAGTTTGAAGTACTCCTTCCATGTTATTATTCACAGGTACACTCGGTCCATAGTGGCTGTATCTGAAACGATTTTATTTATGGGTCAAATAGAACTATTTGAAAACTACTGGACAAGAATACGCAAAACCATGACGGTACAAATAAATAATTACTGGCAAATAAAAAAGTTTATTAAAAAAGGAATTAAATCGATATTTGAAAATATATTTATGATTGTAACCGAGCACTTTGGAATTATTCTAATTCTGGTTTTAAATAACCCATTAAGAATTGATATGTCATTCAAAAAACAAACAAAGAAAAAATATTCTTCCTTCCCAAAGCACTTAACTAAACATTTCACTTTGAATAAAATATTATGCATTTAAAATTCCATTTCAAATGTTAGTTAATATTTATCTTAAGGTATGCACCGACTGATCCACCTTCACATCTATATTGTACGAATACCATACCCAGATCATTCATTATGTGTTGAGATATCAATCATCAATGTTAGCCAAGCAATAACAGCTGAGTTTCTTACGAAATTAAGGTAGGTATAAAATAAACGAATAAGGTCGACATGCCATAAAACAAACCAAAAAAAGAAAAGATTGATTGTTGTTTCTTTAGCTTTACGGTATGTGTGAATGAGTAGTATATATGCGTAGATATGTGCATGTTGTGTGAACATGCGTGTATGCACCTGTCTGTTGTATATGTGCGTGTATGTTCAAGTGCTTGTGTTTGTAAATATATAACTTTGATTAATTGAGGTAACCTTGATTAAATAGAGACTTAATCGAGAAAGTTTTGTTCTCACTTCCCGACTGGACTATCTCGGACACATATTTAATCACCCCGTCGACATGCCTCCTCAATTAAGGGCAGGGATTTAATTTACATTCAGAGATAAGTTAAACGTTTGTTTCCGTTTTAAACTTTAATTAAATTCAGGATGTTTTAAGGCAGAAGCGAGAAGAGAAGTCTTAGACAAAAGCTGACAAAAATGTTTGTAGTCTGCGTATTTTGTCATGGCTTCCATCAACATGATTTATTGAATCAACAATCAACTTGGCGTTAATCAGTGTCTGGCACGAGAACAAAATTACATACGGCATTTAACTAAGAACTGTACCTTTCATACTGTTATTGAAGGAAGCAATGCTTTATAAGCTATTCGAACACTGTTAACTGTCTTGACTTATTTAAGGGATAAGAAATTCAGATCTTAGTTTAGACTTGTTCTGTTCAATTGTCAGACGCCGAAATGTGAGAAGGTGAGAGGAGTTTCGTCGTTTGGTATAACATTAGTAACATTCAAAATCCCTACGAATTATCTGTTCACTCGGTTTGATAACCATAAAACCATATGAATTGGCTTCTTATTTATAATATCAATTTTTTTAGCATCTATTAAAATGGATTTTTATTCGATGAATTTCAAACATGGTTAGAGAACTGTATGATATATAACTTAAAGTATAACGCAATTCTAATTACAGTTTGATCACTTATAACAATAATAATAGAAAAAATCTGGGAATGATGCGCAAGATTCAATATAACAATCCAAATACTTGCAAACCAAGCAAGGATGATAACAAAGATAGATTAGTTTTCTGACCTTGAAATATTAGAAATACACCAACGAACAAAGAGTGAAACATGACAATGCCCTAATTCAGGAAAAGAAATATTAAATATTGTGAAACAAGAAATCTCTAACTGAATTGAAACGTAGAGCAATAGTAATCGAAATATGACTCATCCCAACAACACAAAATAAACCCTAACACAAAAGGAAAAATTATTAGAGAAATAATAAAGAAAATTATGGTTGAAAAGAAAACCATATTACCATCTCATAGGATGCAAGACTGGAAAAGTTTCCAGAAAGAAACTGAAAAAAAAATCATAAATAGATATCAATGAGTTAAACAAGCAGATTTATGCGGGATCGAAATTTGTCAAAGATGAAAGTGGCATGGCACTAAGAAACTCAAACAGAAATACAAAAACTGGATGTGTAATCCAGCAAGAAAAAAAAAACAGGTAAAAAAAATTGCGAAAATACTAAGGGGAAAAACATTGGAATATTTTTGGATGAAAAGACAAAACCAAACTATAACAATAAAACTTGAAAAAATAAATCAAAAGATATTGGCAAAAGATAAGAGATTTAAAATATACCGAGACAGGGTCAAGCAATAGAATTATGTAGGACATATAAAAAAAAGAAAAATAATTCTCCCAACAAAATCGTGGGGAATGTATGAAAATGTACAAACAATGGATGCAAAGGAAGCAAGAATATTTTGGAGTAAGATATGGGAACGGAAAAAAACAAATAGGATGGATAAATAACATGGAAAATAAGTATAAAAGTACGAAGTGGCCCTTGGGGTAATAATCAACCTGGAATACTCAAAGAAACACTAAAAATATACCGAATTGGAAAACAAGATGCCATGACAGTATACATGAATTCGTATTTAAAAATAGATCCATCAATGACAGACTGATTCTTGAACTGATTAGGTGCCCAGAAAAAGCAAGTATACCGGAATGGATGACCGAAGAAAAGACCACATTGGTCCAAAATGACTCCCAAAAGGAAATTATCTTATCATCTATTGACCCATAACATGCCTCCCGATGATGTGGACAATACTATCAGAACAAAAAAATGAGAAGATTTATAACTCGCTTCAAAGCCAACTACTGTTTCCCGAAAATAAAAAAAAAACCCGGAAGAATGCCACGAGGGAACAAAAGAAAAGGCGATCTCGTATACATTGATCAACACATTCTCAAGGAGAGTAAAGCGAGATAGATATATTGTTATAGCATTGATTGACTGGAAAAATCTATTCAGTACACTCCTGTAGGGTGGATAACAGACTCCATCAAAATATACAAGATAACCGACAAAGACAAAAAAGTTTGACAAGGAAATCATGAAAAACTACTGATTGGAATTGACAGCAGGATGAAAATGATTAGTTTAGGTGAATGTCCAGAGAGGTATATTCCAGGAAGGTGCGCTTTCACTTTTACTATTTGTAATAGTGATGATGGCACTTAATCACATACTCAGTAAAGGCAATGGGAGGTACCAACTTACTACATCACAAGAAAAATCAACAACCTGTTTGCGAAAAAAAAAAGGCAAATTAATTCGAAACCCTAATATAGCCAGTTAGGTTTTACTGTCAAAATATACGGACGGAAATTGACATAGGAAAATGCGCCTTGCTAATAAGGAGAAGCAGTAAAACGCCAAATATCGGAAGGAATAGAACTGCAAAAAAAAAAAAAAATCAGAACATTCTTTGAAAAGGAAGTATTTGGGTATATTAGAAGTGGACACCATCGAGAAAATGTCGATGAATGGAAAAATTAAAAATAGGTATCAGACGAAAATAAGGAAACTACTCGAAAACAAACTACATAGCAGATATCACAAGAGTTAAAAATCTGTGTTTCCCCTTTGTAAGGTACTCGGGAACTTTCTTAAAGCGGACAAGCAAATAACTTTAACAAGTGGACAGAGAAAAAGGAAAGACATGCCAATAGATAAGGCCTCAAATCCCAGAGGTTACATAGACAGACAATACGTAACAAGAAAAGAGGAAGGAAAAGGACTAGCCAGCATTGAAAATAACATTAATACATCGATACAACGACCTAAAGACAACATGAAAAACCGCAAGCGACCAGAAATAATAAATGCAACACAGTGATCCACAAAGCAACAATAACAAGGAAACAAAAAACGGTAGGAAAAACAATTTTATGAATATTTCAAGTGACAAACAAGGAAAATCTCACACGGGAAATTCTGGACATATCTAAGAAGGTAAACTTTAACAGAGAAATTGAATCTCTTCCAATTGCAACCCAAAACAACGCTAAAAGACCAACTGCTTGGTTTAGTTTCTTTGTTTAATAGCATATCAACCTTTGTAGGTTATTTAATGCCAAAGCCATTCTCGTAGAAGATCAGTAATGGTATTATCTAACCCATATGTAGGAGGTAAAAGGGGTTTATACCTTTCCCAAGGGTATTTGCCCGAAAGTTAATGTTATGATAATAGCGCGACTGGAGTATAAACTCGCTTAACACGATTCCGCAGTCCATCGTTTAACCATTACACTACGAGGACACCCCCTTTGGATTTTCAGATACAAAAGAATCACCTGATCTAAGCCAGACGACCAGACCTAGCAATACTCAACAAAAAAAAAAAAAAGAGAACCTGCTAAATAGTGGACTTTTGCTTGCCGGTATACCGCAGAGGAAAATTAAAAGAAAGCAAAAAGAGAGTTAAATGCTAGAGAACTAAAAAAAATAAATGGACCCTGAAGGTGACAGTGATATCTAATATAATTGGTGCGCTTTGAACAGACCCCAGAGAATTGGTGCAGGGACTGGAAGACTTGGAAATAAGAGGATAAGAAGAGATCAACAAGACGGCATCATTATTGAGATTGGCTAGAGTACTGAGAAGAGTACTAGAAACTTTAATTTACTTGCTTTCAATAAAAATTCATTGAAAAACCATCGGCTAACACTAGTGTGAAAAACTCTTAAAGTAGTAATATAATAATAATAATAATAATAATAATAATAATAATAATAATAATAATAATAATAATAATAATAAGAAGAAGAAGAAGAAGAAGAAGAAGAATTTGTGTGCATGTGTATAGATGATGGTGTTTCATTACCCAACTGAACATTGCGTCATATACAACTAATGATACTTAATATAACAACCGTTATTTTTTTCTAATGCATAACTTAACTCAAAGGGTCTGTTTGACTACACCTATCGCTCTAATAAATTTACTGTCTGCTCTCAGGTCGATTTTTGGGAAAAAAATGTAAACTAAACTTAAGAAAAAGCAGTATGACTATAAACGGAATAACATTTTTAAAATGTTAAATGGGCAAGTAAAATCTCAAACAAAAAATGTTTGCAGAAGTAGCAAGGATGAATAATGACTTGGAAACTAGATTAAAACTGTACATTATTATTTCTTATGTGGTAAACTAAAAGAAATATGTCGATATTTCCACAGTAAGGGAAGTAACATATCTTGCCATTAACGTGCATCGCGGGTGCCAGCAGCAGACAACAGCGAGTGGCATTTATCCAATTCTTTAAGGGTCAAATGCAGTTCCTATTCTGTAAACCGTCCGTATTTCGACAAAGCTATTGTGATTTACAGAACTGTTGCTAGCTTACCGTCTATTTACTTGGACAAAATCAGGTAGACTCGATATAATGTATTAAAATAGAGTAAAATATTTCCAAGAAAACAAAAAAATGTAAATTTGACCAAAACAACGTTGGCATGGAATAAAGATTGTAGGGGTTTGAATAAAAAGAAAGAAAAAAAAAAGGAAAATATTTTGGGAGACGATTCGAAAAAATACTTCTGCAAAAGTTATAAGACCAGATCATGGAGTAAAATTATTCCTCATTTTCTTGTTAAAAATAAAGCATTCATTATATATATATATATATATATATATATATATATATATATATATATATATATATATATATATATATATATATATAGTGAGGATAAAATGTATTATTTTAATTTTGTAACTTTAGCTTCAAAGGAACACCTTTGCGCTGTGAGACAATGCAAGTTAGAAAAAGAAAAACAGTCAATCTCGATAAATTTGTGGTAAATACTTTTGAGAATCCCCAGGTATATGAAAGTACAGCTAGAAAAAATGTCTTGCTTTTTAAACTTAAACAATTCTCGAGTTCAAAATTAAAGTAAGAAATGATTATGGTGAAAAGAAAGAAGGAAAGAAGTTTATGCCAGTTCATGGCATGTAAAACTAAAAGAGCAAATGAAAGAAGTATATGAAACAAAGAAATAAATAAACAGATAGGAGAAAAGAAAAAAATCGACCAAAAAGAAAGAAAGAAAGAAAGAAAGAAAGAAAGAAAGAAAGAAAGAAATGGAGATTAACATGAGATATGACGAGCCAAAAAATGTAGAGAAGAAATCAAATAAAGCTCATTGAAAGAAGACACCACAGCTTTGTAATCTCTAAAAGGAGGAGATTACACGGTGTTTGAATTGATTGAAAATGCAAGAGATCTTTTCTACCAAAATAAATGAGTTAAAGAAACAAAACGTTTCATTAATTGTTAAATACTGTCTTGGTAAATACAACTTACTTCCGGATGCATTTGTTGCATATTGGCCATTGACCAAGCCAACAATCAGATATATCTCTGAACAGGACACACGTGTGTGAATAATCGGGGTTGATCGGAAGTAATGGGCACTATGAATGAATATACCAATATAACGGGTGCCTGCATGAGAATGGAGAGTGTTGAGGTCAGTTGGTGTCAGAGTGAGTTTATTCAAACCCATCGTGCAGTCGCTGAGAGAACCCATGGCCGAGAAGCAGAAGAAATGCTAAGTCGGGCCTTGAAGATATCACGGCCTGGTATAGTCAAGAGAAGAAGTTATTGGTCACTAAAGCAGTCTGTCTTTGTCTCACTCCGTTGTCTGTCTCTCACACCACAGAAGCTTCAACTGTTATATAGTCATCTACAGCACAACAACGACACAATAATTAAGACGCAGGGACAAAGACAGATGCATGAAGGAACGACGCATGAAGGAAGACGCAGCAAAACTTCTTTACCAAGATATGTACCTCTCCCTTTATTTCTAAGGTTCGAAAGGGTAGTTCAAGGGTTGCATGTGAGAGGGAGCTGGAGATCGAACATAAACTGTAACATTTTGACCCCACTGTTATGACCGTCACGTTGTGTCTTTCTTGTTCTCCTGATGCTGGGGTCCACTCCATCGGGGTTGCCGAGGGCCCCCTCGGTCGGGTGTGGCTTTCCCTACCACATCTGGTCTCTTGCTGTCTGGAATTCTACTGGCAACTGCTTCTTGGACTCGAACCCAACTGAGTTAAATAATAATTCAACGCCTACACGATCGCCCACTCGATCTTTGAAATCGAATGTTTAATCGTCATCAAGCGGAAATAACTGTCATGCAGTTCAGAGGTCACTCTCTTCCGGTGCATCAGTCTGTATTGGCAAAGTGAGACCTTCACCTTGTCCCATATTATAAGCCTTAATCCGCCCACGCGATCTCTTTCGATTACTGGCCATTGGAATGTGTCACTTCCTTCCGGTGCATCACCTTGGAATAGCATTTTTGGGAGCCGAGTCGAATGTCAAAACATAACACAACTCCTTTCGAGAATAAAGTATTGGAGTTACATTTTTATAAAGAAGTGTTATTGTCATTCCTCCATGCATGCATCTTCCTTCATCACGATATACAACACTTTTTAAATACAAATGAAGTTTGGAAAAATGAATATCACGCATTTGGATGTAGGTTTCCAGGTGTACTAGATGACAATGGTACGAGTGTAGTAATGGTGTGAAAGTAAGCAAAGGCCAAGCCACACGTTGATTGTTTTGGCTGCTAGGTTTAAAAAAGGAGTTAGGCATTTTGTGGACACTTTCTTGAAAATACTCAAGGAAATACAAAGCAATAATTTTTCCTTCTGCAAGATATGATCAAATAGCAGCTAATCTTTATCTTTCAAACTAAAGTTGGCACCAAGTCTAAGGAAGAAAAATCTAGAAGTGGAGACTTTTTATTATGACTTTTGAAAAGACACGCAATTCACAGTCTGACCCATGGCTAAATATAACAAAAAGTAACCGAACTTAGGACTTAGTAATTTACCAGGTAAAATCGATATTCTACTGAGACAAGATGTGTACAGGAATAAATATCAAATTTGAACTAGAGAAAATACTTTTTTGTCGGGTAGTAAATAATAAACTGATGTGTTGAACTATACTTTGTAGAAATATAAAGAAACGCTTTAAAATGCTGTTGAGTGTTGTCAAGCTGTAATCATTAAAATTTCTCATCTATCCGAAAGTTGCCTAAAATTTCTTGCTCTTTAATTTATTTATTTTTTCTAAGTTTCAATCAATGAAAACATTTCGTTTGACTCGACTGTCTAGATTGTTCCCACGAAATTCATAAATACCGTTAATTCTCAATCTGATCCGGAGAAAATGTAATTCATGAGTTGACTTAAATGAAAAAAAATCGTAGCCATTGAATAAACTTGATCAAATTTTGCTTATTGTCGTTTTCATTTCACAAATTCTTTTCTAAAACATTTTATACATGTGACATGAGGCATCACAATATACAGATTGTGGTATCGATGAACAATCGATCTGAATTTAAAGTGGAGATTTCAATAGTAAAGAGGAATAATAAATTTATTTTTATTTTTTTTAAATAAAATGAAATATAAAGTAACAGAAAAAAAAAAGAAAAAGGGAGAGGAATTTAGATTTCTAAAATTCATTTTCACTTCTGATTTCTAAAGTGAACCTCTTAAAGTCATTCGGTAAATTTTTAAGCCGACTAAAGCAAGTTTTAATTCGTAGTTTTTCTTATCCTCAACTGTTTGCCTAATCAAAGCTAAATAACTGTATGCTTTACTGTTTAGACATACCTGGTGGGATATAGGATTGATCAGTACCTATCCCTAGGGCATTACCAGGAAGTTAAACGTAGACAACATAGTCCAGGTTTGAACTTTAGTTGCCGGTTCTTGTTGCAGTCATCGCTTCTACACATTTTGCTGGAGGCGTTATGCTTGTAGAAGAGCGATTCTTACGGATACAAATCATGGCAATAATAACATGCAAAATTGGCTTTGTAAAAATTTCTAATTCCAAAGAAGTATTCAATTAAATTTAGGTCGTGTATCACAAGGTGACTAGTAAAGTACCTCTCATTCTTCGAGAATATAACTTGCTATACTAAGACAATGGTTCCAATTCCTTTTTTTAATGGCATATCAAATTGTGTATGTTATTTAATGTCAAAGCATTACTACTAGAAAAATAAGTTTACTATTTAACCTTAGCTGGGAGGGTGATAGGATTCATACCTTTCAAAAAGGTATTTTTCTAACTAGAGTTCAATCTTAGTTCACTACGTTTCCGCAGTCCATCACTTTAACCACGTGGACATCCCAGAAAGAACATAGTGTTGGGTTAGTTCTGTAATGATTTTTTATATTCCAGTGTTCGAGAATGTTTTACAGCCACTGGTTTGGAGACTCCACCAAAAATCGAAACTGCAGAAATAGCAACTATCTCCGATATATAATCTTGACTAGTATATGTCAAATAGAGGTTTTGCTAGGTTTCGTTTACTCTGGTAAGAGACCGCAGTTAAGAAGTCACTACAAATGAACAAATGAGTGAAAGAACTAGAGTATTATGGATATAAAAGATTAACATATAAAAGTAAAAAAACATTATAAACCCACGAGTACATGGTGCATTCAAAATGTTTTCAGACATTTTTTTACGGTCATTTAAAATTATCGTAGACTCTTGCTATTGCTATTCATCTAATAAGATGACTGACTAATCTTTATGATTTCAGATTCAAATGAACAGCTACAGCAGCAATTGGAATACACCCTACTAAAGTCTTATTGTCACTGCTGGTGAATTTCAAAAATGAAATATGGACGTGACGGCACTTTAGAAGAACGATATGCAATAACATTCTGTTTTAAACTTGAAAAAATGCCACAGAAACGTATGGAATGCTTAAGACTACTTTTCAACTATCTTGCATGAATCGAGCATCGGTTTTTGAGTGGCATATGAGATTCAAGGAAGGCAGGAAGTTTTTGAGGGATGATGAGAGGTGTAGGAGTAGTAAGGAAGTCAATGCACCAGAGCTGATTGGTCAAAGAGTTAGGGTTAGTGTTACTATGTTGAGGTTTTACGGGAGTTCAGAAAGATTCGGTCGGAAGACGCCAGCACTCTTCAAATCGGGTCAGTGGCATTTCCACCAGGACAATGCACCAGTCCACAACTCCATCCTTGTCACAGACTATTTGACCAAGATGGGCGTCAAGACAGATCCTCACCCTACTTATAGTCCAGACCTTGCTCCTTGTAACTTTTGGTTATTCCCTAAGCTCAGAGGCTGTCGTTATGAGACAATTTAGGAGATGAAAGAGGCCGTGACAAAAGTCATTGACACGCTCAGATAAGAGGACTTCCCAGGGGCCTTTCAGAAGATGTTGGAACCGTGCAACAAGTGCATTGCAGCCGGAGGATATTACTTCAAAGGGGACTAGAGTTTCATGTGTGTTCTATCAATAAAAAGTGCCCATACGAAAAATGTCTGGAAATTTATTTAATGAGCTTCGTATTTAGGTCAATCTTGCAGAATCCATACATGATAATTTGTAAAACGTTTCAAAGACTTTGTACTGGTGAGAAAGTATGAGACACGAAGTTGATGCTTAGCATGAATGATCTACAATACTTAAGTATTGCATTACAATAAGACTAAGGAAGAGTTAGTTATCAAATATACTGAAGATTAGGTTCAAAGTAACATTTTTGGGAAGCAAATCGAGGCTCAAATTTTCTAAAGTAGTACTTTCCAAACTTACCTTTTCACGGATTACTTACGCACACACACACACATACACTCTCTCTCACAGACACACACACAAACACACACACGCACACACACATACACGTACATATATATATATATATATATATTTATATATATATACATATATATATACTCCCATCACCAGCGGTTGAACACTTTGCCGAAGGGCTTAACAGTTGTCACCCACATAATGCAAAGTTCTTCTAAGGGATTGGTCTCCTTAGTCTCCGATAGCATAAAATATAAACAATAATAAGTTGATACATATGAATTAAATTCCGTAGCTTGCTTTGGGTTTGCTGATGGCTGTTATGTTATCAGGTTTCAATCCAAGTTTGAAGTCTCTCGTGTTCTAGCTACACATGAGTCGTGATACAACAAAACTGTCTATTGAAGAATATATATATATATATATATATATATATATATATAGTGTATCTCAAAAGTGAGTAAACCCCTCACATGTCCCTAGATATTTAAGTATATCTCTTCATGGGGTAACACTGACAAAATGAGTACACCCCTAACAAACTACACCCTTAAATGTCCAAATTGAGTACTGCTTGTCATTTTCCCTCCAAAATGTCTTGTTACTCGTTAGTGTTACTAGGCCCATGTATGCATAGGTATCAGGTGTGTTCAAATTTGTAGTGCAGCTCTCACACTCTATCATACTGGTCACTGAAAGTTCCAACATGGCACCACATGGCAAAGAACGCTGTGAGGATATTAAAAGGCGTATTGTTGCGCTACATGAAGATGGCTAAGGCTACAAGAAGACTGCCAACACCCTGAAACTGAGCTGCATCACAGTGGCTAAGATCATGTAGCGTTTTAAAAGAGCGGGGTCCACTCAGAACAGGCCTTGGATAGGTCATCCAAAGAAGCTGAGCGCACATGCTGAATATCCGATCCAAATGCTTCCTTTAAAAGATCATCGTAGGAATGCTGTCAGCATTGCTGCAGAGATTGAAGAGTTGGTGGGGTCAGCCTCTTATGGCTCAGACTATATGCTGTACCCAGCATCAAATTGGTGTGCATGGCTATCACCCCAGAGAAAGCCTCTACTGAAGACGACACCCAAGAAAGCCTGCAAACTGTTTGCTGAAGACATGTCAACAAAGCACATGGATTACTGGAAGCATGTCCTATGGTCTGATGAGATGAAGATTGATTTGTTTGGTTCTGATGGCTTCAAGCATGTGTGGCAATGTCCGGTTGAGGAGTACAAAGATAAGTTTGTCATGCTTACAGTCAAGCATGATGGTGGGAATATCAAGGTTTTGGGCTACATGTGTGTTGCTGGTTTTGGAGAGTTACATTTTATTGAGGGAAACATCAACTCCAACATGTACTGTTAAATACTGCAGCAGAGCATGATCCCCTCCCTCCAGAAACTGGGTTGCAGGGCAGTTTTCCAACATGACAAGGACCCAAAACGTACCTCCAAGACGACTACTGCTTTACTGAAGAGGCTGTGAGTAAAAGTGATGGACTGGCCAAGCATGTCTCCAGACTTGAAACCAATAGAACATCTTTGGGAGATCGTTAAGCGGGAGGTGGAGGTACGCAAAGTCTCAAATATCCACCAGCTACGTGATGTCGTCGTGGAGGATTGTAAGAGCATTCCAGTGGCTACTTGTGAAGCTCTGGTAAGGTCTATGTCTACGAGAGTAAAGGCAGGTTCTGCATAATGATGATGGCCACACAAAATATTGACCGTTGACATGGTGTTTGTAAATATTAACAACTCACTTTTGTTGGTAGGGGTTTAGTTTTAAATGGCTGTATTTTGAGTTATTTTGAGGGGAAAATAAATTAACTCTGTTATATAAGCTGCACACAGACTACTTTTCCTAGAGTCAAAGTGTCATGAAGAGATATACTTAAATATCTGCAGAAATGTGAGGGGTGTACTCACTATTGTGATACACTATATATATATATATATATATATATATATATATATATATATATATATATAAGTAGAGAGTGACCGATTAGATATTGCAAATACAGTCACCAATGCTTATTCTTTGTTTGCTTCAGGATCAGAGATCGTTGGGTAGGCTGGAAAGTGAGTGTCACCATGCTTCTTTTACTCTGTGTGTACGCTATCTTAATTTGGATCAACATATGCTCTTTCTCTAATATTGAGCATTCCCAATTCATAAATGCTGTAAACTACATTTCATTTATATATATATATATATATATATATATATAAAGACATCTTGTCAACCTGATTTTAATATGGCATTATATGAAGTAAATATTATCGAAAACCAAAAATCAATTCATCAAATAAAGTAAAATAGAATAAACGAAATACTGAAGAAAAACGAAACTGTCTTGTGGTAGAAAAAATCTTAAAAGAAGATTAAAACTTGCTTTCGTTTTTTAGCTGAATCTTTTTTCCCTTTTTCTCGTGCAGGTATAGATATGATTCTTTCAATTTAAAAAAAATACTAACATAGAAGTTAATTCTTTTTCATAAGACATTTTTATCAAATCCTTATCAAAACTCGCATTTCTTTAAAGACCCTACCCACCCAGAAGTCTTTCATCAAAAGCTTGGGTCCTGTGGAACACTATTTAAGACACACTGTTCTAATGCATCAAACATATTTGAAACTCCGTCAAATAACCGATGATTAAACAGAACATTGATCCTTTTTCGGAAACCGGCAATTTCCAGTTTCATAAAGGAAAACCGTAAAGCGCTGTTTTAGGAGGAAAAATTTAAGTTTCTTGATTTCATAAGGAAAAGAAAAAAGTTGTTTGCTTAAGTAGTTATTATTCACAATAAGTCATTATCTATCTTTCATACCGGCACGAGACGCTACCTAAACGTCGTCTGGCCAACCGAGAAGGAAAATATTTGGGTATTTTTTATTGATATTTAAAGAAATTAGAGAAACTATGAGCCCATCCTGTTACAATTGTCTCTTAGGCGTTCTGAGAAGTTTTCCTTATTAGTTTGTTTAATGTTATTCATAACTGTTCTGGTATGGTATTACTTATTAATATTTGTTCTTCATGTAACATAGAGTCAAGAGTTTGGCAATATTTTGGTAACATCACTTCGGCAACTAAGAAAGCTTTTGCCAAGTCTAGTTATAAGTCTGCCTAAGCTTGCTTGATTGAATAGGACTACATTGAACGTTCAACTGTGTGGCTTTCAAATTACACACAGAGTGAAGCAAAACAAATGTGGCATCAAACAAACTATCACAGTACCAGCGTGTAACTTGTAAGTCTTGAAATTCTTCAGTCACACGATTTTCGCGCTGCAAACTAGCACATCTAGAATATTGCAAAGCGTTTGAGTCACTTTTTCAGTTATTAATATTATTTTCTTGTCCTGCGTGATTTATTAATTTGAATTTACAATATACGAAAAACAAATCTATATAGTTTCTGGTACCAACTGCAATTTCTCAAATCAAGTTAATATTTTGAAACATGTCCCCCATTCAACGTGTTCAAAGTATGACTAATTTATGAAGTGTAGTCAAAAAAGCACTCAGGCTGAAACTATTTACCTCGAAATTCAATATACGTATTAATGACCAGTCAGCTTGGGTTTTAGAATACACCGACTGCTTTTCTGCCGAGGCCTAAGACCTCCTCCTAACGATTGTCTAAGATATGAAACTAATAATCTGATGGTGAGGTTCCAGTATTGCTGGAGCTTTAAGGAATGTGGAGTGCCCCATCATTGCCATTGATTCAAGTTCCACTGTGACCCGGAGTAGTAGCGCCAGATAGGGTACTATATATGGGTCAAATATAACTTTACTCTGGTTTTGAGAGTTTACTGTTTTTCCATTGAAACTGCGTATTTAACATAATTGTTTGAAATATAACCGTTTTGGCATTTGAACTGCGTACCTATGCTAAACTGAATTTTCTGAAATAAAACTGTTTTTACATTTAATTCTGTGTATTGCCTAGTCGGGTGGGTTATCGAATACACCGACTGTTTCTCTGCTGAGGAGTAAGACTCCCCCAACGAGTGTCCTGAATATTTTTCTAAACAATCTTATGGCGAGTTTGCAGTAATGCTGGGGAATAGTTTGGGGAATGCGGAAAACCGCTTCATTGCCATCCCTCCAAGGTTAACTCTGGCCCGGAGTGATAGCACCTCAAAGGCTCCTCTCTATTGTCTAACTAGAACTAATCTGCGTACTTATGCTGAATTAAATCACTTGAAACAACAGTTTCGATTTTAAAACTGCATACTTAGGCTAAATTGAACTGCTTGAAATAGATCTGTTTTGGGAAAATAAATTGCGTAAGTATGCTAAACTGAATTGTCGGAAAAAAAACTGTTTTGATATCAAAACTGTACGACGCCTAACTGATTTATTCGCAAAAGTACTGTATTTCTCATTTAACGGTGTGTAGACAGAATCTATATTTATACTAAGTTAAATTGTGTGAATAAGAACTTTTTGACTAAACTGGATATCTTGAAACATAAATGATTTTGACAAATAAACTGTGTACTGATTCTAAACTGAATTGTTTGAAATAGAACTAATCATTTTTATAAATTATATTTAGCATTAAATAAACGACAAAGGTTGATATGCCATAAAATCCAACCAACAAACCAACCTATTAAAGCTAAACAGTTTTCACTCGCTGGGAAGCTTCTGAAACTCTTCCTTTCATAGAGTGTGAAACTGTACCGCCCAATTTTTAAATGTCCTCTATGATGTCGGTTCTTACCAATGAGATTTATTTTTAGTTTACTAAACCTGGACTATATATATATATATATATATATATATATATATTGGTGAAGGTGACGTATATGGATAAAATAATTTTATTGTGAGTTTATTAGATAGATAATTGTCTTCATTTATATTTACATTACATTTATTTTGGTGGGTATTTCATTTAGTTTTGCACACAGTCTGATCGCATATGAATAAGTTTTAAAGAAAACTATTTCGGCCATTGATGCTATCCTCCCAGTTATTACCAATACGACACTGTGTTAATTTTTGAGTAATGCCAATGAAAATGTATTCCATATTTTCCAGATATCCAAAACTGGAGGCTCACTATTATATGAAGTTCAGTGTCATACAAAGTAAACTTTTTTTTTGTGTTTAATCTTACCCTCTGCAGAGGATCGAGTTAGTATTTTCTATTTTCCCTCAATAAGGTTGATATTCTGCTAAAACCTCCTTAGAGATTTGTATATATAACGGTACTGAAAAGAATGATTTCACACTCTAAACTACCATTGTTAGGCAGCACTTTTATATTTTTATTCACATGATATACTCAGACATAATTATACATTTTCATAAAAGTTTTTTACGTCACTAAGTTAGCTTATTGTTCATGAAAATCATGAAGAACTGCACAATACCTTACACCCTAACTTCTTTTCAGAACGAATTATTGTCACTTTACCTATAAACACCATTTACTTAAAAACCACTTTGTGCGTGAGATACCCAGTATTCAAACCTAATCTTTCAATGTCCGTTTTTGGATTTTATGAACTTTATCATCACTTGAAAAAATTCATGACAGCTTCCGCATCTTTAACGCTCCGTCTTCCACTTTATCCGCTGGGATAATCGGCAGCAGCAATGGCTGTAATAGATGAGGCCAGTCGCAGTTTATGTCGTTCCCTGTTTTGCCAGTATTACAAGTCAGCCGTAAAATTGTCTATCAGTAACTTTACAATCACTGTCAGGCTAACCAAGCCTGCAGAGAAGATATAAAGGAGACGAAACTCCATCCACACTGAAGGCTTCGACAACTTCTATATGCTAATAGATCGCAACTGTCAAATCAATGTTTATTATCTTTAAATGTGGAAAAGTGTGAATACGAAGCCGTCGCAATAATTTTCCCGAAAACTTTTAAATTAGAACAAGTATAAATATTCATGTATTTATTGCATAAATATTCCTGAAGGAGTCGAAACGATTATTGGTGCACAAAGTGGAGACAGCGAACCGAGTTTGAAAGGAAACTCACTCATATTTGGTTCTCGTCATCTTTTGTTTTCTATTCATTGGTAATTGACTATTTCCACGCGTCAAATTTACTGAGCTAAGGAACCCAACATACAAACCTCATAGAAAGGCAGATCTTCCTCCATCTCTTGGATTAAAGTACTTATTAAAAGTATGAATCTATTTCGTATTTCTGCAGCTCTACGTAAAGTCTTAACTCGACAATAAAGATTCTGTGGATCTCATATTTATTGGCAGCAGAACACTGAATTCATAAACTACACGTTTTTTACTTCTACTTCGATCTGGAAACTAGTGAGGAAACGCTATTCTTCAAATGAACATCGGTTTTATCGAGAGGGGATATTTGTCAAAATGTTACATACTGAAATTAAAAAAAAAATTTCTTCAAATTTAAGTCTAAACCCAGGTGCATATCTATGGTCTGTAGATATAAGGTATAACACCACCAAAAGTTTGACTGATCTGTGGAAATAGATATTTAAGGTACTTGTCTTTAATTGGAATCATTTTGAGATGAGGCTTTTTAATCTGAGAATGAATTTTTTTTTTTATTGCGGACTTTTACCCCTCATCTTGGTAGTTTTTGTGTTGTTTACTTTTTTCCCTACATTTCGGCCAAATTTCACCTCTGGCCTTCTTCAGGTTATTTACCGCGACCTCGGATAGGAATGCTGAGTCTTGTAACCGTATCCCCAGTAATTACTGCCTTCCATAGTTGTTGTCTATCGCACCATGTTTTTTTGAACAATTAAACCTCTGGCCGACTTCGTTAGGATTTGAAACCACTATCTTCTGACAATGCTCACCTGGAACCGAAGAGACTCAACGCCTCTATCCGCTGCGCCAAGCAGAAAAATACAATACACTGAGTACTTATGCATAACCCAGACGATGGTTATGTCTTTCCATTGTAACTTATAGTATTTTCTAGACCCGGTAAGATATTAAGAACTGGTTATCGAGATAGTCGAACAATTCTTTTGTACTTTCAATGAGGAACAATTTTGTTCGTTAAAGACTCCACTTTGTCCAGTCACTTAGAATACCAAATTTGAATGGTCAGTTTCCAAGATTTTGTCCTTTTTAAAACAATAAGTTTATTCTGCCAAATTATCAATATAGCAAGGTGGAGATCACTGAGAGAAAAAAAAAGAATACATAGAATGAAATATTTAGAAATATCAAAACAATATTACCTATCCGTCACTTTTAAACTTCTCCTAAGATGCTTTTTGGCAAATGAGATATGATTAATATATATATATATATATATATATATATATATATATATATATATATATATATATATATATATATATATATATATATATATATATATATAGTGAAAGAGAGAGACACAAAGCAACGTATATAATGGGACAGAGAGATTCAAACAGTGTAGCATAGATTGATTGATTGATTCACTTCACACTAAATCAATGAAGAACGTGTGCTATAATGTTTAGTAATATGCATTAACAGATCTTTGGAAGTTCCATGTTCACTGGGTTCTCCGCATATCTCTGACCTTGCGCTGAAACTAGAAACATATATATATATATATATATATATATATATATATATATATATATATATATATATATATATAGAGAGAGAGAGAGAGAGAGAGAGAGAGAGAGGAAAAGGGGAGATTTGCCAGGTGATAGCTTTTTAATGTTAGGTGTAAGTTGGGCTGCTCAGCCCAAAATATCGAACGTGTGGAAAAATAGTCATTTTGTGATAAAAAGAAAACTAAAATGATTAGAACCAAATATGGGTAATTGTCTATTTCCTTTTAACCGATGGTTTGGTTTCTTTTGTTTCATGGCATATCAACCTTCGTGGGTTATCTAATGCCAAGAAGAACAGTGGTGGCGCTATTTAACCCATTGCTGGGGGGATAAGGGGGTTCATACCTTTCCCAAGGATATTTGTTTGAAAGTGAACGTAATAGCGCGAATGGAGTTCGAACTCGCGTGCTACGATTTCGCAGACCATCGCTTTAACCATTACACCCCCCCCCCTTTTAACCGAGTGAATTTACCAAAAGATCCGAATCTCGTTCACTTTATATCAGAAACGGGTACCAGATCCTCACAACAATGAAAAAAATCAATTACTGAGATTTTCCGAAGAAATGAATATCTTAGACGTTCTCACTCCGTTTTTACTTCTCCTGAAAGATCTCAATGTGAAATAATGCGTAAAATGATAATCTATTAGAAATACGGATTGAATTTTTTCTTCTAATCATCCGACCATAAACTCTTATCCATCTGCTAAATCTATATTCCTCTCGTTATTCATTATATGCATTTTGAGTTGATGAATTTAGTATTTATCATTTCCCACATAAAAAAAAACGCAGATTACCAATCTCATACCAAACAGTTAAACAAGACCCCAATTCCTAAACTATCCACCAATTTCAAACCTAGTCCGTTCATACTCTTGGAATTTCAGTGGGTGTCCGATTATCGATCTAAACCTCTTAGACGTTCTTTTTTTATTATTGATAATCTTAATAAATCGATAATGCTCTGTTATTAATTGACATTCCCAACCAATAAAAAAGAAGGGCCTATAAATCTAATTAGCAATATTTAATTAAATGTTTTGTTTTTTTATTTTAGGAAAGCAAATAATTCATTATTTTTTTCTTTTGAAATTCGGAAATGTGTTACATAGTCTTGCAGCGAGATGATTTCAGCTGATTATTGTTCATAATTTGGTATTCCTTTCAGTGAAGAAAACTTTTCCTTCATGAGGATATTTTATTAGTTTTAACATCTCCCTAGGGTTCTCGCTCTGATGGCAAGGCTTGGAAGAGGCTGACTGCATGATCTGCAGTGGGGTAAGAGCTCCGCCAAAAAAGGTGGTACTGTGTATGACAGTAAACTGCTTCTTGTGGTGAGGATTCATTTGGTAATTCCAGAGGAGTTTAGTGTATGTCTTCATTACCATTACTCCCTGTTTCATCCGGCTCGATGTAGTAGTACCTGTCAAGGTCCAATCTATGATTAAATGTATTTTTTTAAATTATTTGTATTAAATGAAGATACTTGATATCATATAACCATGTGCAAAATACTCTTAAACTACACAATAATGGGAATTTAAATGTTCAATGTACGCAGTTACGAGGCCTCAAACATGAAATAACACAATACTTGATAACATACCGTTAAAAGCAATCAATCAATACCTCAGTCCAATTAGTAATCAAACAATCTGGTAACTATACTACAGTTAAAGAATATCAATACAATATTTTCTGGATAGCAAACTTTGATTTTTGTGAGAGGCTGATTTTGTCGGTTCATAGAATATTTTACAAAACGTGTAAAAGATAGCAAACATATTTGAAGACTAAACATATCAGACAAATGCAGTTGAAACATACGATATCTTTTTTTTAAAGCTGCTAACATGGTATACTTCATTGCTGAACTTGTTGCCATATTTTTGTGGTATTATTCTTTTTTATTTCTCAGTAAATTACGAAGAATCATTCTTTGATAAAAAAAAAAAAAGTGGGCCATCAGCTTACTTGACGTTTGAAGACGGAAGTTTAAGTTATTACCCAGTGTTATTTATCTAACGGTTAATACTGCTCTGCAAATATTATGAATTATTGAGCACTATAGAATTGGAGGAACTTTTAATGTTGAATTCTACCTATATATATATATATATATATATATATATATATATATATATATATATATATATATATATATACTTGGTGCATTCAATAAGGTTCCAGATTTTCTTTTCTACAGGTATTTAAAATTGTCGTAGACTCTTTAAAAATCAGTATCTTATGAGATGGCTGACTAATTTTTATGATTTCAGGTTCAAATGAACAGCAACAGAGGGAATTAGAATACACCCTACTAAAGCCTGGTTGTCACAGTTGGAGGATTTCAAAAATGCAATCTGACACTTTAGAAGAACTATATGCAATAAAATTATGTTTTAAAGTTGGAAAAATACCACAGAAACGTATGGAAAGTTTCAGACTGCTTTTCGACCATCTTGCATGAATCGAGCATCAGTTTCTGAGTGGCATAAGAGATTCAAGGACGGCAGGGAGTGTGTGAGGTATGATAAGAGGCATGGGAGGAGTAAGGAAATCAATACATCAGAGTTGATTGGCCAAAGGGTCAGGCTTAGGTTTAATATGCTGAGGTTTTAAGGGAGTTCAGGAAGAGATTCGGTCGGAAGAGGCCAGCACTCTTCAAATCGGGTCAGTGGCATTTCCACCAGGACAATGCACTAGTCCACTAATCCATCCTTCTCAGATACTATTTGACTAAGATGGGCATCAAGACAGTTCATCGGCCTCCCTTTAATCCACACCTTGCTCCCTGTGACTTTTGGTTATTCCCTAAGCTCAGAGGCTGTCGTTATGAGGCAATTGAGGAAATGAAAGAGACCTTGACGGAGGTCATTGGCATGTACACACAAGAGGACTTCCATGGGACCTTCCAGGAGTTGTTGAAACAGTACAAGAGCATTGCAACCGGAGGAGATTACTTCGAAGTTGACTAGAGTTTCATGTGTGTACTATCAATAAAAGTGCCCATACGAAAAAATAGTCTTGAAACCTTTTTAATGATCCTCGTTTATATATATATATATATATATATATATATATATATATATATATATATATATATATATATATATAAAATCATCTTCCAGTTTCTATCAGAACTAACCAATGAAATGTTTTAAATAGTATTGTAAATTCGTCTTAGAATGATAGCCACGGAACTCAGATCAGTATTAAGCAAGTGGTTTGACACTTTTAAAAGAACAGCTGATTTTCATTAAAGATTGAGTGAAAAACTGCATCGCAATCGTAAAACTTTTTTTCTCAGCGATTTTTATTAATTAGATCAGGTCACAGAGTAAATAGAAAACCAAACCTTAAATATGCAGTCATTAAAATGAAGAGAAACATTACTGAATAGACTCGTATTGCTTTGTGCACAATTATATTTTTAGAATGTCGTTCTGCTGCTAGAGGACATATAAAAAGATAACCAAAATAAAACATCAAAAACCAAAAAAAAAAAAGCAAACAACCAAAAAAAAAAAAAATGACGCACATCTCTGTTGATATGGAAAACTCAGAATTTGCCCCTAATGAGTCCAAGATAACTCGAATTACTCGTGATAAATTGAAAATCCCATGGGCCAATTTGTTTGGGAAGATTTACAAAAATGTAACCAAAGGGTATCAAAGGAGGTAGTACAATTTATTAGATGTTACTGGGCCTTAGATATTAACGAAATAATAGACTCTAGTGAAATGAATGGATACCTGCAAATTTTCTGCAGGTGTCATGGCTGAGAGGGTAGGAAAACATGCTGGGCAAGTTTATCACAATTCCAATTCCGCAATGTAACAAGGGAAAACACATTGAGGAATTTATATACACGAGAAATATTGTATGGAAAACGAATAAATAAATTTATTTTTCAGGAGGAAAAATTCTACGATGACTTCAAACCTTTCAATTTCATTTTTTCGGGACGTGTAATGTACACAAATAAAGGGAACCACTGAAAATGTGAATTTCCACAAAGCCGTTTAAATCGGCCTTTATATATTCTACAATATTTCAAAAATTAATTCATGTTTCCCTTCGACTTTTTTTCAAATTAAAAAATAATATAGTAGATAAACATATGCGCGCACACACTCACATAGATTGATAGATAGATATGTGCAGATGAAAATATACATGTATCCTTATACGTATATATGTGTAAATATGTATATAAATATCCTATGGTAGGTACAAAATTTTAGAAGAGATTTAAGTAGAGCTTACATCATAAGCTAAAAAAAACTTTTTTTCGGTCACGTCTCATCAGAGAACTCAGAGACAAAAAGAGGTGATGGAGCGGAATAAACTAAAATGGTAGCTGACGACCAAGAAAACGGAATCCTTTTGCTTGCTTTCTGTTTTCATTATATTCTCTTGTGATATGTCGCCGAAAAATGGTATTTTTTTAGAACTTATAATGTAAGCTCTACTTAAGCTATTCACATACACACACACACACACACACACACACACACACACACATACATACATATATATATATAAGTCCTTCATTTAAACCTGTGGCTATATCAAGGTTAACGAGCCTAGCCTCCCCTGCTATTTAAGCATAACTGAACAGAGAAAAACTGGATTCATATCTTTCTCAAACTTTATGTTCCTTTCCTACGCTTCTAAGAAAGATACCACTGCAATATATATATATATATATATATATATATATATATATATATATATATATATATATATATATATATATACTCATCCACCGACAGATCTGTTTCGTTCTATCAGAACTCATCAGTGTCTAGACATACTAGCTTCTCGTATATATATATATATATATATATATATATATATATATATATATATATATATATATATATATATATATATATATATATATATTGAAAATGCATACGTTGAGTTCCAATTATTGTAGAATTTCTGACTATATATTTCTAATAGAGAATTCAATTGCAAGGCTATGTATTTCTCGATGTCATTTGTCACTATATATTTCATAAATGATGCCGAATTATTCTCTTTCCAAAGAGGAAGGTAAATTTCTAGAGCCCCGAAGCGTAAATTCTATCCCAGATAATTAACATATAGTTAATCATACTTTCTGCATTGTGTCTTAAGTGCTCTAAAAAGTTGATATAATTTTTTTGAATATAAAGATTCCTTCATAGTTTTGTGGAAGAGTCTTTCAGTTGTTCCATTATACCAGACTGAAGTTATTGATTCTTAATGATAAAAATTAATCTTACCTTAGCAATATAACTAAAATTGGAAATTCTTTCTTTTTTCATATGTCATATTTCAGCGACCAACAAAACAGAGTCCGTACGCCATTCACCTATCATCTCTTAAACTATTGTTGTAAGACGAGAAAGGCATACTGGATAAGTAATTACAAACTAACAACCGATGTTCTACTATAGACTTCTTTTTATAGACACACTAGTTTTGGTTTGCTTACAAAAAATTACATTCATCTGCTTTCGGTTGACACTGGATGCCGTCTAGTGTATTTTCGTTGGACGCTGGCTGATAGGAACGGTTGTCTAGAAAACATAGAGAGATTTTTTACTGTCAGCATACTTTTTGGATAAGATGATGATTTTTAAATTAACTTGCTCATGGTCATGTCCTTAAATACATTTTTTCCCACAATTTTTTCTGCGTTTTGATTCAGTGAATCTGTGAAGGTAAGAATTTGAGAAATAATGACGGGCAGTTTCTTTCTCTTACTAACTCGATACCCATTTCATTAGGGATAATGATTATTGTTGCTTATGTTTGGTGATATGAACATTTCTAAGGTTCTAGTATTCATAATATATCTTATTTCAGTTTGAAAGTTTACCGCATCAGTCTATGGCAATATTTTCATTTCATATTGTAGTCAGAGACATACAAGATAATATTGCAAATCGAAATATTTTTGTACAATTGAAAAAGAAAAAGAAATGTTCGTTACTTTTATGATTTAGATGCTCTTGATGCCCCGACTTCAAAGAAAAAATAATAAAAAAAAATTTCATATCTCTAAGCTTCTATCGAGCGAATTAATATTTTCTTTTCGTTTTTTTTTAAGTCAATTGCAAATTTTATATTAAATTATTTTGTTAAAAAAAATATAGTTCCTCCTTGGCTCAGCGTATATCATGTATTAAATGATTTAAAACCCAGTGTCATGAGAGTGTTTCTATTATAGAAAAGACAAAAGAAAATTTTCAAGGCATACTAAAAGGAAATGATTCCGTATGCAATTCCAAAAACTCTGAAAACAATAACGAAAAAGAAATATTTCTTTTCGCACTTGAAACTGTAATTGATGTCACCGCCAGCAACGAAGGAAACAAGTAGTGTCAAGTTTTCAGGGAATAAAGTTATTTTTTTTTATATATTTGCCCTTCATCCATGCCTTGGAGAGCCGTAAAGTCTGTTAGATTGCGCTGCAAGTTACAATGGATTCTATGTGTTAAAATTGTTTTCATTTCCTTTCCATAAATATCCTAATAAATCAGGACATCCGGTTTGATCTTCGGTGAAGATTATGAAGGATCTTTGGCGAAAAGCTTGTGAGCAGCTGACTGTCACCATTGAAAGAAAAAAAAAGCAAATCAGAAACAACATTTGCAATTCGCAAGGAAATTTGCTTATAAAAGATTACTCGACATTTCACGACAAAATCGATTTCCATTTTATTCGCTTGTCCAAACATTTATCTGCTTTGTGTGTGTTGGGGTTTATAACATGCAAAATCAACATTCTGCATAGGGATAAGGCTCTCTCCATAAACACAAAATAAATAGTGAGCCCTGGGTACGATTCTAAATTGCATCTGATAATGAGGCTGAAGTACATGAGATCCTGTTTAGTTTCGCTGTGTTTTGTTGCATATCAATTCTTGTGAGTTATTTAATGCCAGAGGCTTTGAATATATACACACATATATATATATATATATATATATATATATATATATATATAACGTAAAGTTGTGCAGGTTCGATCCCAGCTTCAAGTATCCTATGTGTCTAGCTAAACTGTAGATGACAATATATACGCTCCCCATGGAGGTTGAGCAATCTAGCGAAGGAATTTACGGCTGCTGCTCGTATAATGCAAAACTCTTAAAACGAATTTAGCACTCTGGTATCCAGTAAGGTATAAACTGTAAACAAACAAACGTTACTATCTAATACCTTATAATTCCCGAGTTGACGTGGTACGCTTATTAGCTGAGCGCTATGATACTAAGCCTAAGGTAAAGTTGGGCGGGTTTCGATCCCAGCTTCAAGTGTCTGAAAAGTTATGATACAACGAAACAGTTTGTTAGTGGTTGACTATATATATATATATATATATATATATATATATATATATACCTGTATATTGAATAGTTTGTTGGAACTATTACTTTTAAACGGGCCAGAGCTATTTTTTGCATACAGTTAAATGATCTGATTTATTGCTATATAATACTTATAATTTTATTTAATATTAATCATATGTTTGCACACAGCTTAAATGTTCTAATGTATTGCAATCTCGAACAATTGACACGCTGCCAACTTCATCTACCACCTTTAAGGTAAAAGATGTGTGGATGTTTACCGCAAGAGCAATTGTAACTATGCAATCTGACTAATCATATAGTTACTAGGGCGTCATATCTCAAGCAGATGCAGCAGACCGTGGTTTTCCGACCGCACGTCTTCCCCAGTATGCTGAATTGTACTGTTGCAGTTTACGCTATCACTGTGACTAAATGGATCTCGAATATTCATTCAACAGTATCTAGTACTGAAGCATTACACGTCGCAACCAACGGCCAAGTAGTGGAGGGTCTTACCCGTCTGGAAAAAGAGTAGTCACCTGACAGAGTGATGAGATTTAGGGAGTGTGGAGTACTCTATCATTAAATTTACTTCCAGAACAACTCTGATCCATAATAGAGGTATTATCTGTTCTAGTCACATTAATTGCTCCAATTGACCTGTCTGAAAATTTATAGTGTCATTTGAATTCTTGAAATCGTACAACTGTGAACTAATTAATAGAATTACATTTTTTTATTATTTGATAAAGAAATTTGTTTGCACACAATTATTTAGTTAAAAAAAAATAAAAATCATTAGCAAGGAGTTATTGCTTCAATTAACTGTCATAAATTCAAATAAACCAAAGTTATATAGAAAGTATTAGTATACTTTATAAATAACTTTGGTTTATTTGAATTTAGGACAGTTAATTGAAGCAATAACTCCTTGCTAATGATTTTTATTTTTTTTTAACTAAATAATTGTGTGCAAACAAATTTTTTTATCAAATAGCAAAGAAATGTAATTGATTGGATTAATTGGGGATAATTCAAAACCATTGAAATGTATTCAAAATATCTGCGTTAGGAATATTTGATATCGTATAAATGTCAGCAAAAAGCTCTTTAAAAACAATACCTATAAACACACAATGTACTATAAAAGAAATTTTGTTGCCATAAAATGACACCAATTTGTTTGACATGCCATTAAAGTCAATCAGAGAATTAATCATTCAGTTAAAGAAGTATCTATCCAATAAATGTTTGTTATGAATGATGGTTTAGATTGCACTATAGAAACCCAGTTAATCGCGAAATCACAACACGTAAGTAATTTTTCAGTGAATTCAATTACCATTGTGTTGAACGTTGGAATCATAGTCGTTTGTACAATTCTCAGTGGATAACCCTTCCGACACAATCATTCTGCAGTAATATATTGTATTCTCTTATAATATGGTTGAATGTTTCATCTTCAGCTCCACCTAGTCTGCATTTTCCAATCTCGTGTGTCTTATCTATATTGATTGATATATACATATATATATATATATATATATATATATATATATATATATATATATATATATGTGTGTGTGTGTGTGTGTGTGTGTGTGTGTGGCGCTTATATCGTTGTACTGCATTGACGTTTATACCGATTCGCTTTTACTTTTTGTTTCTTTCTTTGCAAACTTGCCCATTTTTTTTTACTGCAATACCTAAAGTTTTGTCTCATGAATAGAAAATAAATTATGGAGAGTCTATAAAAAGTCAGGAATTCTCCTTAGAATAACTACTTAATTTAATATTTTGATAGAATTGTTCGATATCACTTTACACGCTCCTGATTTCCCAATTCTTTCACCCAAGCCGGATTCGTGCATGTTTATAGGTAAATAAGGTTTAGTGTATGCTGTGTATTGCATTAAACTGCATCTTGTAGTGAGTACTTAGGTTCCCTGCTTTCGAGACCACCCTGACTTCGTTGTTATTACTCTCCAGTACACATTGATGAGGGATAGTAAATTTTAGGGTCACATATAAAGGTTATATATAAAAAAAAAAGTTTTCGACGCGCCTTGAAGGCTCTCTTTTCAATAGTGTAACAAGCGGAAGAACAGCCGAAGCAGGTGGACGTTAGACAATAATATAACCAAGTGCCCAGACGGTTTTAGACAGTTGGAGTGAAGATGCCGAAGTAAGAGGCAGCGGAAGACAGAGGGTTTTAGTCCCTTAGTGACCCATGGTTGAGGAACCCCAGCCAAGATGAGGAAGAATTACTGCTATGGTCGCGAGAAGAACTTGGATCGATATAGCAGTCCGTCCCCGTCTCCAACTCATCTCATGTGTGAGGGATTATATTTTTATAAAGATGTGTATTCGTTCGTTCATTGAAGTTCGTATATTTTGTTTGATTATGACTCAGCTTATATTTGTATCACGGCTATACAATAATAGTTTTTAAATAAACACTCCATGATTATAACCAACTGTTAATATTACCAATTTTGTAAAATGTATTTGCCAATTTTAATACGCATAATGTCCCCTTTATATATATATATATATATATATTATAAAGGGGACATTATGTGTATTAAAATTGGCAATATATATATATATATATATATATATATATATATATATAATGTCGACCCATTTATGTTGCATCCAGCATCTAGATAAAATGAATACTTGGTTCATACTCAGTATTACAGTCACAAATTCCTTCCAGGTCTACAAAGGCATTACTTAATCTGCACTTGACTGTGCTAATAAGTACATTCCATAATATCTAGATGAAAAAATACATTACAAAATAATCGCTAGTTTTGAGCAGTTCCATATTCCTCTCAAGTTAACTCATATTAATAAAACTTGTTTTAAAAAGAAAAAAAAAACACATGATTACCGTTCACAGTTGAGCTAACGTAATAGTGATGATCCATTTTCTAATCGTCCGGAATTAGGGGACATGTTATCAAGTATTCCAGAATAAAAACGATTATCAAGCAGATCTATTTTAAGCTATCGATGGGACCCTAATATTTACCATTTAACATTTCAATTCAGAATAAACCTGTGAGTAATGACCATAAAGGCTTGAGTCCATACTCCCAAGAGCTCGACCACCTGATGCAGTTTAATGTCGTACCTCTTTTTAGATGCTCTTACTCCTCTGCAGAGAATGCAGTTGGCATATTCTAGGTTCAAGGTGTCACCGCTGAATTGTATGCATTGTCAAGGGCGGATGATGAAAAATAAACAGACATAGATATCATTTGATATAAAAATGATTTTTAGATTCATCTTTGATTTCGGGGTTCCTCAAAGTAAATAGAGACTGTGGGTTACCAGTGTATTTAATCTCTGATATATGCTTCTCGTTTCATACAATTTAGTAATGAAATGCTATTTTCTTCAGCTCGGTAAGAAAGATAACAAAATACGTGGAGTGGTTTTCTTCATCGGTAAAGGACAAGAATTGTTCCTTAATAAATCGTCTAACCGTCCACTCGGGTATACGGTTTGTATTAAGCAACAAAATATATTTCTCTATCCACTGTTCGTTAAAACATCTATCCGAGTCTCGTTTTACTGTCTTTAGTTAAAAACAACCAAAGTTTACGTGATTGATATTTTGACATCTTGTCGTTCACCTATGACATAGCTTGACGTTAAGGTCGTTAGAGCCAGCTATGGTTTAATGATTTATTAATTAAGTGATTAATTGGTTTTAACAAGTCCACTTGCCAAGAGTCATATTGTACTTAGAAATTAGAGAATGCGTTCATTTTTCAGTTCGACTTTATAGCATATCAACCATTGTTAGGTATTTAATGCCAAATTATTTTTATTCATACATATTAAATGTATGATTTGTCAACACATTTTGTTGATAAGATTTAAAATGTTTTCAAGTGTCGGTCTATAACAGTAATAATTTAACACCAGTCATTTTTTGCAGTCATTCAAGTAGATATACATATACGGTTTATAAGTAAATAATTGATAGACCTTTTCAATTTTAAATTACTCAGAACTATTTCGTCCGTGTACTTGTATTGCTTTTGTTTCTACTCATGAAATAGTATCAGTTATTGATATCTAACACTAATAATTCAATTCAATATAAATATTTTTAATACAGTGAAGTGGTTACAAGTATTGCTATTTAACACTAATTATTCGATTCAAAATTATTCATTTCAAAACAGTCAAATGGTTCAACGGTCATTCATTCATTTCAACATAGTCAAATGGTTCAAATGTTGATTCTAATAATTCGATTTAAGCACACACCTCTCTTAAACTCGTAGACAAATTCACCTTCCTAGGAAGCAGTGTCTCATCAACGGAAAAAAGACATCGACACACGGCTAACGAAGGCATGGACAGCCATCGATAGACTATCGATCATATGGAAATCAGACCTGACCGATAAAATGAAACGCAGTTTCTTCCAGGCAGCGGTCGTATCGATACTGCTGTATAGATGCGCTACTTGGACGCTAACAAAACGGCTGAAGAAGAAGCTGGACGGCAATTACACAAAAATGTTGCGAGCAATACTAAACAAGTCCTGGCAGCAACACTCCACAAGGCACCAACCTGCCTCCCATCACGAAAACTATCCAAATTAGACGAACCAGACATGCAAGACACTGCTGGAGAAGCAGGGACGAGCTCATAAGTGATGTACTCCTATGAACCCCTCACATATGTCCTGGCAAAAGCAGGACGGCCAGCTCGAACATACATAAAGCAGCTATGTAAGGATACGGGATGTAGCCCTGAAGACCTGCCAGAGACGATGAACAATAGGGAGAAGTGGTGAGAGAGGGTCCGGGATATTTTTGCCTGTGGTATGACATGATGATGATGATGACGATGAAGAATTGTTATTTAGCACTATAACTCTATTCAACATTGGTAATTAGTTTACTCACAGTTAAATGATTCCAATTATTGCTATGTGTCAATACCAATTCAATTAGTCACCAGTTATTTACTTATCTACTGTTAATGGTCAAAGAGTTATATTTCTAAGAATTTAATTTAACAAATATCATTTGTTTTCACACTGTTTAAATGCCCAATAGTTGTATTTCACCAATAGATATTACTCTACCAGGTGCTACCAGTGTAGTTCAGATTGGACCGGGGTGCAATGACAATGAAGGTGTACTCCCCAAAGATGCTGCCTCACAATCAGCTTGTTTACTGTAAATAGCCTTGACACCTGTTGTGGGTGTCTACACTCTTAGCATAGATCCACTCGGAATATTCTACAGCCTCAGCAAATTGGGCGTAGTTAGTTCTGAAGACAACAGGTGAATAAGTAGAAACCACATCTAAAATTGTAATAAAGTGTCATTTA
Organism: Sepioteuthis lessoniana; assembly: GCA_963585895.1. NCBI lineage: Eukaryota > Metazoa > Mollusca > Cephalopoda > Myopsida > Loliginidae > Sepioteuthis > Sepioteuthis lessoniana. Next base: position 120,416,136 of record OY757904.1, on the reverse strand, counting down.
ACATGATTCTCAACTTTTATATTGTCCACGAATTATTTTATATTAACGTTTCCGACTTTAAACTTTAAACAGCTGGAGCACAATTCATGTTATATTTTCAACTAGATAATTATTTGATAATCATGTAGTATGTACAAAAAGTAATACAATATTCTATAAAATATTCAGTCCCGTAATAGAACAATGAAAAAGTCTATAGTCATACTGACACAAGTTAACAAACAAAGTAATCACTGTATGTGCTTATATGTACACGTGAATTTGTGTGTATGGACCTTGTTAAATAGGGTACGTCAAACTGCTCCATTCTTTAAAAAGATATCTTTATTCGATCCAACTTTACTTATATTGATACAATTTTTTTGATAGATAAACTGCTAATGAAGAGAGATCGAAACGATAAGGTGTACATATATATATATATATATATATATATATATATATATATATATATCGAGAGAGAGAGAGAGAGAGAGAGAGAGGGGGGGAAGATACATGGATAAAATCGAACATTTATTGATAGATATTAAACTAGGAATATAGTATATTAACAGTTCAATACATCTGAAATCGGAGATTTCCGTCTCCAAGGCCGATTGCCATCCCACGTTAAAAGACTCCAGTCTACAATATTTTCCTGTTTCATTGCTGGATTCATACATTTCTCACGTAAATTAGAATTACTTATTTTTGTAAACCACCTCGGCCAGGATTATAGTTTAAAAAGGATTGTGAAATCTGGATTTTTTGACCATGAAGACCAATTGAGTATATCCATTATAGCCACCGTGACATTCGATAGTATTCTCTGTGAAAGTTCTCTAAAATTAGATTGTTCTGACATCCATGTACGTCTCCTGATTTTATACAATATTTTTTTCATTTTCCATATAGATATCTCTCCTCTGCTACTCTACATTTGTATTGTCACATGAAGTGCTAGGTTTCATTTTATTTCCCTGTTTTTTAATCTTATAACCTCTATATTTTTTTGTTACTTTACATCCCCGTACTTATAGACTGCCACCACTAGCACTTTAACAAAATGTGACCTGTGATATACCCAAGAAATAAAAAAATGATTCAATGCATGTCCATAATAATAACCTCAGTATCTGATACAGTTCACTGTCATACCAGGGTATTCCAATGACTACGGTAGGCGTTTAGGTAGATAACAACTCAATTATTAAAATAGAAACACCAAATATATAAGGAAAATTACCCTTTAATTCACATTTACCTCTTTCTTCTTTGAGAAATTATATCACTCACTTTGAGAATGAGAACAATATTATTTTGGTATCAGTATGAAGTTACAAATTAAATTGAAAATTGCTTAATTCACAAAGTTACAGAATTTAACACTGTTACACTAGTGAAGTTTTCATTGCAAAATATATATATGATGGGAAGTTTTACGTCGCTTCCGTCTAAGGCCACCAAGTTCCGATTCATTACCAAATTGTCTCAAACAAACAAGTGTTACTAAACCACAGAATCTCGCACCATAATAAGATATCTCAACCAATGTATTCGATGTAAAAACGCTGGGAGAAAAGCAGAGAACGCAACATCTGCTACATTTGACATTACAGAACGCACGGACTTTTAAGAAGCTGAAACAGCACAAATTCAGATTAGAAAAGGAAACATTAAAGCCAGCATCTGATAAGTGTGAGGAAAGCATACCATTTCCTAAAAAGCCTTTCCTGTCTTACCGTCTACACGTTCACTCAATTGTTGGAATTTCTCGTTCGAAAGATCACGCAATTCCATTTGGGACCCACTCAAAACGTCACTGGCCTTCGAGAAATAACAGAAAAAAAGAAAATCAAACACACATACAAAAAAAAAAAAAAATACAGACCATTTGTATAGAGTTTGAAAGAGAAAGATTTAAAGGCTAAGAAATAAAAAATCCTTAGATTTATAATGTCTCTCAGCTGAAGGCTCCGTGAATAAGAACAATATCTCATCTTTCAGTTATTTTTTCTGTATGTGTGTGTGTTTGTGAATGTGTGTGTGTATGTGTGCATGTGTGTATGTACATCAACTGTATATAGCGTTGATGTCTATTCATTCCTTCATCTCAACGTGTTCGTATGTATCTGAGAAAATGGCATTGTCTATCTACTTTAGGTCAACGACCGTCTATGCCTGTCTATCGATTTCAGTCTCTTTACACGTAAAACAATTACACATTTTCTCTCTTTTCTTTCTTTCTTTCCTTTATATATCTCTGATTTTTACTATTTCTTTATTATATAGAAGAAAATCCTTAGCTTTCTTATCAATCTCGTAATCTTTTCCGAATGCATCTGCCAACGTATCGATTAAAACTTTTCAGATAGAGGAAATATATCAACGTTTTAACCATTTCTTGTTGTTCTTTCCTATCTATTCCAATCTGTCAATTTCTATCACCAAAATCTTATTTGTTTCTATCGTCCTTAATTATCACTTACTGTTCTTGTGTATCTGTCAATTAAAACTCGCTGAAACCTTTCTATGTTAATCTGTTTGCAGGCTTATATCGTCCGTCTGGAGGCACACGTGTACCAATGGTAATTATCATAGGAAATGAACACGGCGACCAGAGTTCAAAACCTGGACGAGGCTGTTTGCATTTCACATAGGGCTAACCCTAGCGAAAAATATGAGTCTCATTATTCTCGCTCCAGCTTTTGGTAAATAGTAGGACAAACTTGCTCTTTAACCTTTGGCTGGCAAATGGTCTAAGAGAAAATAAAAAACTTAATCGAAACCAGCTAAACTTCGCTAAAAAATTGACCCTGTATCTTACCCTGCTCTGATGGAAGGGTTTGATAAATATATATATCTATCAATCTAATCAGTTTGTTTTATCTTAATCTCCTCTTATAAAAATAAAATAAGTTGCTAACCGTCTCACTGGATATATGAATGGATTTCATTATCGATTCTGCTGTCGACTGGCCATGAAAAACATTGACTGTATCTACAAGAAGTGGGTATTTTTGAGTTGGACACTAAATTACATTTGATCGTGAGGTTCCCGCTCAGAAAAAGAGGATTGAACTGTATTAACCATTTATTGCCTTTTCTACCAAGTCGATTATGAACAGGAGTGGTAATACAAAGTATGGCCTTATTAAAATGGTTTGAAAATTAATACTTTCGATTGGAATACTTACAGTAAATTATTTGTATAAGGAATTGATTCAATAATTTTTCGAAGAATTATTGCTATCATTATTATTATCATTATTATTATTTCCTCCTTGGAAGTTTTTCACAACTGTTTTGCTGATTGTTTTTCACTGGAGTGTGAGTGACAGCAAGTCTACTCAAGTCTCCAGGACTCTTCTCAGTATTCCGGCCGTTCTCAATGATGTTGTAGTTTTGATGGTCTCCACTCGTCCTCCTACCTTCAAGTCTTCCAGTCCCCTTAATGATAATTAGGTGATTGTACAAAAAGTACCAATCATGATTGGTATAATTGGTATAATAATCACCTTCATGTTCCATAATTTTTTTTCAATTCCCTAGCAAGGTCGAGGTACTTACTTTTTTTTTTAACTTTTCTTCAGTTTTTAGGAGGGACAGCAAAGTCTACAATTTTGTAAGTTCTCTTTTTTTTTTTGATTATTATAAGCTATGGTCTTTTGGCCAAAATTAGGTGATATGTTTCTACGTCAAAGCCCTATAGAAGTCGATGTGCGTCATTATCTTGGAGAAATGCTGAGTTATGCATATACCATTTGTTTGTATGGTCAAATTTCAATTTCTTGTACATCTCCAAGTGATCACTGATGTGTCTTGCCTTATCCTCTATCTCAGCAAATTTGCTGCATTTGCTTATTATGTGATTGATGGTTTTGTCTCTATCCCCACATAACCAACATTTGCTATTTTGTTGTGTCTTATCTATTCTCTCTTTGATATGGTTGGTTCTTAAGGCGTTTTTTGTACTGCTATTAGGAGCTATTCTGTTTCCCTCTTAATGTTTCATTTTCTTTGCCACGTCCAGGTTTTCTCATGTGAGAAGTGGCTTATTAGTCGCGTAAACGCCCATAGAGTTGTTTTGCTTCCCATTTTTGCTTTTAAGTTATTGTCATTCTGTTAGTTATCATGTTGTCAGTATCGTTTCTGGTGGCCTTTTCTATGTTGTCCTCGAGTTGTTGTATCAATGCGTGAACGCTGTCTTCAATGCTGGCAAGTCCTCTTCTAGTTCCTTTCTTCATACATGTAGTTTGTCACCGTCATCTCTGGGATGTAATGCCTTATGCATGATCATTAGTTGTTGGTTTTTTTTTTTTTGTTCTTTGGCCCATTTACTTAAGTTCTTCTCTGGTCCTCTCCAAAAAGACTCCCGAATATCTAACGAGAGTATATGCCAGGTATTTATTCATTTCATAAGGTTTCTGTTTGATACTTTTGTCTTGAGGAGCTTTCTGTTTCCCAATGAGATATTCTTTCTTAAGTTTGTCTTTCATTTCCACTTGTTTGATGGAGTCAGCCTCCAAGATATCAATGTATCTGAACTTGTCCTTTTCTCCGAGCATTTTAATCTTGTCTTCGTTTGGCAGTTCAATTCAATTTCGTTTGCTGCTTTTTATTCTTATCAAAGCACATTTTGTTAATGCCAAATTTCATTACTATGTCCTGACTGTATATTCTAAGTGCGTTTATTAGAGTATGCAGTTCTTTTACATTTTTTGCAAATAGTTTTAGGCCGTCCATGTACATTAGGTGATAGATCTTCTCTTGTTATTTAATAATATTGTACCTGGCTGTGCATATTTTGATTATATGGTTACGTAGCATCATCGCCATCATGAATAGTAACGTTGATAATGCTTCTCCTTGAAATATACCTCTTTGGAGCTTTGCGTCAACTAAGCTTCTCCCTCCTGCTGTCAAATCCACTCTCCAGGTTTTCATGGTTTAATCGATATAGTTTATGATTTCATCTGATATTTTGTACATTTTGTGGAAGTTTATTATCTTGCTTTGCGGAATCATATCATATGCTATTTTGTAGTCAGTCCAGGCCATAGCATAATTTTTCCATCAGGTCTTACCCTCCTTATGGATGTGCTTATCTATGTCAAGCAACTCTGCCTTACCTCTGGTTCCTTTGTGGCATCCTTTCTGTTCCTCAGGGAAGAATCCACAGCTTGTTAGCGGGTAGTAACTCTCTTCCCTTATTTGTGTTGGTAAGAATTTCCACATCATCGGTAGGTAGGTTATGGGTCTGTAGTTATTCGGGGCGATTTCCTTAAAGCGGTCTTTCTGGACCAATGTTTTCTTTCCTTTGGTCATCCATTCGGGTACGTGTGCTCCTTATAGGTATTTGTTCATCACTATTGCTAGTCTGACGTGAATGGTACTGGATTTCTTGCACCAGAAACCATGTATTTCATCATGGCCAAGTGTTTTCCAGTTTGATATTTTTTTGTGTCGCTTTGAGTAAATCAATGTGTATTTCCTCTTTTGGGCCTTTTTTGAGACACTCTAATTATTTTTGCATTTTTTTTCCATTCGGCCTTTTCTTTATGTTTTTTTGGTTGCCATATTTTAGTTCAACATTGTTCAGTTTCTTTTGCATCCGATTTCTGGTAGATTTTGTCTCATCTCCTCCTACTTGTTGGTAGAATTTTCTTTTATTGCTTTTGAATGTCTTGGTCTGTTATATTGTTTTACCCTTTGTCGATATCTCTTTAATATTTCTTTTTTTTTTTTCGCCAGGACTTTCTGGTTTATTTCCTTAAGTTTTACTATTATTTTTTCTTGCGTTGCCTTTTCTTTTTTGTCTCTATATGTTCCAGTGTCTTTCCTTTGTTTTATCATTTTGGCCTGTTTTCGTAAACTTTTTATCTGCTTTTTTATCTGGCTTGTCTGAAAAGTAGCACAATCTAGCTAGATCTATATCATTCTTTACCTATATCCTCTTTATGCAGAGTTGCTCCAAAAATAGCAGTGTTGTGCAAGTTGCTTGTCTTCCCTAATCCATGTTTTGAGTTTGAGTCTCTGGTTGGTGGGGTTCCTTAAATCATCATTCGTGTACCTGAAAAAAGAACAGCACACATTCGCATGATGACAACTTGGTCTCCCACGTTGGCTATCAGGACAGCACCTGGCGATCATGAGACCTGAGTCTGTTGCCTGGGTTCTACGTTGTGTTATATTCTGATGCATCATTCTTATGATGGGTAGAATACTGTGGCTATATTCCAGACCTAGGGGTTGTCAATTATCTGCGTTCCTGACAGAGATGTGACCAAGAACACTCATAATGAGTGTTCATGAACAGCAGGTCACAAGAAGAAACGATAAGATCTTAAGTTTTAAGTAAATTATCCTGATATTTTTACGCCTTTTTTCACGAACTGAGTACCTGAAATAAGTTCAAGTTTTTCTTTATCATCTTCATGGTTTAAAAATAATGCCTTATTTTGAGACTCTATTTCCATAAAGGCTGGTTATATTTTAATAACAATTAGGTTCCTAGTGTATTGAGGATGGTAATTGTTCTTATTTAACTATATCTGGTACGTATATTTCCATCGTTTGAGAGAAGTTCCAGATAAGCCATAGAGAATCTAGCGAATTAAAATTGATTAAATATTTTTCCTGATTTCGCAATAGTTTAGCTGAAAATAATTTTGAGAATTAAAAAGTCTTCATTTAAAGACAATTGTTCACCAAAAGATTTTACAAGTAACCCCAAAAAAAATCAATGATTTTTCAATCAAATACAGATTGTACTGACCCGACTTTCTTCTAAAATCACACTGCAAAGATTCGTTTATCTGCCGTAATCCGATTCCTGCCTTCTAACTTTTGTTTTTTTTATACATATTATAAGAAATAGAGGTAACGTGACATTCTAGAATATTCGATTCTAAAGTCATTCCTATATATATATATATATTTTGGGGGGTTTATTTATTTTATTTTTATTCACCCTCCAACCTACACTCTCTCCCACCTCTCGCCAAGATAGAAGTAACATGTATGTGTAAAAAGCTCTAAAGAGAAAACTACACAAGGAATTTAAATATACATGTATAATCAACATCATTCTCTACGTTCTTGGCATAAAATACCACTCGATGAATTAACCTACCATTAAAATATTCATTTTTTTTATAATCACGTATACATACACACACGTTCATACACAGACAAACACACCCACACACACTTTTCTGTTCCTTTGTTTATGTCTATCTCTCATTCTACACACACACACACACACACATATATATATATATATATATATATATATATATATACATGTGTGTGTGTGTGTGTGTGTGTTCAAGTTTTCTTAAGATGAACATATGAGCCAATATATGCCATTGATAATCAGTAGGTACAGCACTAACAAAGAATGCTAGTGGGTGATTTCAAAGAAAAAACAAACATTCGTCGACGCAGTTTATTGGCCATAAACACTGTAGATACCCTTCTTTTCTGGTATAAAGTTTTCCTGTTTATCTACGTATGCATGTATTGCTGAGTCTACTTAGTGACCCGAATAGGAAATATATACAAAGCTTTAAATATGTATATAAACTAATAGCATATTAGACAAAAGTATTTTTCTTTAATAGTTGAACATTCGGGTTTCATAAAATCTACGTTAAACAAACTAAATACTTTTTTTTTTAAATAAAAGGTATATTTTTTCTAAGACATGCACAGGGAAATATCGAGGATGGACAGCTAATTTCATAAAACGAATAGAAGTGATTCTTAATTGTCTCTCTTGGAGTTTTTATGACAGTTTTATTTCTTCCAGGCATAAATTTTGCTGATTCCAAGCAATATGTTTGAAGCACTAGATAATGTGAATAGTCAGCACTTATCATTGTTTCTGCGAAATATTGCGCGCTTCTAATCTTCTGCACTCTAATCTAATAAATAAGAAGCTTTCTCATATATATATACATATATATATATATATATATATATATATATATATCAAAGTGGTTCCAAATTTCCCGAAGGCTTTTAACAGATGTTTGGTAGATGTGATCTTTTCATTGACCATTTTTAATGTTTCAAAATGTCTAAGATTGACAAATAAGTCACAACTACTTCTATTCTGAATCAGGAATTTGAGTCACACTGGAGGGAGTGTGTTGCTGAAGCGAAGAAATTGTGTAAAAAAAGAGAGAGTGTTTGAAGACGACGTATTTATAGAAAATACACGTCTTGGAAGTGGCTCAAAACGCAGGACGAAATTTACGCGTGGACGTACTTTTACTCAGGTAACATGATTCTCCTGGCCAATGGTTTTCTGAGACTGAATATGTGTGCGTCCGCCATCTTTGTTGTGGGAACAAGTGGCATACTGCCCAAATTAAATTATAGGAGTGTACAGTCCTATAGGTTCAATTGTCGCTTAACCTCCGACTATGGCATCTCAGGAAGGAAAAGTTACATTTTATCACAAAGTTGGCGAAGAACTCTCCAGACTGCCGAGGAATGATTACATTTTAAAAAGCTCTCCTTGGAGGGATGGTCAAATCAGGCATGAAGTGGTCAGAAGGAAAGAGAGTGAAATATTCTATTAAAATGATCATCTTCCATAAGCCATTTGTCTTGTGATGAAAATTCTTCCTCTAAACAACAGGGATGCACCCAAAATCGAAGCTTTGGTCATGTGCTTTTACTGAAAATTCCTGATTCAGAATAGAAGTAGTTGTTACTTATTTACGGGGAAGTCTAACAATTACTTAGGTCTACTAATTAATCAAACTTTACTTTTAATATCCAGTATAGATATTCATAAAGCCTATTCGAATTTAGATATAGCTTATATGTACCTTTGTAATCTCTGCGTACCCAATTGCAGAACTAACTCCCCGCACGAGGAGAATGCAAGAAAAAGTAATTTTCATAAGTCGAGTTTAACAGGTTTTAAATCAGAGTTTTCCTTCTTTTAGATGGGTTGCCACACCAGTGCTAAAAAATCAGTCTGCTGGACTATTCACTCGTAGGTGGAGATAGAATAACTGGATTCATTCCAGCTCCAATTTTATTACCCTAATACGAGATGAAAACAGCCAGATAGGATGGATGTAATTTTGGGTAACCGTGTCCATTTACGATTCTGTACACATAAGCACCTCCCTCATATATATATATATCATCATCATCATGCCGCTAGCACGGATATCCCTGAGGCTCTCTCGATTCTTTTCCCTATCGTTCATCGCCTATGGCAGGTCTTCAGGACTACAACCTGTATCCGCACAGAGCTGATGTATGTATGTTCTAGCTGGTCATCCTGCTTTTGCTTGGTCATATGTGGGGTTCCATAGGAGTATATCCCTTATGAGCTGGTCCCTACTTCTCCAGCAGTGTCCTGCGTGTCTGGTTCGTCTAACTTGGATAGTTTTCGTGATGGGAGGCAGGTAGCCGTATAGTTGGTGCTTTGAGGAGTGTTGCCGCCTGGACTTATTCAATATTGCTGGCAATATTCTTGTGTAATTGCCGTCTAACTTCTTCAGCCGTTTTGTTTGTGTCCAAATAGTGCATCCATACAGCAGTATCGACACGAACGCTGCCTGGAAGAAACTGCGTTTCCTTTTATCGGTCAAGTCTGATTTCCATATGATCGATACTGAATGATAGCTGTCCATGCCTTTGTTAGCCGCGTGTCGATGTCTTTTTTCGGTTGATTAGACACTGCTTCCTAGGTATGTGAATTAGTCTACCAGTTTCAGAGAGGTACCGTCTAGTGTGGAAATGCCACCTGCTTGATTAAAGCACATATATTCAATTTTATGTGCATTGACATGGAGCCCAATGCCTTCGGCGGCTCATCCCGAACTATGCAGTAGTCTTTCGGCTTGGTTGGGTGTATTTGTCAGTATCGCTATGTCATCGGCGTAGTCGGCGTCGGTAATTGTTTTTGCGGGGTACCTTCTGCTTCTTTTCTTTGTCAGCTCGAAGCCGTTTTCTCTGATTTTATCGATCGATGTTCTAAGCACGTAGTCTAGGCAGATGATAAAGAGGTATGGGGCTAGTATGTCCCCTTGTAGTACTCCTGCTACAATGTCGAAATATTCTGTGTCTCAATATATATATATATATATATATATATAAATGCTGTGGAACAAACACACACTCTCTCCCTGTCTGTCTGTCTGTCTGTCTGTCTCTCTCTCTCTCTCTCTCTCTCTCTCTATCTCTGTCTCTCTTGCTCTCTTTTTCTCATCTATATATATTGTAAAGCACATTTCCTAACGAACAATATACTAAAATTGTTTTTTTTATTATCTTTCAGTCTACATCTTTTCTTGCCTCAGTTTTAATGTCATTTATGTTCTTGTATATTGTTACTCAATACTCTCTCTCTCTCTCTCTCTCTCCCTGTCTATCTATTTATCTGCCGGTCTATATATATATGTATCTATCTATCTGAATACATTTATATAGACAGAGAGAGAGAGAGTGGGGGAGAGAGTGTGTGAATGAGGTTAGAGATACCCACGCTTTCTCTTATGTAAATGTGCGTCCCCACAGAAATCTGAACAAAAACGTTGCAGCTTCCAATCTCGAATAATTGAAGTTTTGCTTAATCTAGCGTGTCCACTGTTCATTAACCTCACAAGTTCTGGACATTCGTCTTATTCTCTGCATGCGTCTTGAAGCAATTGCCGCTTTCGAATTGAAAGTGAACTAATATCTGATAAGACAATGATTAGGTTTCTATAGATAAGTTTTCTCAATCTTTACTGCGAATCTTTTAAGTATCGTACAAGAAGTAACGATCTTCTTGCCACGATAGTGAACATCTAGTTAAGGAGCGAATATTTACACAGACAACAGTATAAAAGAAAGATAATTTATCCCTCCTTCAAGTTGAAAATATTTTCAATTACTACAGAAAATGAACAACGGATTTCCCTTAGAGACGACTATGCTATAGATTTTTCATTTTCAATTAGACGTCAAACATCAACATATATATATATATATATATATATATATAAGGTTTGATGCATTTCCGGTTGGATAATTTGGAAATAGTGTATATTTGTCGGTATTTTTTACACGTTTATCCATTCAAGTTCATCGGGGAAAAATCTAGTAAGTTGTTTGTTTTGTTTGCTTTTATTTATTCTTGTGATTTAAACTAATCAGACTATACAACTTACTGCACGTGTTTTTTTGTTTTTTTTGAGCGAGAAAAAGATTACATTTTGTAAAGGGGCTTCACTAACATATTTTTATTCAGTGTCGAATGATCACTTTTTTCCGTTCCCCACGGAAATAAAAAAAAAAATAATTGACTTTTCTGGTTACTTAGGTTTTCTAATCCTACCAGTTCTGTTAATGTGTGATCGTTTTCCAGTGAATAAAATCATGAAAATTTACCACACTTATAAAACATAAAATGATACTTAGTTCGTTTTGTTCTTTTCTTGATGTTTCGTTTTACGTTTCTGAAAATGACCCGAAAATGGGAATACTGCATTGAGTTAAAGACATTTTGTAGGAATTTCCATTTATTTATACACTGATTTCTTTATTTGCTTAAATGTGTTCGAAGCCTTAATGTCTGTCCATTATTTATCCCTTCCCACCAAATACGTAAAATGATGAAAAAAAAAAAAAAATGGCCAATTCATTAAATAGAGTTCGTCTCAGACTTTGGAAAAGCGAAAAATGCTTTTTCATTCTGAAAATATAATTTTTTTCCAACAAGCAATTTTACTGGTAAAGAATTATTCTCTTTCATGTGGCACTTTTGAATAAAGGAAAAATAAGCATTAAAATCTTTCCGTGCTAAAATATTTCATTGACTCAGAAAAGAATATAATACATTTCTCCAAAATAATTTTATCTAAATATAATCGAACATATAATTCCACACGAACACACTCAACATAAAATTGGTTACTTTTTTTAACAAATACAAATTTAAGAAAATGAATTTTTTTCTTCGTCTCAATATCCACTTTGGCATTATGTCCTAGCTTGTCTGTGGATAAAATTGTATGAGAGCCAAGGGTATTTCAACGGCCGTCCGAGCATAGAACAAAGGAGACAATGGGATGCAGCATTGTGGACGTGAAGTAATGAGGATGAATCCAATGTTGGGACAACGATGCACTTCAGCAGATGCAAGGCAGAGTAAACTCATAGGTTAATATCCAGGACCAAATAGTTGGGTTAGATAACTACTATAACTAATCCTTTAGGGTGACCGCTGATGATGAGAAAGAAAACAGCCTACGCAAGAATATATATATATATATATATATATATATATATTGTAGGTTACTCACCTATGTCAAGAATAATGGACTTACCCAAAGAGAATATCAACCAAGAACTATGCTGGTAGAGGAGGCAGCAGCAACCGTAGTAAGCACCTTGTCTGTCTTCGCGTACGTTAAACCAAGGTAACCCTCCTCAGAGATTGTGGGTACATTTGTGTGGCATTCATATCTCTGTGTTGAGTTATTTATTTATTGACCCTTAATAAACAGTATATATATATATATATATATATATATATATATATACATATATATATATATATATATACTTCTAGTATGGAAAATGAGACGGAAAACTGATTTGGTACACCAGTCGTATATTCTGGCTTGCGCTGTCTGCGTCCACATGTGGGAACGTATTAATCCCTCATCACTATCTATTAGTAATCTTCAAAAAAGCCTTTCCACCATATGTAAAACAATTGTGGTAAGAAAAGGGTAACTGGGTATCCATGTAAATATGTATTGATCTTACGTGTCAAGATAAAACCAATTAATCTCCTTTACGTTTAGATCTTGAAAATGACTGAGTTCTTCAGTGTAATCTGAAAAATCATGTAAGAACACAAACACGCACACACACACACACACAAATACACGCTCACACATAAACATTATTAGTATTTGTAGTAGTAGTAATGACAGTAATAATTAAACCTAAAACCTTTTCTAATCAGTAGAAATACAACGGTAAAAAAACACATTGCTGAGGAATATCATTTTTTTTTCGATTTCAAAATAGAATGAAATCAGTATAACGTTAACGATCCTCAGAGAAGAGTCAACACATGTACATATGAAAATAGGCACCATGAAAGTTTGAGTCGAGAGGTTTTATCCTGCTTTTGTTATATAATAGGTATCATACAATAACTGATGTTTATACAACAGCATTGCTTCTAACAAGCCTTCATTATATATATATATATATATATATATATATATATATATATATATATATATATTTGATTATATATATATATATATATAATTAAATAATAAAAACATTTTGTCTATATGACTGTATCAAGCTCCTTTTAATTTAAATGATAAGCGTCTTGAATTCAAGCTGGAATTGGTGGATGAATTTACCAAAATTGTCCTGAGTGCTTTTGAGCTTTTCCCTGGCTATCATCGTGTGTAGTTTGCATGTGTAAAGAATGTTTTAAAGATTTTTTTTAAAAGAGGTTTTTTCTTAGATTTTTTTTTGTTGTTTTTTTTATAACATTACAAAATTACGCAAACGCAGATTTGGATAAAACTGAAATGCTGATGACATCGAACAAATTTGAAAAGCAGAATGCAATCTGCTTTTTAAAACACTCTTTACACATGCAAACAACCACTGATAATGACCTATGAAAGGTCCGGAAGTACACGGAAAAATTTTCGTAAATTCGTCAACTAATTACAACCTGAAACTAAGACACTTGTGACGAAACTTGAAATAAAATTATATGGACAAAAATGCATCTATTATTTAATCAAACATGCTTAAAAGAAAGAATGCTGCCCAACTACACACACACACACACACACACACACACACACACATATATATATATATATATATATATATATATATATATATATATATATATTTGAGCAGCTTTATTTTCATCATAATATAAAACCAAGATATGATTTGTTTATATATCGGATATTCAAACAAATCTATCAGCTATAAATGAATAATAATTACTAAATATAATCTCGTTTCTTGTTCTTTTACTTATTATAATTTTTTTCCACAATATTTCCGTCTCTTTTCTTTTTCGGATGACATCTTTCTGTTTGATTTATTCCTCTATAATTCCAACTTCCGTCTTCTCTTTTTTCTTTCGGGTTTTCTTTCTTTCCGCACATCATTTCTTTCCTTCGATCATCCTTACCTTCTTTCATTCTTTCTTTCTGTCTTTCTTTCTGTCTTTCCTTTTTACCTTTCTTTTCTAATTCTTTCTTTCCTTTTTTTTTCTTTCTTTTCTCAAGCCATTTTAATGGATATCAGGTAATCTATACTCTTACTTCTCAATTCATCAACATATTTTATACCTCCGTATTGCAGCCATAAATATGCCTTTCTGATCACTCTTTTACAAACAAACTATCACTTGACAATCACACATATTGATGTATTGTAAATATATAAACTCCATCTAAAATAGATTTCATAAGAAAACAACCATACAGCTGAAGTTGGCAAGCAATAAAATAACCTTGCTATTTTTCAATGAAACTCATCTTGAGATATTTAAATAAAATTATATGATTGTATCTATCTCATCTTCAAACTACAGAACGCTAAAGTCCAAATAAGCATTTCTCGCTTTAGATGATAATTCTCCAACATAAAAAAGTCTGAGATACGCAGATGCGTCTGTATAAAAATAAAAATATCGCCATTTTTTTTTAAATCTTCATCATTCTATTAAAATTCATTTCAATTTTATTTTCCCGCTTGAATCTCAGTTCTGTGGACAGTTTCTTGCTCTTTCTCACATCAAACTCGCATTTCTCTTTCTTTCATTTCTTGTTTTATATTTTTTTGTCTTTTTTTAATTCCTTCTCAAGATCATTCTCTTCGTTCGTCTTTGTAAGCAGTCAATTAAAGAGGGACGCATATGATGGATTTCTTTCAAAGCGATGTTTTGAAGTTCAGTGCATTTGCTATCTTTCACAAACAATTGTTTGCCATATCGAAAACTCTCCAAAACTCTGCGCTTCTACTTAATTGGTAACTGTATAGAAGCAACAGCTGTTTTCCAGATTTATGTACCAAACTGCCTTCTTACAAAGAACACACGTTACTCGGTTGCTCCAACTCCAGAATATGATCTAAATTAAGCTGACAGGCAATTCATGCGATTTCTATTGCTTATTTATCTGTAACGATGCATCAAGTGTTTGTAAATATTGGAGCTTTGCTGCAGTGTCCATTTCAAATTAATTTCTTATTTCTCAGCGTGTGGTATTTTTAATCTTTGCTATTCGACAGCTATTTCTCATCAATTCTTTTCATTTGTTATTCCTCGCTTTTAAGTATTTACTTATTCAAATGATATATATAACAACGAAATTCAAAGATATAAATAGATATTCTTGATATAACAGTAACTCGGTAAAATGCTATGCTTTCTTTTATTAATGGTATATAAAACTTTGGGGTTTATATAAAGCTATCCATGTATAAGGACTGTTGTGGTTCTCTCTATTTGTATCTGCAGAATAAGAGCGTTCATATTTTTCCTAAAGAAATTAGTCTTAAAGAATGAAAATATTATGATTGGTTTTTGAACTGGCTTTCTGGGATGTCACAGCCCAGCACGTTAAACAGTTGGCCACAAGGATAATCTGCCTAAAATTCCTTGTCTGTGCTTGATATCAGATGGTGTTTTGATTTTTGATTTACAGTGGAAAGAAAAAATTGTCATTAATTTACACTGGAACGAAAAACGTGTCATTGAGTTACACATGAAAGAAAAAAAGTTTTATTGATTTACACTGGAAAGAAAAACATGTCATATATTTACACTGGAGTGGAAAACGTGTCATAGATTTACACTTGAAAGAAATACTTATTGATTTACACTTGAAAGAAAAAAAGTTTTATTGATTTACTCTGGAAAGAAAAACGAGTCATTGATTTACACTGGAAAGAAAAACTTCTCATTGATTTACACTGGAAAGAAATACCTATTGATTTACACTTGAAAGCAAAACGTGTCATTAGTTTAAACCGGAAAGAAAAACGTGTTATAGATTTACACCGGAGAGGAAATCGTGTCATAGATTTACACTGGAAAGAAATACTTATTGATTTACTCTTGAAAGAAAATCGTTTTATTGATTTACACTGGAAAGAAAAACGTGTCATTGATTTACGCATAAAAGAAGAACGTGTCATTGATTTACACTTGAAAGAAAAACGTGTCATTGATTTACCCTGGAAAGAAAAAAATGTCATCGATTTAAACTGGAAAGCAAAACGTGTTATTGATTTACAGTGAAAGGAAAACGTGTCATAGATTTACACTGGAAAGAAAAGCTTATTGATTTACTCTTGAAAGAAAAATGTTTTATTGATTTACACTGGAAAGAAAAACGTGTCATTTATTTACACATGAAAGAAAAACGTATCATTGATTTACACTTGAAAGAAAAACGTGTCATTGATTTACACTGAAAAGAAAAACATCTCATTGATTTACACTGGAAAGAAAAATCTGTCATTGATTTACACTGGGAAGAAAAACGTGTCATTGATTTACACTGGAAAGGAAAACGTGTCATTGATTTAATCTGGGAATCCAAACGTGTCATTGATTTACACTGGAAAGAAAAACTTCTCATTGATTTACACTGGAAAGAAATACCTATTCATTTACACTGGAAAGCAAAACGTGTCATTAGTTTACACCTGAAAGAAAAACGTGTTATAGATTTACACCGGAGAGGAAAACGTGTCATAGATTTACACTGGAAAGAAATACTTATTGATTTAAACTTGAAAGAAAATCGTTTTATTGTTTTACACTGGAAAGAAAAACGTGTCATTGATTTACACATAAAAAAAGAACAAGTCATTGATTTACACTTGAAAGAAAAACGTGTCATTGATTTACCCTGGAAAGAAAAAAATGTCATTGATTTACACTGGAAAGCAAAACGTGTCATTGATTTACAGTGAAAGGAAAACGTGTCATAGATTTACACTGGAAAGAAAAGCTTATTGATTTACTCTTGAAAGAAAAACGTTTTATTGATTTACACTGGAAAGAAAAACGTGTCATTTATTTACACATGAAAGAAAAACGTATCATTGATTTACACTTGAAAGAAAAACGTGTCATTGATTTACACTGAAAAGAAAAACATATCATTGATTTACACTGGAAAGAAAAACGTGTCATTGATTTACACTGGAAAGGAAAACGTGTCATTGATTTAATCTGGAAAGGAAAACGTGTCATTGATTTACACTGGAAAGAAAATCTTCTCATTGATTTACACTGGAAAGAATAATGTGCCATTGATTTACAAATGAAAGAAAAATGCTTTATTGATTTACTCTTGAAAGAAAAACGTGTCATTGATTTGCACTGGACAGAAAAACATGTCATTGATTTACACTGGAAAGAAAAACTTATTGATTTACACTTGAAAGAAAAACTTATTGATTTACAAAGGAAAGAATAATGTCATTGATTTACACTTGAACGAAAAACGTTCCACGGATATACAATGGAAAGATAAACGTGTCATTGATTTAAACCTGGAAAGAAAAAATGTGTTATTGCCTTACACTTAAAAAGAAAAATGTGTTAGTCTTTTGTTCATTCTTTTCTTATTTATGTTTTCTTTTTGGTATTGGAGTATTTACTTCCGGATTTCGAAGTTAGAAGTCAAATGATCTCATCTCTCGGATTTGAAACACTACAAAATTTAGCACAGATCCTATTCAAAATTTAATTCTACCAACAGAAAGAACAATAATTAACATATCGTTTAGTTATTTGTTCGTATAGTCTTATCATACACCTAAAGGTTTGAGAATTACGTTCATTGTACGTTTATATTACCAATTTGTGTGGTAGTTATTTTTACTGGTTTTGTACACACTTATATTCTGTAAAGCATACCAATCTAATATTTATAATTCATACACAACGATATGGTTTCACAGAATTATTTTTATTTAATAGTAAACGTTTGTTTAATCATGGTAATGTAACTGAAAACAAACAGTTCATTTCTTATTCCAGAGAGAAGAAAAAAGAAGGAACGGAATGACGAAAAATTGGAATAAAAAATAAGAAAGTTAGACAGAAATATTTTTAAAATGAAGAACAAAACAATGTGACAGAAAATAAGGTTAGGGTAAAACATAGAATGTCATCCTGAGAAAGAAGAAAGTGAAGTAATGAAATATATTTTCTTGGCGAGATGTGCACTTCAGAAAAATATGTTTAAATAATTAATTATTTAGAAAAACTCAGTATCACAAAACCCATATTTAAATAACAAAATATGATAAACTACTTTTGGTTAAGTAAAACAATAAGGGAAATTTAGATATGTAGGTGTGTTATACGGATAAGAACTGCTAGTTTGTGTACGTATTGACTGTATCATTTTTGTCTTAATTTAGAGTCTGTGACCTATTTTTAGACTGCATTTCTAGCTTCCAAGCAGTATTTTAGTTACTTCATAAAATCAAATAAGATTTGATTTATTGCTTAAAATTTTTTCTACATTTTTTGGTTTATGACTTGGCCAGAAAAGCAATCATCATCATCATCATCATCTTAAAATTGTTTTTTCTTAAAATTGTATTTTTTCTTTACTCTTTGTGATTTTGTTTTCAACGATAGTTGTAAGTAAAAAAAGAAAAGTCAGCGACGTTAGTCGAAGGTAACCCGAAGGCTACCTTTTCAATAGCTACTATATCAAGGTGTAGGGAAGGGCGCTACTCCTTTTCCTGGATAACTCCACTTTACCTTTGATCATTACCTCATAATGCTGAGTGTTAAGCATGGCGGCATCAAGTAACATTTTTGAGTCTTTGGTATGACTCGAACTAAGATTGAGCCCCGGTCTCCCGGACCAGTGGCAAACACTCTACTCATTATGACAATAAGTAAATGAAAGTAAACTTAAGTATATATGGAACTTTACAAACCCAGAATCCGTGGTTTTCAGCTAAGAGCTATATAATCAGCTTTTCTTTGAAAAATAAATATTCGTATATAGAAACTATTTTGACAACCTATTGTTTAGACCAAAACTTTGCATCAGTTAATAGAATAATAACAGATACTATAAAATTGAAATTCAAATAAAAAAAGACTAGAAACATTTCAAAAGTTATAACATATAATACAGTCATACAACAAGTAAACTTCTAAAAAGGTTTTAGTTCCAGTATACTCATAAAGTATTACTATCAAGATCAAAGTCGATAAAAATCAAATAATCCCTTTCTAAATTAAATCCAGGAAAGGAAATGTTGTTGATATGATTTATATATCCATATCGGCAAGATTACCTTTTCCATTCAGAAAGGTTCAATTAAAGAATATAGAAATATTATTCTTTTTATAATAATTTGAAATTTCTTTTTACGCAGAATATAAAATCCACTGTTATTTATTTTTGACAGAGAATTGTTTATGTCTTATACCTAGTGAACAATCCAACAGAGTAACGCAGAGGTTTCAGAAATTCGTAACCATATATTGTGGGTCAATGATAATACATATTCAACTTAATTATAAAGCAAATTCAAGCCAAATATATAGTTAATTTTTTAACTTCGGATTTAGTTCCAAACGTCATTTTTTTAACCATATTCTCAATACAAGGAGAATTGATTAGAAAGGATATTTGGACTTATTTCCATTTTTATAAATAGTAGCACTAATATTATCGTGAAATACTTTTGCAAATAACACAAGATCAGGCGTCATCTGCTATTAGTTTATCAACAATTTGATATCAATACATATTTCACTGTCAAATGTATTTTGTGTTTGAAGTTGCAATCCATACATATTCAAAACAGACTGAATTTGTTCGCCAAATAAAATGATAAATAAAATAGAGGAATAATGTAATTAAACGTTTAACTTTCCATTTAGATTTTGTTTTGATTCATAAACATGAAGCTTTCTTTTTTGAAAATGTCTAAATTATATTCTTACGTCGTTACATCTTTAAACTATCATTCACAATATTTAACAAGCCTATAGAAGAAAAATCAATGTTTGTCAGTCCATTTAGTGTCCCTTGAGAAATAACCTGTGCAAATGATTTGTCTGTAAAGAGAAAGTTACAAAATGTAGTGAAGAAGACATTCTTCTGAATTTTACGTTTCTGAATTCAATTACTTCCTCAATCAACTTGAGTGTCTTTTAAAAATGTTTTCTGACAGTCATTTTCACTTGACGTCTCCTGAGGTAGGAGATGTTCCCGGCGCCCACGTCTGTCCGTAGCTGTCAAAACGATCTAAACACAGTAACAATAAATAAAGATGAGTTTCCAATAAACTCATGAATAGAAATGAGCTTTTGTCTCAAAATTATTAAACGAGGTAATTGTGATTCTAGGACAGAAAATTACGCTTGGATTCATTGTTTGTTTTTTCTTTTCTTTTCTTTTTTGATAAATATGAAATATTGGTCACCCGATAGGTTTAACATCGATCGGAATACACGGCAAAATAAGATCTTGATAACCTATCATATAGCCAAGCAAGCACAGATAGGATGGCTACATGAGTAGAAGATCAAAACATTTAAAAAATGGTAAGTTATTATACTCATTTGAATAAGACTATAATTTTCAAAGTGTTTTGCCAAATACGAATTGGTAAAAAAAGAATAATTTGCTTAATAAACAGGAAAAATCATTATCAATACGGACATTTCTAATAATAAGAGAAAGGGCTGATAATGGAAATTCTATAAATTACTATCTAAAACAAAGAAGCCATCATTGTTACGAATCTTTCTCTCTCTCTATCTCGCTCTCTTTATCTCTCTCTCCCTCTCCCTCTCTCTCTCTCTCTTATATATATATATATATATATATATATATATATATATATATATAACAAAAGGAAGGTAATAATTAAATCGCCATATTTTACTGTGTGAGGAGCTTTTCTGATCGAGTGTATTTATTTAAAACTTACACGTATATATGAGAAAGGTTATCCATGAAGTGCAACGTCAATCCCTTTCTTCATATTATTTACATTTTCTTATATATATATATATATATATATATATATATATATATATATATATATATATATATATATATATCACCGTTGAGATTTAAAAAAGAAATCTCTTGACCGGTGGTCAAGAGTGAGGGAATAATTTACTCACCTCAAAATCATTTTACTCCACTGACCCTATTTTTAGTTAATAATAGTAAAAAAAATTGGAAAAAGTCCAGGCATTCTAGGAGGTAAAAGAATTACATATGAATATTACTTACTTGAATAATTTCTTTTTTTGGCGCATGGTTGAAAGAAGTATGGTTTTTTTCTTTCTTTCAAATGTTCATTTTTACTTTTCGTAAGCGGGGAGCGGATATAGACGTTATGTGAGCGATATTTCTTCCGAATCATTTTCTGAATATCCGATTGACTTTAATTTGGACAACAGAGACAGTTTAAATTGAATTTTTTTCTTTCGATATTTTCGATAATTTTTTTGGGGTTTGCGACTCCCAATTTTTTTAACCAGATATTTCGACAGTCATCAGAAGCCAGGCACAAGGCCAAATTATTCTCTGATGTCATTGTAGGTCATTCTAAGTAACTTGAGAATATTCAATGGCATACTTGATTTTCCTTTGATATATTTGAAGACGTACATTCGATTGCAATTTTAGATCAACCTCCATGTATCTCGAAGAATAACTTTAATCGCCCGAATAAGTTTTTTACTCGACAGAGTCGGTTGGGTGAGCGGGATCTTGAAGGCTGTATAAATATATATATATATATATATATATATATATATATATATATATATATATATATATATACATGTGTGTGTGTGTGTGTGTGTGTGTGTGTGTGTGTGTGTGTGTGTGTGTGTGTGTGTAAACCAAGTCATATGTAAAGCAGTTTTCTCTTTCCCTTCACAGCATAAATGTGGTTAGGAGCTGAGACCTGCAGGATTCGTAACTGCTAGTCTTCCTCAAATAATTGCTGTAAAGAGATCCCTTGGACTTTGCAAGAATTTCAGATGCCATAGAAATGTAATATTTTTCAAGTAATCTTAACAAAATATAAATCCAAGAATGACACTGCTGCATTTGAATAGATTTTTATGGATATAGTGCAGATATTGTCGAGTAGGATTGACAGAAAATATTCCATTGGCTCTCTTTCACCATCTATCTCTATCATTCATCACTTGTGGTAGTTTCTATTGACGGCGTACAGTGTATGCACAGAATACACTGAAAATGTTAAAGAATTAAAGGTCAACATCAGTTGAGCGAACAATTATTTTCGTGATTTTCTAGAATATAATTATAGCAGTGACAGTATAATTAGATGAAGACCATGACCAAGAGGCATTTTGCTATATCATTCCTCTGTTCATTAAAGGAAATCCCCAAGAAAAATCTACAAGTAAACGTATTGCATTGAAAATTTTGGCACCAACTTCTTCGATGGTTCGACGAATTGTCAGAATCTGAGAATTTGTTGATCAATTTCTATAAAAAGTATTGTAATTTTTCCTAAAGATTTTTCTAACATTGGTCAGTTACCATTAAGAAGCAAGGCATTATAAATCTTTGAAGCAGCTATGAATCTATAATTATTTGTGGCTTCTAGCTCACTGTTTTTTGAAGAATTAGAGGCAGTTGATTTTAGTCCATTTGGCTCATACGATTTTGTTAGATTCGGATTTGCATTAAGGGAGAGGTATTTCATCAAATTATATATATATATATATATATATATATATATATATAGTATTAAAGAAGGTATATTCCATTCATTTAGGCTTCCTGCTTCGTGTAATAGTTTAGAGACAATTAGTACTGAGTTTGATTATCACAGTTTTTTTCTTGCATCTGGTCTCATGAAGAAACTTTGATAAGCTGAGCAAATACATCATGAAACCTAGTTAATGAAAATAAAATTAAAACTGAAAAAGAAATGGAGAATGAACAACTTAACCTTAGCTCTCATTGAGCCCTCTTTTAAATTTTTTTTTTTTGTAACGTTTTTTTTTTCGTTCTAAAGAAATGTTGACATTTAGCTTGAACGTAAACAATATGATATAACATATGTAAGTATTTACCCTGGCGCTTTTTTTCGAGAAGGATGAGACCTAAAGTAATTTTTGGCGGAGTACAGCGAGATTGAATTGAAAGTATTCTTTCTCTTAAACGAGTTACATTATCAAGGCAAAATATCTCAGACTACTCTACAATTTACCCACATCTTAGCAAAGAAAAGGCGTACTAGTGCCTTTCTTCATAGAATTAGAGCAAACATAAATGTAAACAGCCTCTTCGAGAAGTTGAACACGGATCACCGATTCCATATCCTACGACTCTAACCGTAACGCTTTGCGCGTAAAGAAATTGATATTTAAAGATGGGAAAATACTTTTATCATAGCATTGCCCAGGTGTCTTCTAAAATGATTTCTACAGCTTCCTTACCTTAGAGACACTTATTCGTCAACTTCCATCCCACGAGCTGTTTCTTACTCCACATAATCTACTCGTTGGCAAGCATATCTCTTTCATATATTATAAATTCTCGTTATTCAGCAAAAGTGATTGGGGTGAGCCTTCACTCTGCCCTCCCAGGTGGCTAGTTCTGTTGTCATCAGTTTAATCACACTGCTTACCTCGAACGAGGGCTGGCCAGTGGGGACAAATTGACTTGATGATCATCCAACTCGGGCAAAGTTCGTTATTATCTCAGGGGTGAACATCTTGGAAGAACACATCTTATTAGTGAAGTCAACAAGAAAATGCTGACATAAAATAAAATTAATTTAAATTTCATAACACTTTCAAGTCCTTTTCACCTGGGAGACATTATGTCAGTCGAGAAAATTTCATGGATTTTTACTTAGAAATTACAAGTTCGACACCTTAGTTAAGTATAGCAAATTAGTTT
Organism: Sepioteuthis lessoniana; assembly: GCA_963585895.1. NCBI lineage: Eukaryota > Metazoa > Mollusca > Cephalopoda > Myopsida > Loliginidae > Sepioteuthis > Sepioteuthis lessoniana. The sequence continues at coordinate 120,392,182 of OY757904.1, read as the reverse complement.
GGATGCTGATTGTAGCACTATGGTTATGAAGCGGGTCTCAATTCACAGTTTTTCATAGAGAAATTTAGTTTTTAAAGCAAGCATCACTTCTATATACTTTTACCGGGTTAATATAAGTCTGATAAATATTTTTACTGCCTACTATAGTATATCATTGACATTTGATATGTCATTGATGGGGGAAGGATAATATAAAACGATAATTCGCTTTAAGTGTTGGGGCACCGTTGTTTAATTCCTTCAGTTCCGTTTCTTTGAAAATGGATAACAGACAGCATTTGTGAACAAGTTTCTCCTTTCATAAATGTTTCACTTGCTGTCCACTCACACAACAGCTGGTCTTCTCGTGTCTTTAGCCATCAAAGAGAGAGAATAGAAGAAAATTCGTCTAACGTTATCGAACTTTACAGATATACGAACTTCCCCCTTCCGCTTGGGTGAGATAATCCGACCAGCCATCGCCACCACTTTAACTGTTGATCGAATCTAGTGATTTCAGTAACTTTTCGTTAATTACTATTTTCAGGCTTTCATATTTCCGGGGAAAAAACATTTAGTTCGCGTAAAATGTAAAAAGAAAAATATAAATAAATAAACAAAAATAAATATTGTGTGAAATAATGTAGAAATCTAATCATAAAAATAGACACCTAAGCAGTAACTCTTTTAAGATACTCCGGCTCATTCTTTAAAAAACCAAGGAAAGGACGCAGACAAATCAACTAAAGTACAAAAAAATGTGAAAACGAAGCACAATATTACACTCAAAAGATAACATAGATTATATGTTCCAAGAAATGAAGAAAAATGTCTCGTCAGCATTGTGATTTGCATACATGCAACAATACAAGGACTTGAGGAATGCACTAAATGTAACAAATAATAATTAGATCTATCAGAATTAGCAATAGCAACACAAGGTCAATCTGAAAAGAACAAAAAACAAGAAAAGAATAATTGGAAGTCAAACAACTTAATAGAGACTTCAAGTGAAAAACTGGAGGCATATTATACAAGAAGTACGCGAACATGGAAAAGAAAAGGGAAACCTGAAGAAAGCTGATCTAATTCATACCCCAAAGATCCAATATATCAATGTGAAACTGATCGCTGGTTAGTTAGTAGGTTGTTTGGTAGATTGATTTTATGGCATATCAACCTTGGAATGTTATTTAACGCCGAATCCATTTTTATGTAAATAATCAGTTCTGTTTAAAAAAATTCAGTTTAGTATCAGTACACAGTTTAATTTTGAAAAACATTTCTATTTGAAGCTATTCGATTTAGTCAAGCAGTTCTAATTCAGCTAATTCAGTTTAGTGTAAGTATAGATTCTCTTTACGCACAGTTAAATGTCAAAAAAGTTCTATATTAAACAATTACATTGAGTGTAAATACAGTTTCAATGTCAAAAAACAGTTCCATTTCATTTAATTCAGTTTAGCATAAGCACGCAGTTTAAATGTAAGTACGGCTTAATTGTCAAAAACATTTCCATTTCAAGCTATTCAGTTTAGTCAAACAATTCAGTATAGCATAAGTATGGCGTTAGTAATATTTAACCCATAGATAGGGCCTTGTCAGGTGCTTCCACACCGAGCCAGAGCGGCCATGGGAGCAATTGCAATGAAGGGGTACTCCGCATTCTCCAAGGTACCAGCATTACTGGAACCTCACCATCAGTTTGTTTAGTGTTATATGCAGGACACTCAGTATGGGGTCTTACCACTCTGCAAAGGTGTTGTCAGTGTATTCTACAGCTCCAGCCGACTGGGCAAGAAACTGATCGTGCACAATGTAGTAATAATAATAGTAGGTTACGAGGAAACAAAGATAACACAGCTAATAAAATAATAAATGAATGCTTCAAAATAGCACGAAAGTAGTAGAAATCTATGTACGACTAGATTTTAAAGGGGATCAGAGGGAATCGTGCAATAGATTAAAAACTGACCAAACAGCCAAATAGTGTAGATACAAACAGAGAATTCGTCTTAGAAAATGAGATTCATAGAATTATCTGTCATTTTTATATAAAATGGATCATTTAAACTCAAACAGAAGACCTGACGTTATGTTGAATTGGAAAAAAACACCTCGCTATGTAATAGATTTTTGGCTTTTTTGCGGGCTAAAGAGTGAAAAAGATAGAGATTGAAAAACAGAGAAAACTTGGATCTTGTCTGAGAACTAAAAGACTGTGAAACATGAGGGTGATGATAAAGTAGTGGCTGTGTATTTAAGATAGTCTCGAAATGCTAGGTAAAAACATTTAAAGAATAGGAAATCAGAGAATGAATTGAGCCGATTCAGACAATAACATTGTTTAGATCGACTTGAATGTTCAGATAAAACCCCGAGACCTGATGAGACTAACTCTTACACTGACTCAAGTTGAAGAAATCTAATTAAAACTTGGGAGAAAACTCACGAGGAATAATGATTATAATGATAATGATAATAAACTATAAAACAAGGTGAAAGTGATACCAATTGTGATGAGTGCACTTGGTACTATCACCAAAATATTGGTAAAAGGACTGGAAGACTTGAAAATAAAAGGATACGTAAAGATCGTCCACAGTAGAATATTATGAAGATCAGCAAGAATACTAAGAAGAGTAATGAGGACTTTAAAGAGACTTAAACTTCAGTGAGAAACCATTTTACCCTGGTGTGAAAGACTCTCAAATGAGTATAATAATAATAATAATAATAATAATAATAATAATAATACAGTCATTCAAGGATTATTAAAGGAACTGCGAAACTTGGAAATAAGAGGACGAGTGGAGACAATCCAAACTACAACACAATTGAGGACGGTCAGAATAGTGACATGGGTCTTGGAGACTTGAGGAGATTTGCAGTCACTCAAACAGAAGTAAAAAAACTATCAGCAAAAACTGATGTAAAAACTGTCAAGAATTAAATAATAATAATAATAATAATAATAATAATAATAATAATAATAATAATAATAATACACAAACTCCTATTGACATACAAACGGATCCCCTAATCTTAGCCAGAAGACCAGACCTTATTGTAATCAACAGAAAAAAAATGAGAACTTGCAAAACTGTGGACATTTTTGTACCTGCTGACCGCAGAATAAAACTCAAAGAAATTTAAAAAGAAAGATAAGTACCTAGATCTTGCTTGGGTGTTAAAAAAAAACAATGGAACATGATGCTGGCTATTATACCAATCCTGAGTGGTGCATTTGGCACAGTAACTAAAGGCTATCAAAGGGCCTGGAGGACTTGGATGTTGGAGGACGTGTGGAGGTCATCCAACCGATAGCATTGTTGAGTCCCGGAGACTTGAGGTGACTTGCTCTCGCTCAGAATCCAGTTAAAGACCATCAGCTTACGCTGATTTGTAAAACTCTATAATAATAATAATAATAATAGCAAATATAGCAAATGTAGGTTATGTGGTGACACAGACGAAATAATGAATCATATAATAAGCGAATGCAGTAAATTAGCGCAAA
>OY757904.1:120376183-120383683 GCA_963585895.1 Sepioteuthis lessoniana | reverse complement strand
TCAAGGAGTTACCTCACAACGCCAAGTAAATTCTATCCATACACTATGTCAATGTCTTTGTCTTGCATTGTTTTCCCAGTTATTACAGCGTGGTAATTATAGTGAATATATAGTGGTGTGAACATGAAGAAAATCTGTTGTTTAATAGTTATTATTAGTCAAATAATTGGTGGGCAATTATGTCCAAATATGCTAATATGAATATTTTTTGGAAGCTGTGTATTAAAATGGGAACAATTTGGTACATTTGATTAAAGAAGCCATGTGCATAAAATTGCCTGATAGCCATATTGGATTAAAAAAAAGCCGTGTGCAAAAATATGACCAGTTAACAATATTGTTTTCGAGAAGCCTTGTGGTAAAAAGGAAAAAAAATGTTGCACAGCCATATTTTAAATTGTTTAAAGCAGAGTGTTAATCAATCACACTCAGCTTGTTCCAGTATATGATTCATGAGCTTTTTTTGGTTTTCTTTTGTTAATTACAATGGAAAAGGTACTAAAATGATTTTTTTTTTCATTTCCTCCCCGCAGCTTGTTATGGCTTTTAATGTGATAAAAGATTTTATTTGCGGGTATTTTCTTAGAACATGACTGGACTAGAGTCTGATTTAAACAGTTTCTGAAGTAAGACAGTTATCTTTCCAATATTCCCCAAGCAATACGGTTTTTTTAATAGAAAAAAGTTATGTAAATTATAAGGTAAAGTGTGAGTGCCTGTATCAGTGCACATGTGCTTATTAACTTTTAACTCGGGAATATCTTAGTTTTAGTAGAGAAGGTATGCATGCAACAGAGTTTCATAATTTTAGAATGCTTATTGACCATGAATGTGTTAAGATAGGTCTTAGCATAGTTTTTTTATTTATAAATAATGGTTATGAGAAAAGAGGAGGTATGTTACTTAAGCGGAAATGAGAGAGTCCGATCTTTACGTCACATGGTTACATCATGGTAGCAGAAATGATTTATTGCTTGGGTAAACTTGCTTTTTATATATGAGCTCCTGCTGCTCTGGATTCCAGAACTACATGACTACTTCGTTGGCTCGAGACATAAACTTGCTTAAAGAGCAAATGTTAGACAATATAGCTCATCACACTCATACACGCACACAAACTAATATATATATGAATATATATATATATATATATATATATATATATATATATATACTTGATGCAACATAGAAGGCCGGCCAAGAGCAATCGAAGATAGGGACGACGGATGACAAGAGGATGTTAATGAATTCCTTGCGAAAAGCATGACTTCAGAAGATAACACAGACATGGACCAATATTTAGAACATATGCCACACAATAGCTTTATTAAAAGGATAATACATACAAGATATACTATTATTGCTATGATATGAAACGTATAAACGTATATCTCTATTAGATAGATAGATAGATAGATAGAATTTATCCAATGAAAATGGTGTAAAATTAATTTTTGGTAAATAAATTAGTTTTTATTATCACCACATCCTCCTGATGGCTTCTGATATCCGGCAATCAATTCCGACGGTTTCCATGTTTAAATTGGTATAGGCTGGCGTTATACTTGACTTCAATTTATATTTGGCGAGGCCTTATGTTAATTTCTCTCTTGCTCAACCATTTTACGTATAAAAATCAAGGTGATTGGAATCTATTGAATTAGGTGGCCAGATGTCTGAATGTGAGGAGTGGTGTGGTCGAAGGTATTTTTTCACGTCGTTGACGGGATTTTTGTTGATTTTCTAGCATGGTGCTGTAATGTTGCCTAATTTGGGATTTTCCAGCGACAGCCGTCACTATCAAGGTCAGCATTAACTCCTGTGGGCACTCGATGTAGGCCTGCATTTTGTGTATAAAGCCATGTGAGAAGATAAATGATAGCATAAAGTCACCATCTCTAGTGAACACCCGAAATACCATGTGGAATGAGAATATGAATCCATCCTGAAATATTTATATAACAATTTCAGATATGGATACCATGCAGTACAGCTTTCCGATTTCACATTTCCAGAACAGTATTGTACTTCTTCCCTTAAAGACAGCGCCAACCTTACTACCTTGCCACTCACTAGGAAATTTGGAAACGAATCAACCTCGTGGGCAAAATTAAAAATTGGAAATGCTAACATGCTGCACCCGATATATATATATATATATATATATATACACACATATGTGTGTGTGTGTGTGTGTGTGTGTGTGTGTGTGTGTGTGAGTATATATGTTTATGTGTGTGTGTATGTGTAGACACATATATATGATTAATCTGGGTCGTGTTCTTTAAGTAAGTGTCAGTAAATTATGATCCCAGCCAAAAATAAAAGAAGGTTTGCTCCACACTAAAGGATGGGCCTTCTAAATAAGTAGACAACTTCACCTACCTCGGAAGGAGCATCTCATCAACCCACTAGCAAAGGCATGGACAGCTATCGATAGACTATCGGTCATATAGAAGTCATACCTGACTGATAAAATCAAACGCGTTTTTTTTCAAAGCAGCAGTCGTGTTAATACTGCTATATGGATGCACCACGTGGGCACTAACAAAAAGTATGGAGAAAGAGCTTGACGCCAATTACACAAGATAGCTGCGAGCTGTATTGAACAAATTCGAGAGGCAACACCCGACAAAACAGTAGCTGTACGGCCACCAACCACCCATCACAAATCAGACATGCGGGACACAGCTGGAACAGTAAAGACGAACTCATAAGTGATATACTCTTGTGAACCCCGACAAATAAACGAGTAAAGGAAGGAAGACTTGCTAAACGTACATATAACAGCTCTGTGCCGATACAGAATGTAGCCTGGAAGACTTCCCTGGTGGCATGGACAATAGAGATAGGGGGCGAGAGAGGGTCAGGGAAATCCGTGTAAGCACGCCTGACATTGTGATGATTAAATATATATTTTTTAATTACTGTACAAATTGTTTTGATTGGTCACTACTTTGTGCTGAATTAGTTTTATTTTATTCGTTTTTTCTAGTTTTAAGCCTCTAACATCGCTGTTCTTGTTTCTTTAAACAAATGCATTTAACTAAAATATCTTCGGCCGATTTTCTTCGTTATCCGCTTTCTTTGCTCACTTTCCATAAGATTACTAAAATTAACATTTCCTGGCGATACATCTTAAAAGTTGTACACGAACTGTTGTATGCAAACACTAGGGTAGCCATCAACAAAGCAATGGAAACATTGCTTGACGCAACGTATACACCAATGTTAGGGAAAAGGATAAACATTACTTAAAGAGAGCATATGATTAATGAATATCTACACGGATAAGTCCCAAAAGAATCAGCCAAGATTGCAGAAAGACGCCTGGGAGTGGACGAACAGTGCATACGCTTCCTGGAAAAATATTCTTCCAAATTTGTGTTGTGGAAACAAACTCTCTGGAGATTTATGAGTCAACAGATATATCACATTGTACTGATCGATACTAATATAATTTCATCTAATATAATCTACTAGTTTCTAGTTAACTAAAAAGAAAATTCTACCTTTATCTTACCGACATTTAATAACCCTGTGAGATTATGTCTGTATGATATTTGTCGCTGCCTCCCACCCGACAGAACTCGACACAAGGTCAATGACCCGAAGGCCGATTATAATGGGGATTTACAGGAGGGGAAGGTCGGTCACGAGCCGAGTCTCGAACTCTGCTGGTCTATGCCGGTTATCGACCCACCTAGTGCAATGTGGGCCTGATGAGCCAAGCTGGTCTTTGACACAAATCTGGGTCCAGGCACAGATGCTTGCTTATAGCTTAAACTGGACAGTAATGTCCAGTGCTAAACAAAGGGGACAAAGGTGCCAATGTTGCAGATCGCCCACCCAAAGGTGGCCCATTATGTCTCCAGTCTGCCATTGATTTCGATACCCAATCCGGCACGAATGCCAGACGGCCTAACTAAGTCCAAAGTAAATATGAATTTATGTATGTATCATTTGTTTTATTTCGTCTTAAATTAAAATGACTATATGTATATATATATACTATTTCATAATTAATTTAAAGTTTGTCGATTCATTATTTATTGTATTATTATTCTATTTTTCATATCATGTTTTTCATGCTTTATAATCAAAGTGACAGTAAGTCTCGCCAAATCTTAAGAACTATTCACTGTGTCTTATCTGTTTTAACATTTCTGTGTTTCATTGGTTCTAGATTCTTCCTCTGATGTTCAATTCCTCCAGGCTTATTTACACGTCTTTTGAAAGATAAACTAGTAAATCCATGTTCCACAGTTTTTCCAGCCCTCTGGCAAGATCGGGGTACTTCTTATTATTTTCACTTTCTTTCATTTTCACTCTGGAACAAATACAAGTGATGACAAGTTATGTTTTCTTGTTATTTAATGTTAGGTCGGAACTTCTGGCCATAATTAAGGTATATGTTTTATTTGAAAATACCAGATAATTATAAGGGTTGCATTTTCGGGGAAGGGTTTAAGTTTGTGCGTATACCATTTGTTTATGTAGTCAAAGGTAATATCATTATTGAGTTTTTCACTTCCGGATACGCTGGTGGTCTTTCACTAAAGACAGAAGTATTCGCAAGTCTTCTTAGATTTCTAGCCTTTTTTTTTTAAGCAGTGGTCTGGATGGTCTTGTTTTCAAATTTCTCCAGTCTTTTTTAAGCCTTCTGAAACCATTCCAAGTACAGTAATTACTATAAGTACCATCGTCACGTTCATGTTCGACAGCCTTTTCAGGTCTCTGGCTACATGAAAGTATTTGCTTATTTTATGTTTTCTATATTTATTCCAGGGTCTTCCTGAATGGCAAAGTTCTCTAGATTACAAGTTCTTTTTTCGGGATGATTAATTCTAGGTCTGGCCATCAAGCTGGGATTAAATGATACGTTTGCAGCTCAAAAGCCAGAATGTTTTGTGTTTCATTCTCTTTGAGGGATTCTAGTTTGTACATATACCATTTAGTCGAATGGTGAAATTTTAATCCCCTTCGCAATTTGCATTTGTACACCGTTTCTTTTTAGTCGAGTCTACTTTTATAATACTTTTGAGCTTGTTTACTGCATTTGCTAATAAAGAGAATAATCGTTTCATCTCTGTCGCAATATAAACTACGGTTGGTATATATTGAGTATAATCTATTACTTTGAGGCATTTTTTGTACAGCTAATTAAGAATATAATTTCTCTCTTAAGATTTTCCTTTTTTAGCCACGTGCATGTCTTTTCGTGTGCATACTCACCAATTTGTCACTTGAAGTATCCATTAAGATACATTTTCGATATATGTTTTCCAGTTTTTCAGTGCCTTTTTATATCTTTTTATGTTTTCATTGCTGTCACTAAATGCGGTAAAAAATATTTTCTAGGATCTTTTTTATACATTTTGTAAGACTTTGTATTGATTCATCGAGGCAATCCTCAATCATGTCGTTTCCCCTTTCTCTTATTCTAGACATTCAGAATCTATGTCATATCTCAGTGTGATATCTTGTGCGTAGTCGTAGATTTATTTATCCTTAAGTCGATTTTTACGTATCCTCACTCGTCTATTTTTAAAATGAACCCGGGTATTTTACAATGGGTACTGCCAAGTTATTCATCCTTTGATGTGATTACTGCTGTAAAACTTGTTTTTGCGATGTTTTCTTGCTCTTTTGGGGTATTTTTTTTTTCTTTCTGCTACTTTTAAAGAGTCTAACATTACCAAATAATTGTAAATTTTCTTTTCTTTAACCTTTTTATGCTTTTCTGATTTGGCAGTTCTATCACTACCGTTGGTTCTATTTCCCCACTTTCCATTGCTAATTTCGCTCATTTTTCAGTGCCAAATTCAATTCCTTTTTCCTGGTTGAATCTTCTTATCTTTTTTATCAGGGTTATTAGTTTTATTTATTTATTTATTTATTTTTGGCAAATAGTTTGATATCATCCGCTTACATTAGGTGGTTTATCTTTACCTGTAATTTTGTGAATTTGTAGCCCCCGGTGCATTTCCTAAGTATATAATTCAGTAGGATCATTGCTATAATATATATAAATTACGTGAAATAAATCTCTCTGGAAGATGAATCATCGGATTTTCACTTTTGCTAGGGTTTATCATCCATTACTCATTCATATTTTGTGTTTTTCATGTTCTTGGTGATGATGTACATGAATATGTCGGGCTTACGTTTATTTTTAGACATTCTGTTATTCTAGATTGTGGAATCATATAATCGTCATGTCATGGATACATTTTACACCTTGCTTTGACCTGGAGAATTTCCTTATATCTATATAATAGATCATTTGTTTCCCTTGTTCCCTTTCAGTATCATTTCTCTTCTTTTGGAAGTAGTCAGCGTCATTCAAGAAAGGGCACTCAGGATTTTCCACACTATCGGTAACTTCTTTATCAATCAATAATGCTGGAGATGGTTGTTTTTTGTGGGTCTTTTGGAATGATGGTAAATTTTCCATTCGTCTTCAATCCGAGTAAGCTGGCTTCACTCACTTGATGTGCCAATGTGTTGTATATGCGGCCCAGTCTCCAGCGGCAGTAAAATACACCGACTGCACCTCTGCATAGGGATAATACTCACTCCAACAAGTGTCCAGACTATGACATTAAACAAACTCTGTAATTTTGGAGCTTTGGGGAATGCAGAATATCCGTTATTGCCATAGCTTCTAGGTTCACATTGACCCGGAGTGGAAGCAGCCGATAGGGTCCTCTCTTAGGGTTAAATAGAAATAATCTCTATGCTTATGCTAAACTGAATTGTTTGAAATAGAATTGTTTTGTCATTAAAATTACATGCTTATGCAAAACTGAATTACTGGAAATAGAATTGTTTTGCCATTTAAAATACATACTATTACTAAAATGAATGTGTTGAAATAGAACTGTTTTGACATCTAAACTACGGGCTTATGCTAAATTGAATTATTTGAAATTGAACTGTTTATATGTATAAACCGGGCATTGGCATTATCGTTAGAGTGTTCGCCAATGGCCCAGGAGACCGGGTTTCAATCCCAGGTTGAGTCATGCCAAGGACTAAAAATGGGTACTTCATGCCTCCTTGCTTATCACTCAGCATTAGAAGGTAATGATCAATAGTAAAGTGGAGCAATCTAGAGAAAGGAATAGCGCGCTCCCTACACCATGGTATAGAAACTATCGAAAAGGCAGCCTTCGGGTCACCCTCGACTATAGTCACCAACTTTATTTTTACATATGTATAAAATGATTTTGACATTAGATAACCTTCAATGGTTAAAATGTCATAAAAATCAAACCAAATCAAACTGTTTTAGATGATCATGAAGGTTTTTTAAGCCACAATCCATATTTGTCATCACGGCCTGGTATTTTTCATTTTAGTTCATTCTTAAGTGTAGTTGACGACCGTTGTCGAGGGCGACCAGAAAGCTACTTTTTTAATAGCGACTACACTGCGGTGCAGAGGAGGGAGCTACTCCTGTCATTGGATTTCTCCACTTTACTCTTGATACGAACC
>OY757904.1:120258683-120371183 GCA_963585895.1 Sepioteuthis lessoniana | reverse complement strand
AAATCAGTTCGTCTGTGGAAGGCTATATATGTAGCATATTAGGATTGTTTTTTGGTGTTTTTAGTCATGTTTCACCTCTTGTTAGATTATTTAAGGCGGAATAAAGATATTTTTCAAGTAACTACATAATTTAAAATTTATTATAACTGTCATTAAAAATTATAACTTCAAGTAAGTATTCTTAATACAAACAATTTATTCACAGCTATATTGTTTCAAGCAATTGTTTCGATTTAATTACAAAAACTGAAAAATAATTTGTGTCTCACCTATTATCATTTTGTTGTATATTTAGTACTAAATAGAAAAGCAAGGTAAATATCCTCGAACCATGTTAATTCTATATATTTTACCAAGATTAGTTCTTACTTGGGATCTCATAAATGTTATTATGAGCAAAATTTAAATTTATCATCCATTTCCATTTGCGTTGCATAGCAAATCTCTTCGAATTGTATATAATCAGCTGCTAAACCGTTTGTTGAATGAGTTTGGAGAGAACAATAATATTTTAAATTCTTGGCTATTGGTGACCCTGCTTATTACAAAAAAGTGGGGACTAAGGAGAATATATTACAAAAACCTTATATAAAACATTATATACAAACATTATGATATAGTAAACATTGGAGTGAAGTATTTTTTGTCTCCATCTAGTGAACGTACTTCCAGATGGAGACAAAGAATACTTCGACATTGTTACAGGAGTACTACAAGGAGACACGCTAGCCCCGTACCACTTAATCATCTGTCTAGACTACGTGCTTAGAACTTCGATCGACAAAATCAGACAAAATGGCTTCGAGCTGACTAAGAGAAGAAGCAAAAGACACCCCGCAAAAACAATCACGGACGCCGACTACGCTGATGACTTGGCGTTACTGGCGAATACGCCTAATCAATCAGAGACACTACTGCATAGTCTGGAACGAGCCGCATGTCAATACACACAAAACTGAATATATGTGTAAGAACCAAACGGGCAACATTGCCACACTAGACGGAGCCTCTCTGAAACTAGTAAACGAATTCACCAACCTTGGAAGTAGCGTCTCTTCAACCGAAAAAGACATCGACACACGACTGACAAAGGCATGGACGGCTATCGATAGGCTCTCGATTATATGGAAATCAGACCTAACCGATAAAATAAAACGCAGTTTCTTCCAGGCAGCGGTTGTGTCGATACTGCTATATGGATGCACTACATGGACGCTAACTAAACGGCTGGCGACAACACCCCACGAGACACCAACTATACGGAAACTTGCCCCCCATCATGAAAACTATACAAGTTAGACGAACCAGACACACGGGACACTGCTGTAGAAGCAAGGACCAGCTCATAAGTGATGTACTCCTATGAACCCCCACATATGGCCGTGCAAAAGCAGGACGACCAGCTCGAACTTACATACAGCAAATATGTGAGGACACAGGATGTAACCCTGAAGACCTGCCGGAGGGGATGAGTGATAGGGAGAAGTAGCGAGAAAGAGTCAGGTATATCCGTGCTGGCGGCACGACATGATGATGATGAAACATTGGAGTGTTATTTATTGCAGATATGTACTGTCAAATTTTACCTTACTCTTCTCCTCAGTGTGAAATGTACTAATTTAATTACTGGCATCAATATCCTCAAGATTTCTGGACGCATGATCGTGAATGTCATTCTCCACAAAATAAAGTTACACCGAGTAACTAAAATCAAGAGAACAATAATCAGTTGTATAATAAATATTTTACTATTCGTTGCGTAGTGTACGATTCAACAAAACTGAAGAACAAGTACCCATTTACAAAGCGTTAAATATCTGCTACATTGACAACAGCATGTGGTAACTTAATATTAAGAGGTTCCATGGAATTTGTAGAGATATCCTACTAGGAAAACAAAAACCGGAAATGCGTTGAAGAGAAGAGACGATCGGATATCTTGTGCATTCAAATTCAAGCTTCTCGTCAAACAGACGGTTGTTGTGGCTTATCTGATAGAATACTTCTGCCTCGTATTAACCATCTAGGGTTTCTGATTTTAAAGGATATGAGAAAGTGTGAGAAAGAGAGTTAGATATATATATATATATATATATATAGAGAGAGAGAGAGAGAGAGATTACTGGTAGTAGTAAAAGATCCTACTCTAAATTACCATATAACCCAGAGTTATTGTATGACTGCGATATGTAATGAACAACACTACTATTTAAGGATTTTGGGTCAATTTAGGGCAGTCTGTAATTTACTTAGAGTCTGGGAGAAATATATATATATATATATATATATATATATATATATATATTCAGAAAATTTATAATTAAACTTTTAGATAAATTTCAGTATCTTATATAGTTTTTTAAATAACAATCGAGTTCAACCGCCTGTTTTATTTTAGATTTATTTTGGTGAAGTCTAAAGTAAATGAGCGGCATCCAGGTACTTATTCACGAAACTTAAGGAGTTTCATTGGTTGTGAATTGAATTATCAGAACCAGAAAATCCTGCAAACACTTTCACGAGACATACGGAACCAACTGATAGCTGTTTTAACCTTAGTAAGTCTCATCAGTAGTAATTTACAAAGCTCTTAAGCTTCGATGTGGCACAAGGCCGAATGAAAGGGGCGCCCAATGAGACTCGAACTCACTCGTGTAGGTTTGCTAGTCTAGCTTGCTAACCATTACACCACTAGAGGTGCCCTAATTTACTAAGCTTCTTGCTTAGATGTGGCACAAGGCCATATGAAAGAGGCACCCAATGAGACTCGAACTCACTCGTGTAGGTTTGCTAGTCGAGCTTGCTAACCATTACACCACCAGAGGCGCCCTAATTTACTAAGCTTTTTTGCTTAGATGTAGCACAAGGCCGCACGAATTGGGCACCTAATGAGAATCGAACTCACTCGTGTAGGTTTGCTAGTCTACCTTGCTAACCATTACACCACCCGAGGTGCCCTGTAAGTCTCATCAGTAGTGTATACTGTGATCTCCACGCTAGAACCAGCGATACAGAGTCGTAACTCTACCACTGAGCTAAAGGTTCATATAGCACTCAAGCGATGCCTAATCACGGTCATGGCAATTGCGTGGCCAATTAAAAATATGTGTCTTGTAAGTTACATCCCTACTTTTTACAGAGGACAGGGTCACACCGCCAGAGCAAATAAAAAAAGAAAAAGAAAATGTACAGATATATTGATGTTTAACAGAAAGAAATAATATTCAAAAATAAAAAGCAACAATACAAGTTGAATGACTAATGTACGAAGAAAGATTTTTTTTGTAGGTACATAACTTAAGTAAAGTTAGCGGACGTAGTCGAGGATGACCCGAAGGCTCTCTTTACAAAAGCTTCTACACTAAGGTGTAGTGGAAAGCGCTACTCCATTCCCAGAGTTGCTCCACTTTACCCAGGATCCTTACCTTATAATGCTGAGTCTTAAGCAAGGCGACATCAAGTACCATTTTTTGAGTCTTTGGTATGGCTCAACCTGGGATTGAACCCCGATCTCCCGGACGATTGACAAACACTGTGTGTAGAAATAAACATACATACATTCATTCATATATATATATATATATATATATAGTAACAAAAAATTATTTCGTGAGTCAGGAACTCACAAAATAAGTTTTGTCACTATTTTGCTCTACTTTGTATTGAGCACTTTTTGCACTTGTAGCTTAGCTGCAATTACGATGTTGTTGTTTTTTTTCTTATGACCAATCTATTGCGTATCTTTTGATCTTTTACAATTGGTGTGACAAGATTGGCCTTTTCTTTCCTTTTTTTTTTCAATATATATATATTTTTCCCCCTAGACACTGATTCGTTGTATATTTTTATCTTCGAATTACTTGCGAGTTTCTTTCCCATACCGTAAGTGCTATTATTCAATAAGTAATTTAAGTTTATATATATATATATATATATATATATATATTATATATATATATATATATATATATATTAGTGTGTGTGTGTGTGTGTGTGTGTGTGTGTGTGTGTGTGTGTGTGCGTGTCTATAAATGAATTGTAGTCTTATTAGAATTCATATATTCATATTGGCCAGAATTCTATAAATATATATAGAGAGAGAGTGAGAACGAGAGAGAAAAACGTTTTGGTACAGCATATTTTATATTGTGTACATGTATGTTGTGTGCTACTGGTATAATTAATCAATTGGATTCCACAGACAGATAATATTGCATATTGACACTTAACAGAGCCGTCTTCGGGGATTTCTCGAGCAGGATGCCCTTGTTAAAACAGATAGATGTAGATTTATGGGTTTAACTGGAAACGTGTAAGCATTGTGAAATTATCTATACACAGGTACCCACGACAGATACTGTTCGTCTTGCAGTAGTCAGTCTCAGAGCCACAGTCGAGCAGTCAAGAGATCCAAAGAGCGCCAGCGAGTGACCGGCGAGCCTCTGTGGTTGAGTACCGGTCGTCAAGGAAGAAGTAAGGCCCTGCATTTGGAAGCACATCGTGGTAAATAAGTTTAGGGTTAATATAGCAGTCCTTCGTCTGTCTCAATCTCCCTATCTCTGACACACTTACAGACAACTTCAGGTCCTTTCGAGAAATTGGGATGTGAGAAATATAGTTTTAGTGGGAAGTTTCATGGTCATTCGTTAATTTTTTCTTCATTTATCACTTTATGCGACATGAACAGGTATTACTTCTTTTGTATACTTGATGAAAAAAAAACCTTTGCTTAATCGACTTTTCTTCTATACTGATATATTTCGCTATGATAACTATGTTGTAATTTCTACTGGTCGTGCGAAGAGTTCACTGTTGGCAAAGGAATTAATTCTGTACCAAGAAGAACTGACATGTTTATGTTGATAAGGAGATCTCGTTTACTTATTTCTAATTTAGAAATAGAATCAGTCACTCGAAACGACCGTGCTTTTTGACGACCATCTATGCACAAATAATATTCAAGTGTTTTAGCGCTAAACGTTTTTATTATGGTTTAATAGGTGTGGCGTTGATTCTACTTGTTTTAGAGTTGCTATGCATGGATGAGCAAGCTTACATCTGGTTCTTTGCTTATTATTACAGAAAATAACACCGCTGCAGTCTAGACAGTGACAAAAACGTTTGTTTTTTTTTCCAGTTTTTAAATACCTCCAATTAAACAACTAAGATTTAGGAAGAGTCATTAATAACATAATTGCAGTAGGCAACTAATTTAACTTCTTCTTCTTCTTCTTCTTCTTCTTCTTCTTATTATTATTATTATTATTATTATTATTATTATTTTTATTATTATTATTCATTAGAGTTTTTCCCATCAGCGTCAGCTGATGGTCTTTCATTGGTGTTTGAGTGACAGTAAGTCTCCTCAAGTCTCCAGGATTCTTCTCAGTATTCTGGACGTTTTCAATAATGCTGTTATTTGGATGGTCTCCACTCGGTCGCCAACTTCTAAATCTTCCAGGCCCTTTAATAATCCTTTAGTTACCGTGCCAAAGGCACCAATCACAACTAGTATAATTGTCACTTCATGTTCCATGGTTTTTTTCAATTCTCTAGCAAGGTCAAGGTACTTATCTCTCTTTTCACATTCTTTCAGTTTTATTCTGTGTTCTGCCGGGACAGCAAAGTAGACAATTTTGCAGATTTTCTTTTTTTTTTTGTTGATTATTATAAGATCTGGTCTTCGGGCTGAGATTAGGTGATCCGTTTGTATATCAATGAACCACAGGAGTTTCTGAGGGTCATTTTCTAGGACAGCTGTTGGGTTGTCCATATACCATTTGTTGGCATGGTCAAATTTAAATTTCTTGCACATTTCCCAGTGGATCACCATGCCCACCCAATCATGTCTAGCCTTGCACTCCTTCTGTGCCAATTTGCTGCATTCGCTTATAATGTGATTGATGGTTTCATCTCTGTCACCGCTTAGTCTGCACTTGCTATTTTGTTGCGTCTTATCTATCCTCGCTTTGATATGATTAGTTCTTATGACGCTGTTTTGTGCTGCCATTAGGAGAGATTCTGTTTCTCTCTTAAAGTTTCCTTTTCTTAGCCATGCCCAGGTTTTGTTGTGCGAGATATTGTTTATTAGTCGTTTAAAACGTCCATGGAGTTGTATTTCTTTCCATTTTTGTTTCCTAGTTGTTGTCATTCTGTTATCTATTGTGTTGTCAGTATTGTTTCTGATGGCCGTAATCAGTCCTCGTTCATGTTTTTCTATGTAGTTTTCGAGTCGTTGTATGGATGCGTCAACGCTGTCTTCGATGCTGGCAAGTCTTCTTCCTCTGTCTTTTCTTGGTACATATAGTCTGTCCACGTCGTCTCTGGGATGTAACGCCTTGTGTATGGTCAGTAGTTTTCTAGTTCTTTGGACCATTTGTCTGAGTTCTTCTCTGGTCCACTTGAGAAAGGGTACCGAGTATCTAACTAGGAGTACAGGCCAAGTATTTATAACTTTGAGAAGTTTTCTGTTATTGAGTTTTGTCTTGAGTAATTTTCTAGTTCACCTGAGATATTCTTTTCGAATTTTGTTTTTCATTTCGACTTGTTTGATGGTGTCAGCCTCGAAGATTTCTAAGTATTTGTAGATCTCGTTTTCTGCGAGCGTTCTGATCTTGTCTTGATTTGGTAGTTCTATTCCGTCAGTTAGATGTCGTTTGCCACTTTTCATGACGAGCAGAGCGCATTTTTCAATGCCAAATTCCATCTTTATGTCTAGGCTGAATATTCTAATTGTGTGTATTAGGGTTTCTAGTTCTTTTTTTTATTTTTTTGCAAATAGTTTGATGTTATCCATGAATATTAGCTGGTTGATCTTTTCTTGCGATCTACTAAGTTTGTATCCGGCCGTGCATTTTCTGAGTTGGTGGTTTAGTGGCATCATGGCAATTATGAATAGTAGGGGTGATAGTGCATTATTATTATTATTATTATTATTATTATTATTATTATTATTATTATTATTATTCAGTCAGAGCTTTTCACATCAGCGTTAGCGGATGCTATTTCACTGGAGTCTGAGTGACAGCAAGTCTCCTCAAGTCTCTAGGACTCTTCTCAGTATTCTGGCCGTTCTCAATAATGCTGTCGTTTGGATGGTCTCCACCCGTCCACCAACTTCCAAGTCCTCCAGTCCCTTTAGTAATCGTTTAGTTACTGTTCCAAAAACACTACTTTCAATTGGTAATATTGTAACCTGCATGTTCCACAGATTTTTCAATTCCCTAGCAAGTACTAATCCTTCTTTTCACATTCTTTCAGTTTTATTCGGTGGTCAGCCGGGATAGCAAAGTCGACTATTTTGCAATTTCTCTTTTGTTTTGTTGATTATTATTAAGTCTCGTCTTTTGGCCGGGATTTGATTATCTGTTTGTATGCTAAAGTCCCATAGGAATTTACGTGTGTCATTTTCTAGGACAGGTGTTGGGTTTTGCACATACCATTTGTTTGAATGGTCATTTTAAATTTCTTGCACATCTTCCAGTGGATTACTTTGCCGATCTAATCATGTCTAGTCTTATATTCTTTCTGCGCTAATTTACTGCATTCGCTTATTATGTAATCGATGGTTTAATCTCTGTCACCGCATAGCCTGCATTTGGTATTTTGCTGAGTCTTATCTATATTCTCTTTGATATGACTGGTTCTTACGAGATTAGGAGAGATTCTGTTTCTCTCTTAGTTTCCTCTTCTTAGTCATATGTCCAGGTTTTGTCGTGTGATATGTTGTTCATTAGTCGTTTAAACCGCCCATAGAGTTGTTTTCCTGACCATTTTTGTTTCCTAGTTATTGTCATTCCCTTGTCCATCGTGTTATCAATATCGTTTCTGGTGGCTGTAATGAATCCTCCTTCGTTTTTTAGTAAATCGTCTTGGAGTGGTTGTATCTATGGGTCAACGTTGTATTTAATGCTGGCAAGTCCTCTTCATCCCTCTTTTCTTGAAACATATAGTCTGTCAACGTCGTTTCTGGGATAAAAATTCTTATGCATTATCATTAGTTTTCTTGTTCTTTGGTCCATTTGTTTAAGTTCCTCTTTGGTCCACTTGAGAAAGGGTCCAGAAGTCTCCAGGACTCTTCTCAGTATTCTGTCCGATTTAATCATGTAGTATTCCGGATGAGCTCCACTTGTCGTCTTATTTCTACGTCTTCCACTCCCTTTACCAATCCTTTGTGTATTGTTCTGAACGGACAAATTAAAATAGTTATTACAGTCACTTTTATTTTCCATAGCTCGCTTAGTTCCCTAGCAAGGTTTATGTACTAATCTATACTTTTGCTTTCTTTTAATTTTACTCTGTGGTCTGCCAGAACAACGAAATCCATTATTGGGCTGTTTTTTTCTGTTATCTATTTTAGTTTCTTCATTTCGTTCTCCTTTTTATACATACAGTGAATTGTGACCTTAATTGGAGATCAAGCTACAGCAAGTTTCACCGTGTTCAAACTTTATTCCTTTTATTTTATTTGCTTTCCATCTGCCATTATGAGTGAATCTTTTTTTACGTCTCTAAGTGTCCATTGAGCAACTATTCATTGTCTTTTCCACTGCAATTTCTGTTTTTATATCCTGAAATCTTCATGAAGTTTTCTTTTTTTGTTTTTGTTTCTTTGTTTCGTTTTCATTTTTTTTTCCTTTTTTATTCCTTTAGTATATTTGACTTTTTCAGTTTTCTAATCCGACATTAGTTGTCAGAATTATTGTATTTTCTGTCGATCATGATTATTTGTTCTAAACTCAGACAAACTCACTCCACTGATCCTTTGACAGCTGAGTCAACAGTCTTCACGGCTGATGATGATTTTACTCCTTCTTTCCAATTTACAAAAATTTACTGACATAATCTCTGTTTGTAGAGTTTTTTTTATTCCTTTTTATTACTTTTATGATACAATAAATTCACGTTTTTTAAAAGTTTAGGGAGATTATAGAATACTTAAACATGAAGTCTTAAATCTGCGCATTTTATAAGATACCCGACTATTTTTGGAATTGAGGATGCAAAAATTGCTTTCATATTCATAATCAATATTATTGAGTCTGTTTCCGCTGACACATTTGATTCATAATAATCACTAAAATGTGAACTCTTAACTTTCCTTCCGTGATTTTCTTCCTGTTAGTGGTGCTCAGAGTAGCCTCAATGTATCCCTGAGGCGGGGTAAATCCTTACCAACTGAAAAAAATATTGGGTGCCCCGGGTAAGACAAACTGCATCTGATGATGAAGTTTAAGTTCAGTAGAACTTGGAAGAAGGTATTGCTACTTTATTGGTATTTATCTTAGATAAACTCTGAATTTATTTGTAGCACTTGTTAGGGTCCCATCAACGGCCCCAAAATATTCCTTTAAAAATAATTTGTATTCGATGAGACTCAGTGCCAAAAACGTCTTAAAAAACAAATAGAAAAAAGGTGAATATGAACGTCCATTGTCGTTAAAAACAATCAGTCACTTACCTTCCATGATTTCATCAATTATTGTCTAGATAAAACGTTTATGAATCAAAATAATTCCACCAACATTGTAAGGCAATTTTTATGGAATGATGTACTATACAAATATTTTCTTTTGTTAATTACGTCCATCATTCTGATGATGAGTAAAAGAAATCCGGGTTTATTAGAGATATCTTGTTTTTTATCTTCTTTAGGACACGTACACAGGTATTAATTCAAGCACTCAAAAATAGATATAGTTAAATTGCATATTCACATATTTGTGCACGTGTGTGTGTGTGCGTGTGTGTGTGTGTGTGTGTGTGTGTGTGTAGCTGGTAGAAAGATTTTCACTTAAATATGCAGAGTGTGAAACTCAGTCAGGAGATGGTTTTGTTTCTTATTTTATCTTTCATGCGCAACTTTTTGAACACTGCCATCAGGTAACTTATTTTAGTGACATCTTTGACTTCCCTTAATCATGGCTTTAATTGATATCTATCAAGACGATTTGTTGTTGTTGTTGTTGTTGTTGTTATTGTTGCTGTGTGAATGGTTGAGTGTGTAAAGTGCTTGCATGTGTGTGACTGAGTATGACTATATATATGTTAGGAATAAGTGTGAAAAACTTTCAATTTTTATCAAGGACATTAAATAAGAATATATATAAAAAAAGATAACTGAATTCAAAGTATTTTTATTGGACTCGAAACTATATAACTATGTGCAAACAAAATATTCTTGCTGAAAAGGAACAGCTACTTAAAAGCATAACACTCTGTATGGCATAGTAGTACAAGTTATAGTCACTTGAAGTTGTAATCTTTAACGAACATTTATATGATCTCCACATTTATGTTGAGCACTGTAGCGGGAAAATTTGCCGGCTAGGACATACGCCAAAATGCAAGGGCTCTTCTCAAGAATTAGAAACTCCAGATATCCGATAGCGGGTATGGTGGAAGGCATACGTAAAATAAAGATCCTTCAAGTACGTATGAAATGACTACAGATATCAGCCAGGTTTCAATCCTTTCGTGAAGAATTCTGTGGGTCTAAACCTAGTGAAGTTTCGATACAACGAATCAGTCTCTCTCTCAATGATACTATATATATATATATATATATATATATATATATAGACAGATAGATAGATAGATTGATAGATAGATAGATATTAGTAGCAGGGATAACTGGTGTACATATATATATATATATATACATAAACTCAACTCGCCGCAAGTAATAGGTCCTCTGTTGGCTTATCATCTCGGTTCACGTTCACCGTGGAAGCAAGTGGATATGAATAACGAATACAACATGTGAAGTAGCTTCGTCGTTCTTGTCGGAATCATCTCTTCCAGTATTAAACGGTTCCCTTGCGTTCCGTACACGCAAAATCTTGTTTACTGGTACAGTACTCTCAAAAAGGGGAAAATGAAAGAAATTCAGTGTTCTTTTATTGGGGTTCACGGTACATGAAAAGTCCGACCTCGTTTTACTCGGTCGGCATTTTTCTGCCAGCCCCCCACCATTTAGATGACTGATCGAGTCTGGTTTCTAACAGCTGTTTTCTTTTTTTTTTGTCGGAGGTTCTAGATCCTAGATACGTTGACTACCAGATGAGAGATTTTTCAACTTGTATTTTTTCCACCGGTTGACATTTTTGATAACTTATGTTTCATCACCAGGAGAATTAGCGCTTAAAATACCATGGCTAAATTGAACAATGACTGAAAAGTTTCATTTGTTGCTGTCTTCATTATCATCGTAAACTTTGGTACAAATCTCTGACGGCAATTATTCACAGATTATAGTTCTGAAATGAAAAAAAAAAAATTCAAAAAAGGGAATTCAGAAATCAAATAATATGAAATAATACAAACTGTAGGCAAAACAGTTTTATTGTTTAGTAAGTATTGACTCAAACACTCCACAACTGAGATTTTCCAATCAGAATAAAGCAGATACGAATGTAGATGATTTGAAATTTGAAAAACATTTTGCCAAGAGTTATTAGGATGGTAAAACTTAATGATAATGATTATTTTAATGGAACCTCTTGATTATAAAATCGTTTAATGCATTGACTTTTAAAAAATTGATATTACAGTCAAGTATGAAATGTTTACCTATTAAAAAATATTGTGAACATTATTCACTCATTGAACCTTAAATTATTGCAGTTTTAACTTGGTTTAAAATTAGTTAGAACTTTATAATTGACAGTCCGGTCAACTGGGGCTGGAGAATACACAGACTGCCTCTCTGCTGATGGGTAAGAATCACCGGTCAATGAGTGTCCTGGATATGACACAAAACAATATGATAGTGAGGCTCCACTAATGCTGGAGCTTTGTAGAATGGAGGACACCTCTTCATTGCCATTGCTCTCCGGTCCATTCAAACCCGGGGTGTTAGCACCTGATAGGGCCCTATCCATAGGTCAAATAGAACTGTTTGACATGTAAACTGGTGCGCAAACAAAACACTAATCCAAAAATGAACTGTTAAAATAGAACCCTTTCACCATTTCACTAAAATGTAAATAAATGACCGATGTTTAATTGAATTGTTAGCGACACATAGTAATATATGAAACAATTCAACTTTGTTGAATCATGTTCAGAAATCCTTTATATCTAATATATATGAATAAATCTGATTTGGCATTAAAAATCTATTCTGAGTGTTGTGCCATAAAACCAAGCCAAGTTATCTATTAAAACAGTCGCTTTTAGAACATTTATATTATAACAACGTAAACAGTTTTTACTAAATTAAAATGATACTGAACGGTTTAATACATTTATAAGGTATTAAAATGGTCGTGAACTTTATTAATATATTATCGTTTAAACAATTATAATGTCACTAAATAGTGAGTTTTTATCAGATCAACTGTTTTGTAAACTTTCTTAATTCAGTGGCTGGTAAAGCTTTGATATATGCATACTTCGACTGTTTTTTTAAATGTGTTTTGTTTTTGTTTTTTATTTAAATCGTCTTTTTAAGGTTTTTTTTTCTCTTTGTTAAATAGTAACTTAAAAATAGGACTACTTCGTTTCCTGTCGAATCTGTTTTCTTTTCATTGTTTATACAATATGTATTACTAGATAGCAAAAGCGAAAAAACATTCACCCGTTCCAGGTTTTCCGTGGTCCACTGGGTGTTCCTGCTGTGTGGGTATAATTGTGCTAACCCCCTGGTTCCAGGGGACCTCAACCTTATGCAATACCGACATAGCAGGGCTGAGTACATTGCTTTGCGCCTGAAGTGACCCAAAAATGCCAACTGGATGAGCCTACTTTTGTGACATTCGTTCATGAATCTCAATTCGGGCATACCGTCCACCACACAATAAAATGGAGGTGCCCGTGGTGTAATGGTTATCGTCGTAGGAAATGAACACGGCGACACGAGTTCAAATCATGGACGAGAGTGATTGCCTTTTCACATAGCACTAATACCCTTGGGAAAGGTATGAATCCAATTATTCTCCCTCCAGCTATGGGCAAATAGTAGGGCAAACTAGGTTCTTCAGCCTTGGTGAGACAACTAGTCTAGGAGAAAGAAAACTCTGAATTGAAACCTGTTAAAATCCGCTTAAAAAATTGACCGTGTGTCATATCCTGGCCGAGCGGAGGGGTTGGTAAATATGATAAAATGATCCTCTCTCTAAACCGGCCTGGTGTTGGGTCAGATAAAAATCAATATTAGATGCATCATCATCATCATCATGTCGCGCTGGTAGCACGGATATCCCTGACCCTCTCTCGCCACTCCTCGTTCATCGCCCTAAGTAGGTCTTCAGGACAACATCCCGTAAACTTTAATTTCAATCTATTTCTAATGACGTTATAAATGAATCTGACAATATCAACAAAAATAGTATTTATATCTTAGTTGTTCATTGCATTTTGATAACATGATATTCTGAATCACTTTTATTCTTTTTTTGAATTTTATTGCATTCTTTAACAAACTTTTAATGGGGATTAAAGTTTCACAAATAAATAGGTTTCATGTCATTAGTGGACATGAAAACTATGAGTCAATACGTAGAATTTCTTGTTATTGATTTAATCCCTAATTGTCAACCCACATAAACAACAGTCATAATCATTGATACATTGGCCAACTGTCCACTTAACGGCAAGATCTAGTCGCACTTAAGCATTCTTTATTATGCACACTTCGATGCCATCAGGGATTCTAAGCATGTACGGCGGCAATGTTCATCTCCCTCCAGATAACAGAGACTTATTTGTTCAATTAGGTAAACGAAAGTGATGCGTTGAAGTATCAGAATTCGGGGAAGGAGCTGGCAGAAGACTGAAGCCATAATCTTCAGAATTTGAACAGACACATATGACCAAATTATCACGGGAAGAGACTTAGCAACTGGTCAGCCATTTACACCTTGACGACGATGCCTCCAAGTCGGATGCGATCGGATCATTGCTTCTTAAGAGAGGAATCGATACGTCAACTTTGATTAAACACACGCCTCGATAGTTTATGTTGCTTCTATTTACCGCTTAACGGTCAATGTCTTATAAACCAAGTCCTGGACACTGGCTTCAGGTTCAAGCAATGTAAACTATTATACTTGACCCAAAGATGATCGTGTAAAACTGATTTCACCGTTAAGAAATAAGAGTTACAGATAACGGACCAAAAGAATTTCAGATAAAAAATCAAACATAATGTTTCATATATTTTCTTAAAAGAAGTAAAAAAACAACATAGATTAATCGATTAATTGATAAATTGATTGCTTGATAGATTTCTTTAACATTTCTACCCGTCTGTTTTAGTTATGCTTACATGTAAATAGTATGGTTATATTTACATTATTCTGTTGCTTTTTTAAGATTTCTTTATAAATGTTTATATGATATCAAGTATTCCTATCTATTACAAATAATTTTTAATTGGTGTACTTGACTCATAGATGGGACACTAAAAAATATTGCTTCTCATAGCTGAGTGAATCAGGGAGTTATGTAAAAGCACAGGTACTCAGCACTCTTCGGATCTCCAGAAACGGAGCAGCGTGATTAGGTGCAATTAAATGCAGTATTCAGGACATCTCTTTTGTTTTTTTCGAGGCATACAGTTAGCGTAATGTAAGCCTCGACAACAGTGAGTAAAAATAAAACTTGGAGGAAAATTATTTTGAACGTACTTTCTATTATACATTCAGGTGATTTCCGAGAAGTCAATCAATGTTTGAAGGTAGGAGTTGATCAAGATGATAAATTTCAAAAGCTTAATTTTAGGGGGATGATGTTGATATTTAAAATTATATATACTGATTATTCTGCTTTTAAAAACAACTGCAAACATATTCTCTACACTGTATATTTTCCTTTATTATAATTCACTATATTTATCTATCATCCTGTGTATCCAGATATTTCGATAAGAATTTTATGTGGTATTCGAGGATAATGTTCAATAACGCGTACAATTCTCATGATTGATGCACAACCATTATACAGTTTTTACCGTTCGTTGCTTTTATGTCAGACGATCAATATAAGCGGAAACTGTGCATATAGAGCAACACTTTATAGAGTTTAGCATGCAGTTTCACTTGCTAATGTATATGAAACCTGATCGACAATCAATTTCTTTATTAATATATTTATTGTAAATTCAGAAGAATCAATACGGGATCAATAAATCCATAAAAGGCTCATTGGTCTAAAAGTTTGGCAACAGATATCAAATCTAGAAAAATCATTTAGACTGAGGTTGAACTTATTTTGTTTAAATGACACAACAGTCATTAGCAAAAGTAATGGGCCACCTTGCAAAAAATGTTCTCGTTTAATTTGAATGTGTAATTTGTTGATATTCAACTACACCTTTCAGCAACAGTCAAGGCGAACTGTAGAGCAAATATTTGCCTTCAGATGGATACAGTCGAGAAGAGACACAAATCTGAAAGCATAGTTATTCTAAAATAGGACATGTCCTTCATAAATAATGTATGCAAAAACCTCACATGGTAAATGGACGAAACCAGTTGTGATATGAATAAGTTATATCGAATGATAAGCTTAATTTCAAACAGAACCTTGAGTTTCTGCTATGGCAATGTTGGGTGATGATATTGAAAAGTTAACTTACGAAGAATTAAAGCCCTCCTGGTGGTATTTTATAATTAACTTATGTGGTTTCGAATATTTGCCGAATTACCAGACATTTGAAAATGAATATATGTATTTACCAACCTCTCCACGTGATCTGAATGTGACAGAAAGTCAGTATTTCAATGGAGCTTAGCGCTTTTTTTTTAAATTCAAAGAGAATCGTCCTGGATTTGAAATCGAGTCACGTGTCCATTTCCTCTGACCATGTCCATTACATCATTAGTGCTTCCTAAAAATATATATACAGACACTCTCTATTTCAAGCAGTATTTCCTTTGCATCCCTGAGGATAGATAAACGATAACGGTACACAGAGGATGAAATTAGTGGCTTGCATTCATAAATATTTCCATAATAGAAGTGAACTTGCTGGAAGATGAAGTTTAGTTGCCAAATATCAAAAAAAGTTAGAAACTACTCAAATATTTAAGCAAGTGTTGGGCGCATCTTTTTCAAGTGCGCCTA
Source organism: Sepioteuthis lessoniana (assembly GCA_963585895.1). Taxonomy (NCBI): domain Eukaryota; kingdom Metazoa; phylum Mollusca; class Cephalopoda; order Myopsida; family Loliginidae; genus Sepioteuthis; species Sepioteuthis lessoniana. The sequence goes on along the minus strand of OY757904.1, from coordinate 120,355,115 downwards.
TCGCGGACTCTGGGTTAGCGATTTGAATAGCAAAACACGAGAAGCGCATTGAATGCAGTAGTTATTGGTTGTTGAAACTGATAAACCTGAAACTTAATATTCGTGATTTCATCGGTGCCCAACAAACTTATCCATCCCATTAAAAACAATTCTAGAATTAAATTTCCTTTGCATTTATAGTTTAAAGATTCTTTTACTACAAAACTTGTAGTAAACCGGTAAATTACTTCTGTTTCATGATTTAATATTCAATTAATTTGCCTATAAAGGAATGGAAATTGACTTTGGTTATTATAGATGCACCAAGTAAAAAGTTTGAGAAGTTTCAATTTGGACATGTAAAATATCATATAAATTTCCAGATATTCAACTGAAGACCTCAAGGAACAGCCACCTTAAATGCATGGAAATATAATTATTCAATAACGGTTTGTAATACTTTTGAAACATTTAGTAAAAATCTGTTTATATAAATGATAACACAGATGAAATAGCTTTTAAATATGTGTCAAACATTTTAAACAACTGAATAACTGATTTTTGATATCAGAAAAATATTTATCCGTGTAAAAACACGAATGAGTCACAGAAAATCTAACAGCTGATGTTTATTGAATTTCTATAGGTAAATTAACTTGACAGATGATTGCTCAAGTGTATTAAATTGTTAGATGTACCTGTGAAATAGCATGTAATTTTCATGGATCTAGCCCTTGGTCTGACCGGGGACTTTATCTTTTTCTTTTACACAATTCATCATGTTGCTTTAATCTCTAGCGGTTGAGAAAGGCTTAATGAATTAAAAATAGATTTGAATACTATTTTATTCTTTTAATTTTATTTCTCTATTTATTTATTTTGGAAAAAAGTTTGTTTCAACAATTTATTGTGTATAGCGTGCATTGAAAACCACATAGAAATCAAAGGAAATAACTCAAAACTGACTGATTATATGAGGATATACATAGACTTAGCAAAATTACATATGAGACACATACATTGCGATACAAGGGCAAATATTATGTGGATTAGATCTGATTTGGTTTCCAAATTTTAATTTCACAATATCAGTTAACCTTACTAGTATTCAGTACTATTTTACTAGAACTCAATTGGAATAGATTTATTATGTTCTACAAGAAGATTCACGGGAAGAGAAACTCAGTTTCATACATATTTTTCCAAGTCGACTGGGGCTGTAGAATACACCGAATGCACCACTGCAGATGGGTTAGACCCCCACTGCCATTCAGTGTCCTGGATATGATAATGAACAATATGATGGTGAGGTTCTAATGCTGGAGCTTTGGGAAATGCAGAGCACCCCTTCATTGCCATTGCTCCCGAGTCCACTCTGGCATGGAATAGTAGAATTTGATATGGCCCTATCAATGGGTTAAATAGAACTAACTGCATACATATGCTAAACAGAATTGTTCGAATTAGAACTGTTTGACTAAACTGAATTACTTGAAAGAGAAATGATTTTGACAATTAAACTGTCCTTACATTTAAACTGTGAGCTTAAGCAAATCTGAATTGTTTAAATGCAACAGTTTTTGACATTGAAACTGTATTTACATTAGAGACAATTCTTTCAAACAGAACTTTTTTGACATTTATCTGTGTGTAATAAAAATCTGTACTCATGAGGATTATTAAATAGGTTTCCAGACTTTTTTCGTATGGGCACTTTTACTGATTGTACACACATGAAACTCTAGTCACCTTCAAAGTAATCTCCTCCGGCTGCAACGCACTTATTCTACCGTTCCAACAACTTCTGGAAGGCCCCATGGAAATTCTCTAGTGTGAGCATGTCAATGACCTTCGTCAAACCCTCTTTCATATCCTCAATTGTTTCATAACGACAGCCTCTGTACCTAGGGAATAACCAAAAGTCACAGGGAGCAACGTCTGGACTAGGGAGAGTGAAGACCAGTCTTGATGGCCATCTTGGTCAAATAGTCTGTGACAAGGATGGAGTTGTGGACTGGTGTATTATCCTGGTGGAAATGCCACTGACCCGATTTGAAGAGTGCTGGCTTCTTCCGATGGAATCTCTTCCTAAACTCTCTTAAAACCTCAACATAGTACTCCTTGTTGACTGTCTGTCCAGTGGGAACCCAGTGAATGTAGATCCTGCCTGTGCTGTCCAAAATGAAAAAGGGATCATCAATATTTGTGGATGGATTTGCTCTGTCTGGCCTTCTTGGGTCTGAGAGAGCCAGCATGATTTCACTGGGAACTCTGTCTCTTGGTATCTGGGTCATAGCAGTAGATCCAGCTTCCATTGCTTGGCATTTTTTCCAAGTTTAAAACAGAATTTTATTGCATATCGCCCTTCTAAAGTCCAGATTGCATTTTTGAATTTCACCAGCTGTGACAATCAGGCTGTTGTAGGGTCTAATCCAATTCCTGCTGTAGCTGTTCATTTGAAACTGAAATAAAAAAAATGCCAGTCATCTCATAAGATGTACAGCAATAACATACTGAATTTTCAGGAGTCTACTACAATTTTAAATGCCTGTACAAAAAAAGGCTGGAAACTTATTGAGGCACCACGTATACATATGCTAACATGCATAGGTACACGCTCTTTCTGTCACTCATTCTCTCTCAGACATGCACATACACACACTGTTAAACAAACAGAAGTAGATATATTCATAGTCACTCACCCCTACTCTGTCTCTGTCTCTGTCTATCTCACACTCACACGGGTACACTCATACGCTTGTTTTTATGCATATATATTGGAAGTCGGACAGAATTCATACGTTCTGTTATTATTTACAACCCAATGGCTTCCGGCTCTCTCTCTCTCTCTCTCTCTCTCTCTTTCTCCCCCACACACATACACACGCCCACACACATACATGCATACAAGCACACATACACACTGACTCTCTCCCCCTCTTTCTCTCTCTCTTTATATATATATATATATATATATATATATATATATATCAGGTGAAGAATAAAGAGCTCATGGAATTCTTTCGTCCATTGGCGGTGATTCCTTCCTTGTCCAGAGACCTATGAAAATATTGAATGATAAGGTATAAATGATAATCTAAATTTCTCTTCCAATAAGTGGGTCCTTTTGTCTTTCGTTCATTGCCAATGAAGCACACGAAAATCATAAAGACACAATCACTCAGAGTACTACCCTCCTCTTTGCCAAACTATGTAGCTTGGACGAAAACATTGTTAGTATTCTTGGTTAAAGCCATAGATCGATGTTTCAACTCCATAAACAATTTCAATGTGACATGTCCCATCTGTAATGTTCAGTGATTTTTACATTGATCAGTTATTATCATTCAGAGTTTTTCTTCCAAGAAATCTGTTCCTTTTAGTTGAAGCCACGGACCACAGTTATAGACAGATTGGCGTCGGCCAGATAGAAACACCTTTAATGTATATTTCCAAAGAAATTAAACGATTGCTATTCCGATGAAGAATTAATGAAATTATTTATTCATGCTTAAGAACTGATTGAAAATAATCTAAATCTTTTAATTATTCGCTCACCGTCTGCTAGAAACTCTTGAAATAGAAATTATATGCATTAGTTGTGTCCAAATTACCAGTATGTCATGAAAATCTAGAGACTGAACGCACAAAAGTAATATGTTTTCTGAATTAAAACACATGGTGGGTAAAATCTGTTCTCGACTTAACTTACACACCTCAAATAACCTAAGATATTTTATTGCTTGTATTGTATCAGTAAAAAGGACTGGTGCTGGAAGTGGCTTTATCTTACATACCGAAGTTCAGTTGCCTTTTCAAGTCTAGATAATCCCATGTACAGGAGAATTTACTAATAGCTTGGGGAATTGTGAATCTATGCTTTCTCTTGTGTCAAAACTACCAGGTGAATAGTAATTGTTAGAGCTGGAGAAAATCATATTATCGGCACATTCATTTATATATATATATATATATATATATATATATATATATATATATATATATATATATATATATGTGTGTGTGTGTGTGTGCGTGTGTGTGTGTGTGTGTGTGTGTGTATTGTAATAACTGTCTTGTATTGACTAAATTACACAACTATAACGTCGTAGTAAGGTGAATTTAACTCCAGTAACAAAACTGTCTTTCAAAGATTATTTTTGCATAAGGTAACGCAAGAAGGTTGATATACCATTAGACAAAGAAACCAAAGCATATATATATATATATATATATATATATATATATATATATATATATATATATATAGTTCATTACATACAATTCAACCCATATCTGTGCCTGGATAGATTTGTATAAACGATATTCGGCAGCTACTCAATCTACCAGATCCGAAACAATATTTTCTGTTTATCTGTAGTATTTTTAAAAAGTGATATTGATTACGTTTTTTTTTTTTTAAATTAATCACTGTTTACTTTTTGGATTACAATTTCTATGTTATTCTTCAACAGGGCGTCCCAAACTATTTACTTGATGCACATTCTATAACAAAAATTAATTTGATTCGCTCCCAAATAAATCAAGTAGATATTAAATTACAAATCATATCTAATTTAACAATTATGTATGATTATTTACATGAGGAAATAATCACTATACATAAAGATTCACCTTTAATTTTTGAATTATGTTTTAAAGTGAATGATGGGTTTGATGAGCACTGTGGATACCACAAATATTAGTCTGCAGTAGTTCTATGTTCAAAATCCAACGCTTTTTGCTTAATCAATAATGGGCACGGCTAAACTCAAAGTCCATCATCAACGAGCTTGGAAAAACAAGAACACTGGAACATTAATTTTACAAAGTTTGGGATATTCTGGTTAGTGTAGTAGTACATTCAATAATATACATTTCATAAACGAAAACTTGTAAATTCACTTGCTTTGCGCCCCTATACTTTTACATACTTCACCAAAATTTCGTTCAATTTAGAGGACTGTATTGATCTCTTGGAAAATTCCTATTCAACAATCATTAATAAGCAGTGACAACCAGAAACAACCGATGTTGCAATATTATCTTCTGTCATGCTTAGGAGTTCAAATCTACCAGGAAACTCATTATTTATGTTCCAATTGTGTTACTTAACTTATCCTTCTATCAGGAATAGTCACAGTTTTAAACCCATCAGTCAAAATCTTAACTTTTGAGAGTTCCTGGCATCGATTTTAAAATGACTGAAAAAAAGCGACTAAATTCACAAGATAACGCTCATAATTTATAATTGATTATCCTGATGGTGTGTGCTGTCTCAATAAAATGTGGTATCAAACCTCAGTCAAAAGATGATTGGAGGATCACATCAGATATGTGATGAATGGCTGTTGCAAACACTGAGTACTATTAGTATGCTTCATGTTGGAGAACAATTGTTCACAGCAGTACATTGTACTAAACAGGATTAATATTTGGCTAGTGTGTATGATAATGTAAGTATTTCGATCAGATGGAAGCACGTGGTTCTTTAAGAAATCGAAAATATAGCAAGCTCAGACTTCAAATCTTCTGAAAACTCAAGATCAATGAGTTTCCCCCGCAGCTGTAATGGTACTTCTTCCCAATCAGTTTCAGAAAGCGAAGAGAAAATGTTGAAAGTCAGCACATATGATTTAATGTGAGCAAAATGACTGGCAAACTTAAAGTAGAGATCACCGATAATTTGTTGGCAGACAAAATCGTCGATATCATCAGAGTGAAACATATATCTTTCTAGAGATGAGATTACTTGTGGTAGAGCTTCAACTTAAATGAAGAGATATGGGAGTATCTGTCAATATAATGAGACCCAACTCAAAGCAACACTGGGTCTGCTAGGTAGCAACACAACAAAATTGAGAGAAATGAGTGAAAGGCCGTAGAGCTTGGCTTTGATAGCTGTATGTTGTAAGTAGGCCACGGAGTGGATACCTTAGATTGATGGTCTTTGAATTGGAATATGATAGCCACAAAAGACTGGAATTCTAGTTAATTATAGACGAATTACTTCATTATTTCCGCATAGATATATAGAATACGTTATAATTTCGGCTATAATATGTGAGCAATTATTTCCCTTCGAAATTCAAACAACGTTTTTTCGGTAATGTGATGAAAAATCACATAGAAAAAATAAACGTACAGTCGTTGAACAAGGAGAGAAATCGACATCATAAATCGAGGACATGTGTTTCGCCTCAAGGTAAATAAAACAAAATTATAATAAGAAGAAACCTTATAATTTAGTAATGTCTTTTGAACATTATATTAATAAAGGTATCAAGAGAAGTCTTTCGCTTTCTTTTGATTTCCATTTTGCGTAATGATTTACTTGTTTTAAGAATCATTCTGAGATGTCGACCGAGATGCATATCGGCAGCCAAACATTATAATATCAGCTTATGAATCCCACCCGCTCAGAAAATTCATGTAATGGAGGACAAGATACGCGCACGACCGGTCTTTGCTTGCACGATAGGCTGCAGTTAAGAGATGGGAATATCATTTTCTATGATTGAAGGCACCAATTAGAAATACATCGGATTGAGAGATTTGAAAATAATACTCGCTCACAATGCTTCCCCGAGGCTCCACATACTCTAAATCACTTGTATTTGTTTGAAAGGGACTCCCGGCTTACCTAAGCACAAAATATCATAAACAGATACCCGGGACATTATGTTTTTGAATCATATCTGCCTAAATATCAAATTTTTGTTATATATAGTTTTACCATGGAAAATCATGTATACATATATTCATCTATCCATTCATCAATGTAAATATAGAATCTTTATTTTAATTCACGTAGGTGCACACGGGATATTATAGGTTCAAATAAATGTCCCTAAGAGTAAAGAGTAAAAATATACTAAACCCATTACATTGATACAATGTATGATCAAAAATTATTCAGGTAAATATTTTGTTTAAAACTGAAATCATTTCGTGTGCAAAATTGACGAAAAATAAAATAAAGTAGGAGTATTTAGATGTCTAGACGAAGACCAGATAAATCAGAGTCAATGCATTATATTTACATCGAGAGACTATGCATTATATTCTAATCTAGAGACGATGGAAAAATACAGTATGATGCAAAATCGAATATAACGAGATCTGCCGACCGTTTTCTTGAATCGTATAAATTTAAATCTTAAGAAATACGAAGAACACACTACTATACTTTTTCATACTAAAAAAGAGAGTCATTTTAGAGGTGCATCGATCATTTGAAAACTCGTTGGAATAAGAGAGGTGAATACAAAATGAACTATTGTTGTATATTGACCTTCGACCAAGCCAAACATGCCATTCCAAAGTGATGCACCGGAAGGAAGTGACACATTCCGATGGCAGTTATAAGAAGAAATCACGTTGGCGGGCTTGGCTGACGATATGAGACAAGATAAAATCCCATGGTATACTCATAGACTGATGCACCGGAAGAGAGTGACCTGTGAACTGCATGACAGTTATTTCTCCTTGATGACGATCAAACATGCCATTCCAAAGATTGAGTGGGCGATTTAACTATTATATAACTCGGTGGGGACAGGAAGTCAGTTAGTTGGAGATCAGATGAGTTAGAGACAGGATGTAGTAGGGAAAGCCACCACCCAGCAGAAGGGGCCCTCGAGACCCCCGATTGAGTTTGGAGACCAGTTGGTGAGAAGATCCTGGGATGAGAACATGTCCCCGAGAGGCTGGGCCCCCAGGCCCCCGGTTGAGCAGTCCAGGAGAACGAGAACGACACACTGCTATGTCCGGAGGGGCTGGGGAGGTCAATATGTTGCAGTTTCGTTTGATCTTCAACTCCCTCTCACACAAAAACCTTTCATATAAAGTGAGAGGCATATTTTTTTAAGGAAGTCTTCGCTCGTCTTTATTCATTGCGTCAATATGTATTCTGCATGTATATATGCATATTTATTATGTGGCTATACAACACTATTTCGAAGTAAAATTACGTGCATTCATTGATTGCCTTATGCCTTGATGAATGAAACTTGTATTTCAAGGCTATTTAAACAAACGTCATATCCGAATAAATTTTCTCTTTCTCTCTCTCTATCTCTCTCTCTATATATATATAGAGAGAGAGAGAAAAAGAGAGAGAGAAAGAGAGAGAGAGAGAGGGAGAGAGAGAGAGAAACTTGTTAAAAACAGACAAAATATCTCCCAAACAACCACTATCAAAATATATCGCTTTAGCCAGTAATGGTTTCAGGACAGAGACTTGCACCTTACTATGAAGATCACCCCACTATGAAGACAAGATATGTCCATTCTTTGTAGTATACCCTCTATGACTTGCATAACTATACAAATTCATCCCCTACTTCACCTTTGAATACGTCAGTATTTTAACCCTTTTGATGACAAATCGATTTTACCCAATTATTCTGATATCGGATATTTTATAAAAACCATAGCATCGACTTTGATAGAAAATATATTGGTCGATGAAGCACTTAGTAAACATAGCAATCGAAGATCTTTGTATTTCTCCACCTCCCGTTGATGTAACCAAAAAAGAAACGTCAATTCAACGATGGATTGGATTAGCCGACCGACCACATCACAAGATCAAATGCTAGGCTGTTGACGTGATCTTTGCTCGATAGTCAAAATGAGTTTCGAAATTTTCTGAGATGATCCAGCTCGTATACCATCAAACCAATATAATTTGTATTTATCTGGTGAATTACGAAATATAATTTTATCTTTTGAATGTAGTTGACAGGGTTTTATAAGCAGCTCTTTTTGTTGGTTCAGCAAGAACTTTTAGTGCGTTAGTGAGCTTTCCTTGGAATATTTACAACCAGTGAGAATGTGTATGATACTCAATGTTTGCACAGATACTGTCTCGATGAGTTTCATGAGAATCTTCCATATAAACGACGCACGCTATCACTTATAATCATGCACACACACATGCACAAATACAAGCACAGGCACACATATGCACACATACATATATGTATATACGTTTTAAATATAAATGTGTGTGTTTTAAGTGCAGGTATGTATAGATGGATGGATATTCTAACAACATTCAAAGAATGAATTTTATAATTCTCCTATCTCTGTCTTACCTTATATATTTGCACATATACACATATTAAATACATACATACATACATACATATACAGACAGACAGAAATACATACAGACATACACATACATATATATATATATATATATATATATATATATATATATATATATATATATATATAAAACATGTATTTTTGTGTGTGTCTGTGTTTTTTTTATATGTATGCATGTATGTATGTATTCATATTTACCAACCCCTCCGTTCTGGCAGGATATGACACGAGGTCAATTTTTAAGCGAAGTTTAACAAGTTTGAATTCAGAGTTTTCCTTCTCCTAGACTAGTTGCCTAACCAAAGCTGAAGAACCTAGTCTGCCCTACTATTTGCCCAAAGCTGGAGGGAGAATAATTGGATTCATACCTTTCCCAAGGTTATTCCTGCCATGTGAAATGCGATCAGTCTCGTCCAGGATTTGAACTCATGTCGCCGTGTCCATTTTCTACGACGATAACCATTACACCACGTATGTAAGTATGTATGTATGTGTATATTTTTCCCAGAGTTGAAAAGGATAGAAAGAGGAAATTGCATCTTCTATAACATCCTGAGTAGTTAGTGAAACAAAAGCAGTGTTATCAATGATTTGAACCTGAATCATTGTTTAACACTCGTGCACATTCACACACACACACACATGCAAACAAACCACTAATAAAATGAATGCACAACACATACACAAACACACACCTGACCTTCAGAAATCCTCGTGTGATTTGACAGATATAAAACCATCAAAACCCAGTTTAATGTTTGTGAAGTGCATGCTTTGTCTGTTTTTTATACTCTTCTGAAACCTGGACAACATATCACCGCCAAATCAAGACATTTGAAATATTCTAAAAAGTTTGTATTAACATGAAATGTCAGTTCATAACACCAGACACCATTGTTCTCCAGTGAGCCAATACTTCCCCTGTTGAGATGTTTCTCAGAGGATTTCAGATGAGTTACACAGGGCACCTTAACAGAGTGGAGGACGCTAAGATATCCGAGCAATTGTTCAACGGGGAATTGCAACATGGTCGACGTCTAAGGCATAAACCAAAGAAACGTTTAAAGGGTGTCAAAAACAACCCCAATATAAAATTTGGAGACTGAGCAGAGATGATTGGAAATCGATTAACTAGGAAGAAAATAAATAACGTAAGCTGTAAAGCGTTTGAAACAGGAAGCTTCGAGCTATCGTATCTGAAACGAGTACCTCGGAAGCTTAAAATTACCAGAGTCAGTGGCCACTTTCTGACTGAGATGTTAATGACATCTGCAACTGGGTCTGTGTTTCCAATGTCGAATTTGTTAGTCATATAAGATCTCATGAGAGCAAACTATCAGAGTCTCGTATAACAAATGTCTTTCAGTTATACACTACATGTAACTCATGTCAATTCTATATCAAAATATATGGGTCTAAATTAGATTTTACGAGTCATATGGGACTGCTCGGCGGTAATGTCAATGAAAAAACAGCGAATACATGTTTCACTACGGCAAAGTCTAAAGAGCCATTCGCATTCTCGAGAAATACAAGGGAATTGAGTTGACAGTCTCTCTTAGCAAAGAAGTGGCAATCATTTTGATACTACTAATAATTTAGTTTTCTATAATTATGAAAAAAAATTGCTCATCACTGATGATACAGATTACACACACACACACACGCGCACACACACACACACGCAGGCACGCACGCATGCACGCATATATATATATATATATATATACACACGTTAGGATAACGTGTTCGTGTATATCTGCGTGTGCGTTCGTGCGTAAGTCTCTGAGTGTGTGTGCGCGCGTGTGAGCGTGTGAGCGCGCGCGCGTGTGTGTGTTTTATCTGAGAAAAATCATTGTGAAGATATATCTCTTTCGTACGGTACATAATTTTAAAACTGATTTCAGAACAAATAGACGAACAAGGCTTGATACACTGTAAAACCAAGTAAGCAAGGAATCAAAGTTTTTTCTATGCTAATATCTCTCAATTTATGCATGATCTTTATTTGATTTTAAATGCAACTAAAACAATATTTTGTCATGTTACGTAATAAATAAGATATATACCGGAAAAATTTATCTGGGTAAGAAGATTCTATGACCTTCTTTTCAACTGTCAAGTCGGTATTAATTCAATAAATTATTTTGTAAGCCACTTTTTTGTGCTTTTTCGTTTGTGTTGGGAATATAATCAGCAAATTATTTATACAAAGCAGACAAAAATTCCCATTTAAATTTGCATGAAGGAATATCTTATTTTCCAAAATGGAGATTAAGACCACTTCCATTCTACAGGCTACATGATATTGCGTAATCTGAAATTAAACCCTAGGCATTAATCGAGATATTATAAGATATAGAGTTTTATCTCATGAACGTTTCATTTCTGCCTTATTAGTTTTTAGAGGAAGAAAAAAAAGAAGCGAATAATAAGAAAGAACGGGGTGAATATATCTTCGAAATGAAATAAACACGTGAATCCACAGGTTGTTACAAACTGAACATTGTTTAAACTGGCACTCAATTCTTGAAGTGTTACAAAGTGGTCACACATTGAAGTTCTGCTTAAATTCACTAATCTGCTCAGAAATGATGATTTTATAATAGCATAAATGTTCTTTACTGGGGTATATAGATTGATACAAAAAGGAACGGCATTTTTTTCACTAAAGTTTTGATTCATATCTGTTCTTAAAACCATAATAAAACATCTAAATACAGGATGCTAAATATGTAATTGGACACTCAGCAACAGCATATCTGGTCATTAACCTTACTTTTATTCATTGTCTCTCAGTAGAGGTAGTATCATTATCTATTAAGTATCAACACTCTGTTTTTTTCTCTTGCTTTCATTTAACATACCAAAAAGTTATTTACCACCCTTGAAAAAATTGAGAAATCCTGTTTTAAAGTCTCGTTATAAAAATATTTCAATTGCCTTTGAGAATCTATCTTATCCTTTTTTTTCTTTGCTTTTGAAGTAAGAGAAATACAAGTTTAGTTTGTTCTCGGGCTCCACATAAATATCAGTGGCATAGTCAACCGATTAAGCTATTCGTCAGCTGAAGAGTGAATACAGTAAAAAAAAACAAAAAAAAAAAACACGTCTTTTAGTGTTAGGAACTTTTGTTGCTTATTCTGTCTCAGTATGATTGCTAAATGTTTGTGGCGATGGAAGCAGTTTGACACGGAAAAAACACCCCATGATTGCTCTTAGTTATTCTACAGACAGTCTCTTCTAGTATATTCACGTTCGTTCACAGCAAATATAGTAATTTACGATGCACCTTTGCTTCGATTTGGCACGTGGCCGAATAAATGGGACACCCAATGGGAATCGAACTCACCCGTGTAGCTTTGCTAATCTCGCTTCCTAACCAATGAACCGCCAGAAGGGCCTCGTTCACATGAAATATATTTATTCTCGTAATGCAGCCACCAAAAACGGAAAAAAATGAGTGAATCACGAAATCGCTTATATATATATATATATATATATATATATATATATATATATATATATATATATATATATATATATATATATATATATATTGTCATCCACAGAAAGACTGTTTCGTTCTATCAGAACTCCTGTGCGTGTGTGTGTGTGTGTGATTACGTGATACCTTAAAATTATCAACTCTTCAAAACTGATCATTGAGTGCTAGAAAAAAGCGTGCTATTTAGCGCCATCACAGAGAAAGGTCGACTCATGCGTTGATACTCAATCGCTTAAAGTGCTACAAAAGTTTATAAACGTTTTTCTATATTCATTTAGATAGATTCACTTTGAACACATTTTCTGAGTTTCATAAATATTCTTAATGTTTTTATAGCATGTTGTATGGTATTTGACACACTGCATAATCAACAGAATAAACTTTGGCGTGGCTTGGAATATATCCTGAAAATTGTGCATGATAATTGAATTATGTATAATTGTATAATTGACATGATAATAAAATTATATTGAATCAAAACAAGGCCTAAGTGTTATTCATCTAAAAGATTAACAGAGAAAGATAAAAGAAATTGTTCTTATCTGCATGAATGTACATTTTGTTACAAAGCCAAATCTTTTGATTTCATTGGCGAGAATATTCTTGAGACATAACCACTTAACATTATTAGGTGTCTTTTCAGGTAAAAGGAAAAGATACACATCTGAGATGAAGTAAATATTAAAGGAAACAAATCTATAAATCTTTTTATCATAAACCATTGGGATTCATTATACGACTTATGTAAATTTTCATTTCAAATTATGAATATTATATTAACGGATATATGTACACTGCGAAAACATTTCACTAAAACCATTATCCAACTAAAAAAATCACCGATAAATTCCATTTGACAAATTGTAGTTTTAATTTAATCGCAGTAAATTCCAGAGCATTAAAATTAACCCTGGCAAATTTCAGTAAAGGTAACCTCCCCATTCTGAAAAATAAGCTACAGTCAAATTAAGCCGCAAAATACAGATTGGAAAAAGGAACGATAAATTAAAAAGTAAATATATTTTACTTCTTTTAATTTTGAAATTAAGATAAAAGACGAATATAAAAAGAAATAAGAATAAAGAAAAATAACCCAATATTTTAAACTAAGTATTTTTATTAACTTAGGGTCAGTGTTTAAGCTACCTGTTTTAAAATATTTTAAATAATAGTTGAATGATAGTTTTAAACAAACAAGACCCATTCTAATTTACAAATGTATATTATATATATATATATATATATATATATATATATATATATATATATATATATATATATATATATATATATATATAATCGTGTAATATATATCAATTATTATGTCATATAAATATCTTATCATGTACTACAGAAATTTAATATTTGAATATAACAATATTATTATCTTTTTTTCTGTGGAAATTGTCGCGGTAGAACTTTCTGTGGTGGAATTTTTGCGGTGAAACTCTTCATGGCAGAATATGATACTGTGGAATTTAACTTTTCATAAATTTACCTGGAGGAATATCGTGCGATGGGATTTTCCGAGGGGGATTTACGGAGAACCAAACTACATAATATACTCAGCTTATAAGGTAACCTCAGGTGTATGTCTGACCTTTGTGCAAATTCCACAGTTTTATATACGGGGAAATTTATTCAGCCTCTTAGGTAAGTGTACCAATATTTTTGACCTTTTTAAAATTCCACTGTTCTATGTACAGTGAGATTTACACAGCCAACTGGGTAAGCATAGAAATATGTTTGTCCTTGGTGCAAATTCCACTTTTTGATATATAGTGAGATTTACACAGCCGATTATGTAAGTACAGAAACATTTTTGATTCTGGTGCGAATTGCACTGTTTTATATACTCTGAGGTTTACACTAGGTAAATGTAGAAATATGAGGGACCCTTTTACAGATTCCACTGTTTATGTACAGTGAGTTTTACACAGTCAACTGGGTAAGTGTAGAAATATGTTTGTCCTTGGTGCAAATTCCACTTTTTAATATATAGTGAGATTTACACAGTCGATTTTGTAAGTACAGAAACATTTTTGATTCTGGTGCGAATTGCACTGTTTTATATACTCTGAAGTTTTCACTAGGTAAATGTAGAATTTGAGGGACCCTTTTACAGATTCCACTGTTTATGTACAGTGAGTTTTACACAGTCAATTGGGTAAATGTAGAAATATGTGAAACACTTTACAGATTCCACTGATTATGTACTGTGAGTTTTACACAGTCAATTGGGTAAATGTACAAATATGTGTGACCCTTTTACAGATTCCACTGTTTATGTACAGTGAGTTTTACACAGTCAATTGGGTAAATGTACAAATATGTGAGACACTTTTACAGATTCCACTGATTATGTACTGTGAGTTTTAAACAGTCAATTGGGTAAATGTACAAATATGTGGGACCCTTTTACAGATTCCACTGTTTATATACTGTGAGTTTTACACAGTCAATTGGGTAAATGTACAAATATGTGAGACACTTTTTGCTGATTCCACTGTTTTATATGCTGTGAGATTTACCCAACCATTAGTGTAAGTGCTGAGGTGTACCTTGCTTGTTCTTAAACAGACAGTGTTATTTCCCAAATTTTTATGCCTAAAGTAAACAGAAAAGAAAAACTACTTTTGTCTTCAACGTTTCTTTCTATGAATAAATAACGTATATACAAAATATGATTGCAGACTATATTTGGGGTCTCCAAGATGAAATCTATATACATTACAGACAAAAATCTCGAAAAATATCTCCTCGCTTCTAAATATTATTATTACTTTTTGCATCATATCAGTTCGGATAAATGTAGATTTTGATTAATATTTAGTCTTTTGAGAAGTAATGTAGCATTTATAACAAAATGCAAATGGATTTCTCATTAAAGTCTAATTTACATAAAAGGTAGGGAAACGTAACTTCAGTAAACAACCTAAATGCCAAATCGAAAAATCCAAATTTATCATAACAGATTTTTGTCAGTTATAATTATTTTTGTTCGTTATATGTTGTATTATCCAACATTCCCTTCTTATTTGTTTGGAAGTGGGTTGTGAAATGAAGCAATTATCTTACAACTAGAATAACCAATACAAACAGTTTCGTATATCAATCGAAATTACGTTAATTACAAGACCACCTACAGAACGAAAAGACTGGTGACATCCAATTTAAATGTGGATGGGTCTAGCATATATCAAAGAAAAGTTAGTCACTCTCTCAAGCCCATTTTAATTCCAGTTGAATCTTGGACGATTCCGATGGGTGTCTTTCATAATGTTGTATGATAAAATTCGAAAAAAAAAGACATACACATTTTACTTGATATAATTGACTGTATAAATTATACACTCTATTTAATGCTCAATTAGAAAAGATGTGATATACTTATAATACATAATCATAGATACTTAAAGCGTTTGTGTTAGGATCTTGTACTGTAATAGGCACCAAGTTATGCATTGTATGACATTCTTAAATTATCAAAATTAAGATATTCAGCATATACATATAGTCATCCACTGACAGATCTGTTTCGTTCTATCAAAACTCATCAGTGTGGCTAGACAGTATCTCCCCGTAGCTGGGATCGAAACCCGGTTGACTCAAACGCCAAGCCAAAACTTCTAACAATTTAGCTACGAGCAGATATTAGCTACGAAGTACATTTTTAAACGGTTATGAATCACAATTACTATTGTTTACATACATCCGTTCAACGGCCGCCGAGATCTCAATTCAAATACGAAGAGATTTGCAAAGGCGCTAATGGCTACACTATTACTTCTTCGCTAGAGAACTCGACCCTACGGGGGTAGGGGAGTATATATATATATATATATATATATATATATATATATATATATATATATATATATATATATATATGAGGTGCATACGATAAGATTCCAGACATTTTTTCGTATGGGCATTTAAAATTGTCGTAGAGTCTTGAAAATTCAGTATGTTATTGCTATATATATTTTAAGATGACTGACCAATTTCTTATGATGTCAGGTTCAAATGAATGGCTAGAGCAGGAATTGGAATACACTCTACTAAAACCTGATTGTCACTGCTGTTGAATTTCAAAAATGCAATCGGATACTTGAAAAGAACAATATGCTATACAATTCTGTTTTAAACTTGGAACAAATGCCACTGAAACATATGGAATGCTTCAGATCTTTTCGACCATCTTGCAGGAATAGAGCATCAGTTTTTGAGTGGCATAAAAGATTCAAAGAAGGCAGGAAGTCCCTGAGGGATGATGAGAGGTGTTGGAGGAGTAAGGAAGTCAATACACCAGAGTTTATTGGCCAAAGGGTTAGGCTTAGGGTTACTATATTGAGGTTTTAAGGGAGTTCAGGAAGAGATTCCGTCGGAAGAGGCTGGCACTCTTTAAATCGGGTCAGTGGCATTTCTACCAAGACAATACACTAGTCCACCACTCCATCCTTGTCACAGACTATTTGAGAAAGATGGAAATCAAGACAGTTCCTTACCTTCCCTATAGTCCAGACCTTTGCTCCCTGATATTTTAATTATTCCCTAAGCTCAGAGGCTGACAATTGAGGAGATGAAAGAGGCTATGACAAAGGTCATTGACTCACTTACACTAGAGGACTTCAATGGGGCCAGTCAGAAGTTGATGGAACAGTACAACAAGTGCATTTCAACCGGAGGAGATTACTTCAAACAGGACTAGAGTTTCATGTGTATACTATCAATAAAAGTGCGCATACGAAAAAAAAGTCTTGAAACTTATTTAATGCTCCACGTAATAATCAAAAATAAAGATTTTACGAAAATTGGAGGATAACTTCATGATAAAACTATTTTTCGCTTTTAATATTGTCTACTTTCAAATCAATACTTTCTGGGAGATTCTCCTATTGTTCTACTATTCGCTAATTAAAGAAATATACAATCTCAAAATGACTAATTCTTCTATTTTTATAACAGTGTATTCTACGATTGTTTACCTTTGTTTTCTTTGAAAGTTTCAAGAGCTTTGCTATTTCTATTAGACATTTCTGTGATCTTATAAAGCTATATCAAAGCTCCTTTAGATTTTCTCTATCAAAAAGTTAATAATGTCAACTGTTGCTGTCTTCGTTGGAGGTAAGAGGACTGAAAAGAGAGAGAGAGAGAGAGAGAGAGAGAGAATTCATGCGTGTACTATCAATTAAAGTGCCCATACGAAAAATGTCTGGAAACTTATCGTATGCACCTCATATATATATACATATATATATATATATATATATGGGTGTGTGCGTGCGTGTGTGTGTGTGTGTGTGTGTATCATCATAATCGTGGTTACCATTTGGTTGTGCTGAAAGCACGACATTCCCTTTGTCTCTTTATATAGTCTTTTTTACATTTAATTCTTCTTGAAGATTAATTTTTTTTTTAAGTAAAAAATTGAAGTAATGGTAAAAATGTTCTTCTGCCAAATTTGAAGGATGTCAATTCTATTTATTCAATTATTTTTTTTTCGCAAAGTATATGTTATATTTACAATTAGGAGTTTTTTAATCACCAATTTTTTACTCTTATAGTAATGTGTTGCTTACTCACTTTAAATAATGCTGAGCATATCTTGTGTTACCATAACAACAGATTTTTTCATTATGCAATTTGTCTCTCTTTTTATTATCGAATTTTCTAGTGACCTAGAAAAATGTTATCTCCAAAATTTATGTAGATAGATAACAGTTTGATTAAAAATCTCAGATCTTTCTTTTTTTATAATTTTTCAATCATTAATCAACATCTTCAGGGAATTTCTTTTTCTTTTTTTAGGTGTGTTTGTTTTTTTTTTATACTTTGGGTCCAATATCTATTTTGTTTGAAGAGTTTTTTTATTGGTGAGGGTATAGAGTTGATGTAAATATTCACTGGTTGCCCAACACTGGCATGTTCATAACAGAGCATCGTTTATGTGTTCACCCTTGCTTACCCAGCTGTGACCCGTATGTATTGTTCGTCTTGCACGAATGGTTTTTGAGATGCGTGACAGAAAGACGTACTGCTGTTGTTTGTTTAAGAAGCACACTGAATTCTTAGTTCCCATGTAACTTTTTCTCTATGCATTTTTTAAACGTATATGTGGTGCATCCCTATAATAGTATGGACACAGTTAATGCTTGGAAAAAATCTATTATTTTTCTTTAGAATAGATTAAACTTCCATACGAATGATAGCCCGTCAATAAGCATTACACGCCTTCACAAAGTGTACTTGACATAACCTTCAGAAGATAAGATATTACTACCGAGGAATATAAATGGGTCTACTAATTTTAGGGGCTTGCTGTTTTAAGTGGAAATATTTCCACTTTTAAAAACACATAAACTCTTTTTATTGGCATTCACTCAGAGGCCTGCTGCTTGCTCAAGGCTATGCAGTAGGTCTTCTACTTGGGGTTGTGAATAATTAAGAAATACTAGTTTATCAGCGTAGTCTGCGTCAGTCGTAGTTTTTTGGGTTTTTTTGCGAGATAATCGACTGTTTCTTGTTTTTTTCAATGTGGAACGATCTTCTTTTATGAGATCTAAGAATTTTCGAAGTTCTTAATCTAAGCAGAATATAAACGGATGTTGAAGTATCTCCGTGCAAGAATCCAGCGACAATGTTGAAGATGCCTGTGTCTCCAAAAGGCGAACGAACTATTGCTTGTGTGTTTTTGTGATGCATCAGTATAGCATTAACTCTTTAGAAAGACCACTTACAATTTGTTTTCGCTCTATCTTTACTTTGTGTATAGAATCGAATACTTTGGAGAAATTTACATCAACAGTCTGTCTCGGGATTGTTAACTCGTATTCCTTCAATTATTCGACAGATAGTAAAAATCTATGAGGACATGGAGCGATTCCTTCAAATTCGTTTTGATTTTCTATATGAATTTTCTCGATTTTGGGTCGGATACTATTAAAAAGCAGGGCATTATAAACTTCAGTAGTTATAGTCGTAAAAGTTATGCCTCTGTAGGTCATAATGATTCCGATGTCAATTTTTTCTTAGGGAAATGAAGGGTGCAACCTTTCGTCCATTTCTCTGGTGATTTTAGTTTAGAGACTGCGTTGCGTGATCGGAAAATTATGATGCAAAATCTTCTTGTTTTACAAATTTCTGTGCGTATTTCATCGGGGATTGCAATTTGTCACTTTTGAATTTTTTTTTAATAATATACCCTCAAGTTCTTCCTCGGCAAATATTTATAGTTTGACGAGCAGTTGGCAGTTAATTTTGAGATATGTTTGTGAGTGATTTAGGAATGGTTTCCGAGCAAATTCTTCAAATGTTCTTTCCGTATCAAAGACTTTCTCCTTGGCTGGCAGCTGTTAAATTTATTCTCAAGGGATCCATCTTTCCTCTCTTTTCATTTACCCTCTACCATGCTATTCTTAATTGCCTATCTTTAATCGAATTTCTAATTAATCTATATGGTTTTGAATGTGTTCAAATTGTTTGTTTGTTTGTTTTTTTTTTTGGTGGGGTGTATGTTGAGTTATTCGATATGTACGTTGGCATTTTTTGGATTCCTTTTTTACGCAAACATTACATTTTTGTAATCACATTTTTCTTAACTACTAGTAAATCCGATGTGACTCGAAATTTCTCTCTTAGTTTGGTTGGTATGCACTTTGCTGCTGCTTCCATTTGAGCGGTAACAAAGTTTTCATACCCTTCATTCGGAAATGTTTATTTCAGATGACTCCTGAAAAATATATCAAATTTGTTTCTTTTGGTTGCCGTAGATTTATTGCTTATATTTCTATTGGTAAAGAACTAGTCATAATATATGGCTTTCATTGTTTATTAAGCATTTTTGCTAAGGCAAAGGTGTATCGTTGCCGAGATTATTCTATGGTTTATAATGTCTGTTTAATTATTCTGCTGTGACTGTGACATCCTTGTAAGTGGTTTCGAACTTCTGATGAACTAAGACAGTAACTTTTGTAATAATACCTTTGAAAAATGGATGCACTTACTTATACCCCAAGTATGGTTTAAAGATTACCACAACTCTCTTTCTCCAATGATGTCTTTAGCATTAGGTATTCCAGGAATGTTGATATGCCATTAAACAAAAAATCAAAAGAAAACGTTAGACTAGTAAGACAAAGAAAATTGATACAGTTTTTTAATAATATATTTTACAACTTGGCTTGACCTAGTTGAGTAAAGTCACATTGAAAATAACTGAGTCTATCAAAACGAATATGAATTGAAAATACATTGATGCACGGAGATTCTGCGTTCAGTTTGCATCAGTTCTTTTTTTTTTTTAAATACAATGCCTTACGCTTCAAATTACAGCTAATAGATAGAGGAATACGAAAAGACAAAAATGACAACCAAATATAATTGGTCGTTGAGGTAAGCTTCTGCTAAGCATTTTCTTTTAAATGGAGCTCCTTTACGCTTTCCCAAAATGATCACATCTTTATCCACTTAAAATGTATATACGTTTTCATAATGAACTTGTTAGCATCTGAATGACGCTAAACCTCTAATGAAATACCTCAATCTGGTTTGCTACACTTTCGTTTTCTTTTCTTCATCAGAATAAATTTGATTTCTTTTTTTTTTCTGAAAGTTACGTAAAAACAAATTCATTTTATGTGAATATGTGTCATATAACGATGCTATCTTGTTATTTTGAATAAGATTATATCTATTTACCTTAGACAGGGCTTTTGACTGTTCTGTTTATGTTTGCCATGAATAGCCTCCTGGCATGTTGTTGTACATCAACCAATTAACTTCTATGGTCTGATGGTCTCTGACTCACGAGTTTAGAAAGGAAATAGGAAAAAATAGCGAGGAAAAAAATAACAGAAAATGTTGTAAGAAACAATTCTAAGATTAGAAATTTCTTCTTTCCATTTTTTTTTCGTTTCCTTCCGCCACGTATTTAAAGATAAGAGTCAAAGATCAGTGTAAGATTTTTAAAAAATCTATTGAAGAGTAAGAGCTTAATAAAAATATTGAAAATCGTATTATTGCATCTGAACATTTCATTCATGAATTACTCAAAGTTTGTCAACATATAATCTTATTAAACATTCTAAAAACTGTATTCGTAGTTACCAGAGAAAGACTTTCAATGGCATTTGTATTTTTTTACAGAAAAGAAAACTAAAAAAGATTTGTGCTTATTTAGATAGATGCTGTTTTATTTTTCAAGCAACAATAATAATTTATTTCATCGAGACAATTACATGTCTTAGGATTATCTCATTCAATTTAGCTATACATTTAGAATGGTTTTACACCCAATATATATATATATATGTATATATATATATATATATATGTGTGTGTGTATGTGTGTGTGTGTGTGTGTGTGTATATGTATGTGCGTGTGTGTGTGTGCTAATGAGTCTCTCTCTCTCTCTCTCTATATATATATATATATATATGCGTGTGTGTGCAGCTGAGTATGAGTATGAGCATATTATATATATATATATATATATATATATATATATATATATATATATATATATATATATCGGCGTTTATGTATTCGTGTGCATTTATACGTGTATTGAATAACAAAATTTAATTCAAATTTATTGATTTTTAGCTGAATTACTCAATAACTATCAACATTTGATTATATTCAACAACAAAAAACCATATATCATTATATAATCATCTTAATCACTCCTACAACTTTCACATTTTCTTGATCATCAGATAATATAGTAAGTTTTTACATTTTGAATTCTTCGTAGCTGTTATGTCCTTGCATTCTTCAGGAATAAATTTTCCAATATCGTTCCAAAACTAAAGCAGTTATAACAAATCATTCTGTCAATATCTGTTCATACGTAAATATATATATATATATATATATATATATATAGAGAGAGAGAGAGTGAGAGAGACAAAGACAGACATAGACACAGACAGACAGAGACAGAGGTTGGAAGAGATAGATTAACAGACGATAACCTGGGAATTATTCTCTCTTCAGACGAGACTTTTCATTTTGGTATCGCAAACGTTCGACGAAAAGAAAAGAAACTCTGAATTCAAACCCGTTAAACTCCGCTTTAAAAACTGACCTTATATCCCCTCCAGCTAGTGGTGAGTGGTGGTGTTCGCTAATTGCCCGGGAGGCTGTGGTTCAATCACAGGTTGAGACTAAAAAAATTGTACTTATTTCTTCCTTGGATTCTTTTGTTCCTTGTGCTGTTTTTAAGTAGAATTTTTCGAAATCTGGATTCGGGTATAGAGTGGGTTTTAAGATTTAAGGCTATGGAGCTAGAATCATTAAAGTGCATTGTAAGGCGTCTTTGTGGTAAGACCAACACATGGATCATTTTCGTTCGAGACACTGTCTCTCAAAGAACATTTGAATATAAATACGACGTTTGCTCTATCAAGAAGTACAGTGTAGTGATCTGTCTTTTTACTGGACAACACCGACACGTTTAGGAAGTTGTAGCGTATTAATTTCGCGAACACTATATATATATATATATATATATATATATATATATATATATATATATATATATATATATATATATATAATCTTCTGTTTTAAACAAGTGTGATTGACTGAAACTTAAATTCTGCCAATGTTCTTATAATTCGTTGAAGTTTTCGAATGAGTAGTTTGACATTAGGATAAAAGGAATTCAGGAAACCAGAGCTTTTTTCCAAGTGCCTTCAGGCCCAAATGGGGAAATCTTCAGGGGAACGACTAATAAAAAAACGAATACAATTACTTGTTATATACATTTTTTTTAAAGTCTGAGTGGGAAGCAAAGTCGGAGGGGAATTACATTGCCCTAACTACAACTCTGTCGAGATGTTTAACACTTCCCCTATCCGACACAAATTCTATCTTTCAACACCCCAAAACATATTACATAAAGAAAATATCTCCAAATTAGTACAGGAGAAAACAAACAAAAATTCCAAATTGTTGAAGCTCTCGCAATAAAGACATATAAACCTCCCTTAAAGAATAAAAAAAAAATCGATGATAGTAGTAACATTCTAAAATATTTTTTAATACTTGTGCCAGTTTTTCTCAGGTTTACTAAAATTATCTTTATGTGTAAATTGTCCTCCCACTCGTTCTTCCTCCTACTCTGCAAATAAATGTATATGACTCAATAGAACTGTGTTAGAAAAAAACATAAACAATTTTAAGAAATTAGCCCATCAAAAAATGAAGAACGAACATTGAATGCGATTCAGATCCCTTTGTTTTTAACCCTAGATAGTTTAGCATGCATTTTATAATCAATGAATTAATCAGTCCTATTCATGTTTCTCAATCGATCCATGAGGAAATTTGCAGATCCATCTTTGAACATTAAAAGCAGGTTTGACGTAGGTTTTAAAGAAATGAAAACTAATTAATAAGTGAAAAGTCTCTTTCGGCGTTTTTATTTTGATAGATGCCTCCACAGTTTTTTTATTTTTTAAAAAAGTTTTTGTTCTTCAAAAATATTCATTAAACCCACTCCCCAGCATTTTTACATGATTGCAAAATTTTGTAAAGTTGCTTAAGAAAGCACAGGTCTTGTGCCAAACATTATATCACTGAACATTGTTTTTTAAGTGACTTGATCGTAGTACAATTGACACAGTTACTAAACGCTATAATACAGAGAAATGAATCAATGCACATTTGAACAGAATTTATATATTACTAGGTACTCGACCGAACGTGTTTCTATCCATGATATTAGCGACACTATAAAGGCATCTATATTATCCATCAATCAAATTGTATTACTTGAATGTGTCTGGCTCTGTGCAATAGTTAAGATTATCAAGAGGTCGATTACAATCGTCAGATTTGGATCGTCACTAAGCGCTAAAATCATGTCGGACGATGTCAGATGAGTTTGATCATAATATATATGAAACTGCTCAAACATTTTTCTCTAACTTCGTATATATTTTATTGATTTTCTTTTATAGTAGATTTTTTTCAGAGCAAGGAAATTTAATTACCCATTTACTTATTTATTTGTTCATTTGTTTATTTTGAGCAACGTTTGTTTAATGCACCTGATACTGAAATCAGAATTAGTCAGATTCCTTTGCTTTCTCATTCATTCATATATATATATATATATATATATATATATATATATATATATATATATATATATATATATATATATATATATATGCTCATGTTTGTGTGAGTGCGTTTGAATTCATATGAGTTGGTTCTTCATTCTTTTTGTTTTATTGAGAAATAAAAATATTTACATATAAATGAGTTAGGTGTTGATTTTTATTTTATTTCTCTACCAATTGATTTTGGGGGATTGATTTTTTTTTACAATTAGCCAATCGACTAATTGAATTGAAAATTAGATTTTATATCGCTGTTCAATAGAGTACAAATCAAAAAACAATTTTCTTCAAATACAGAACGTTAGCATCATAATGTAGTCACTAGAATTTTTTTTCTAAGTTTAGTAAATGAGAATAACTAAGGTCCCAACAATTTCGAGGCTTATAAGCTTTAATTTATTCACTTACTCACGTGGTCTTCTTTGTTGTGGCATGGCGAGGATATCATAAGAATCATGATATTAATTCTATGATTCGATATCAATCCCCGGCTGTAATGACAAAAAAGGAGTACTTCACACTCCCAAAAGATGCAGAACTAGAGTCTCATCATTAGAAGCTGTTTAATGTAACATATACGGCACAATTTTGTTAGGGTCTTACTCTTCTACAGTTGGCATATTCTTGTCCAAGTCAGTAATTCAATGATGTAGCAAAGTCAGATATTTTATCATTAACCAAAAGCTTCTCTCCGCAAATAGATTAAAACATCATTTTTCTTTAACACGAAAAGATTTCCAAGATAAGACATATTTCCATATGCAGATTCTTATATTCAAAGAAAGAAATAACTTAAGTTACTCTATTGGTTTTCTTTTATAATTAACTTGTCTATTGCCTTTGCTCGTTTTTTCCAGGAAAAAACAAACTCTTTTGCCACTTTTTTATGAATTTTTCTTGTAAATATATATTTGTGTCTTGTCTTCTATTGAATGGTTAATTAACTGTTTAGCGATAGATATTAAAAATTTCGGTTAAAAATCAACTCAATTTATTTTGTAAAAATATAAAGAAATTAAAGCACAATCTATGCATATGCAATCACCTTTCACTGTAAAAAATATATTATCAAGAGCTCTGCTGGAGGAGATTTAAAATACGCTGACTGTATACACCGCAGATGAGAAATTGCCCTAGTCAAAGAGGGAGTCCAGTGAAATGGATTAAATTATATTTCATGGTGAGTCTCCAATTCTCGAGATTTAGGTAGTGTGAAGTACGTCTATGTCGATATTATTCCAGGTCAACTCAGGTTTGGAGTCAAATAGATCTGTTTAAAAATGAAATAATTCAAAAAGATCGTCCGCAGAAAAAAAAAAATGAAACAAAGACTTCCACAAAAACATCTGTTCAAAAATATCATTTACAACGTACAATGAACATGATCTCCTAACCTCAAGGCATTAAAAAAATCTTGATATTTCATCATACAATTGAAAACAATACCAAATATAATATAATAATCAAAAACAAAGATTTTACGAAAATTTAAGGATAACTTTATGATAAAAATATTTTTTCCTTTTAATATTGTCTACTTTCAAATCAATACTTTCTGGGAGATTCTCCTATTGTTTTACTATTCGCTGATTAAAGCAATGTACGATCTCAAAATGACAAATTATTCTATTTTTATAACAGTGTATTCTATGATTATTTACTTGTTTTCTTTGAAAGTTTCAATAGCTTTGCTACTTTTATCAGACATTTCAACGATCTTATAAAGCTATGCCAAAGCTCCTTTAGATTTTCTCTATTAAAAAATTAATAATGTCAACTGTTGCTGTCCTCATTGGAGGTAAAAGGACGGCAGATCGAGCGAGCGAGCGAGCGCGCGCGCGGGAGAGAGAGAGAGAGAGAGAGAGAGAGAGAGAGAGATTGTTACAAGACTATACAGATTTTACAAGTTTAGTATCTTTATTTAGATAAGGACGCCAAGATTGATTACCGTATTTGAAGTGGTGTTTTACCTGATAGTAGTTGTGAAGTTAGACATTTCAGCATAAACGTATCTCTTCTTTTTATTTGTTTCATCAAAGAATTTGTCTTATTAACTTCGATTGACATATGTTTGTCGTATTTAATTTTGAGTCTACGATAATACTTAAAGTTTTAACATTGTGTACATTTTTCTACACATTATATCGTGATATATTTCTATGTTTATTAGGCTCTTTATTGAGCTCACTCTTAAACTAGTAACATGTTATTAGACAGTTAATATTTGCTCATGGATTCATGTCGGAAGGATATCGAAATATTTCATATACTGTCGTTTTTTATAAAATCAAAAGCGTGTAAATTCTAACGATGGTTCAACACAGTAAGAAAATAGTGTCCGCTACAAAACAAAAAACAAGAAATAGAAAGACATTCAATTACTTTTTTAAGAGTATTCATCCGCTTGCGGTAGCAGCAAAAAAAAAAAAAAAAGAATGTTTCATAAAATTTGATCCGTGAGATATTCTGTTATCGTGACCTATCTACACGATAATGAACTCTTCCCCCTTGATTAATACAACCCAATTTACTCTTTGAGAGATTTCTCCCAGCAGAGTGGTGAGTATGCACTGCTCTCTGGAAATCAATGGGCTGAGACACACTACGGTCGGCAGCATAAGTCGGTACGTGGATCTGGTCTGGTGTGTTGTGGCTTCAGTGGCATTCGATCGAGGTGGGCCTTGGCCAGTATCCTCGCGCCTAAAGGGGCCGTCACCACAAGCTCTATCCATCCTTGGAGTGGTGAGGATAATCGCCTGGCGATTTTGGGGGGAAGGCTGACGAGGCCAGAGGCATATTTGAAGCCGCCAGACGTGTCTAGGCTATGGCCCTGCGCCCGATTCACCTAAAAAAAAGACCTTAAGCCACACTCTTCCGGTAGGTGAGAAAACGGCAAATCCCGACTTCTTCCCCGAGCAGAGCTGGGACACTCCTCGGTCAGTCGCGTAGGTCACTACACGGAACTAGTCGGGTGTATCCTAGCTCTGCTGTCAGTCGGTCGAGGCCGTCTGACATGGATTCCATTAAGTCGGCATCCATGTCGGGCGTGCCAAGACCGGCTTCGTCAAAACTCCAGGGACTGTTGTCCCAGGCTCTCTGCCAAAGTTGGAGTGGCTATTTTCATCGCCTGCCACAGAAGATCCCTTTTTTAGGGGAATGCCGACGGGGCCAGACGCATTTTTTTGGACTGCAGGCGTGTATGGGCATTATCCCTTCACCTGACACACCAAAGAAAAGACCTTGTGCCACATTCATTCAGTTGGTAGGAAAAACAACAAATATCGACCTCCTCCTAGCAGTCGAACCAGATAGTTTCAGACGGACACTTCACATGCTGAACTAACACTTTTCTTTTGTATATACGAGGGTTGTTCAAAAAGTTTTCAGATTTTTTTGTACAGGCATTTAAAATTGTCGCAGACTCTTGAAATTTCAGTATATTTTTGCTATATATCTTATGAGATGACTGACAAATTTTCATGGTTTCAGGTTCAAATGAATAGCTAGGACAGGAATTGGAATACACCTGATTGTCATAGCTGGTGAATTTCAAAAATGCCATCTGGACGTGAGGAAAATTTAGAAGAATGATATGCAAAAAAATTATGTTTTAAACTTGGAAAAAATGCCACAGAAACGTATGGAATGCTTCAGACTGCTTTTGGACCATCTTGCATGAATCAAGCATCAGTTTTTAAGTGGCATAAAGATTCAAGGAAGGCAGGGAGTCAGTGAGGGATGATGAGAGGTGTGGGAGAAGTAGGTAAGTCAGAACACTAGAGTTGATTGCCCAAATAAAGAATTTCATGGATAAGGACCTTCGTGTGTCTATAGAGACAATAAGTGCACAGTTGAATGTCAGTGTGGGAACTGTACACACAATTATATACGAGGAACTGAAGAAGCAGAAGATTTGCACGAGGTTTATCCCAATGGTGCTCAGAGAAGATCAGAAAGAAAGACGTTGACATGAGAGTAGGGAGATGGTCGAGCTGATCAATTCATATCCCGCAGTTCTTGATGCTCTGGTGAACTGCAATGAATACGATCTACTGCTATGACCAAGAGACAGAGTTCCCAGTGGAAGCATAATGGCTCTCCCATAACCAAGAGGCCCAGACAGAGCAAATCCACCCGCAAACATTTGATAAACCCTTTTTTGATAGCACTGACATGATGTAAATGCACTGGCTTTCCACTGGACAGACACTCAACAAGGAATACTATGTTGAGGTTTTAGGGAGTTCAAGAAGAGATTCCGTCGGAAGTGGCCAGTATTCTTCAAATCGGGTCCGTGGAATTTCCATGAGGAAAATGCACCAGTCCAAAGCTCCATCCTTGTCACAGACTATTTGATCAAGATGGGCATCAGGACAGTTCCTCACCCTCCATATCGTCCAGACGTTGCTCCCTGTGACTTTTGGTTATTCCCTAAGCTCAAGGAAAAACATTGCGGCTGTCGTTTAGAGAAAATCGAGAACATGAAAGAGGCTATGACTAAGGTCATTAACACGCTCACAGAAGAAGACTTCCATGGGGCCTTCCAGAAGTTGTTGGAACGGTAAAGCAATTGCATTGCAGCCGGAGGAAATTTCTTCAAAAAGAACTAGAGTTTAAAGGGCTGGAAACCTATTGAAGGCACCTTTTATGTTCTGCTTATTTAATTCACGGATTCTACCTTCTTTCTGTTTTTCCGTGTCTTCTTTCCGGCCTCTAACTGGCCACAACTAAATCTTAAAATATGAACGAATACGGTGAGATTAACTCAAAATATATATACCAACCCCTCCGCTCGGGCAGGATATGACACAAGGTCAATTTTTAAGCGGAGTCTAACAGACTTGAATTCAGTCTTTTCCTTCTGCTAGACTAGGTGCCTCACCAAGGTTGATAAACTTAGTCTGTCCTACTATTTACCCATAGCTGGAGGGAGAATAATTGGATTATATATATATATATATATATATGAATTTTAAATTTCATCTCAAATACTTATGAAATTAATATATATATATATATATATATATATATATATATATATAAATAATGGCACGCATAAGTATTGGATACATGTTATTTTCTGTGACAACTCAAGTTTATGTTCACCTTTTTGCCTGATATTTGTAAGAAATATCTCGTAAAGTTGTTTTAGCTGTATGTGGAAGGAAAATTAAAAACTCATGGTTGAATCCATTTTTTTTATCGAAGTTCAAAATTACCCTAAGCAAAAGTATTGGATACATCAATCTAATATTTTGCTGCATAGATTTTTTTTTTTGCTTCTTCCAGTCGCTTTCTATAGTTGACCACAATTTTCCACACTGATCCACCGTTACTTTACCCCATTCTTCCTGGCATAATTTCTCTAATTTCTTGATATTTTGTGGATTCCACTTATGAACTTTAACCTCCAAAGTATTCCACAAATTCTCAATTGGATTCAAGTCAGGACACTGACTTGGCCAATTGAGAGTACTAATACCATTATTTTTAAACCATTTCTTTGTAAGTTTTGCGGTATGTTTGGGATCAGCGTCGTGTTGAAGAATATGCAGATTTCTGAAGGTTCTTCTCAAGTATCTCTCTGTACATGCTACCATTCATTCTACCATGGATTACTTGTAACTCCCCAGTGCCCTTGGATGAAAAACATCCCCATATCATAATGGAAACACCCCAAAACTTAACTGTGTGGATGTTATTGTTCTTCTTGATGACAGTCCCATTTTTTCGGCAAACACTCGTCGCTGTGTTCTTTCCGAATATTTCAACTTTCGTTTCATTCGAGCAGATTACCTTTTCCCAAAACTACATACATTTCTTTTCAAAAGTTTTGACAAAATTTAATTCGTCTTTGACATGTTTGGTTTCAGTAGAGGCACTTTTCTTGGTGATCTTGAATGAAAGCCTGTACGATACAGAGCTCTGCTAATGGTATCCTAACTTACATTAATTCCAGCAGCCTGAAGAACAGTTTTAATTTCAGAACGAGTAATGAAGGGGTGTATTTGCCCATTTCTCCTGATCCACCTTGAAATACGCTCATTTATTTTTCTCGGTCTTCCATTTCTTAGAAGGTTTGCTGTACCGTCACCATACTTCTTATACTTTCTGGTGATATTTCCTACCGTACTTAGTGCTAGTTTGATTTCTTTGCTAATTTTTCGGTAACCTTGTTCTCCTTTGTGATGTTCGATGATTCTATCTCACCTATCCCTGGATAATTCTTTAGTTTTTGCCATTTTTAATCCTTGAATTGCAAAATTCACATCAAAGAGTCAGATGATTAGTAGCACTATCTTGTAAAAAATGGTGTGCTGCTCTGATTGGTCAGTGATAACATTCCACTACTATGGAAAATTTGAATATTTTAAGTCTTTTAAAATACAAATTTTCGATTGAAAATTTGAAAAAAGTGTCATGTATCCAATACTTTTGCATAGGGTAATTTTGACCTTTGGTAAAAGAAAGGATTCAACCATGAGTTTTTAATTCTCCTTCCACATACAACTAAAACAACTTTATGAGATATTACTTACCAAATATCAGGCAAAATGGCTAATAAAAACTACAGTTATAACAGAATATAATATATATCCAATACTCGTGGGTATCACTATATATATATATATCGAAAGTAAAACTTTAAATTCAAGCTCAAATGTACTTAAAATTATTATATATATATATATATGATAAACTTCAAATTCAAGCTCAAATGTACATAAAATTATTATATATATATATATATATATATATATATATATATATATATATATATATATATATATATATATATATAATTTTATGTACATTTGAGCTTGAATTTAAAGTTTTACTTTTGATATTTATTTATCAAAACCTGTGTGTGGATGCGCCTGTGTATGCCTGCGTTTGTATGCAACAATGTGTGTGTGTCTGAGTGTGTCTATCTTGCGTGGGTTTTGACTGTGCCTATATTTGTGTATACGAACGTGTTTCTACATTGATATATGAATCCTCTCTGCCTGTCTGTCTCTGTCTTGTTTGTGTTAGTATTTGAATATGATATCGAAGCATACACTCGAAGAAATAACACAAATTTTTGTTGTGATGATATACGAGGCAGGCATTAAAGTTCTTCACCTAACAAGAAACGAATTACTTTTCTTTTTATTCTTATTGCATTTTAAAATGATCATTGAAACGTGAGTAATGATATGTCAACTATATTAAAAATACGTGATTAATTCGACAAATGGAATCTGTACTACCTGGCTCTTGACCATCTAATTCTTCCTTGGGTTATGAACTTTTTATCCTCCGCCTCCTAATATTCTAAGCAAAATGGATTAAGATTACTGCCTCATATTTGAGTATAACGGCTGATTCAAGTATATCTATCTATCTATCTATCTATCTATCTCTAATGGCTGATTCAATATATATATATATATATATATATATATATATATATATATATATATATATATATATATATATATATTGTTATGGCCCAAACGGTTTATGATTGTGCAAAAATAAGGCATGTTGCTCACGACAGGCGAGATCTTCCACGTACAATCCCGATCTCTACTCTTGCATTGTGTGACTCAGATAACAAAAAAAAAAAAAAAAAAACAGCGAAGAATGTTGTCGGTAGATATTTCTATATTCTGATGTTATTAATGATGTAGTCTCCTGCGTACGTGATAAATGAATGGTCACTGTGAAAGCCAAGAAAACACACTGTAAATCTTAAATGTACATATGTTTCTTTCCGCAATCAAGAAAACAAAATAAAAAAGAACAAATATATATGCAGCCACTTTCACAGATATATTCAGAAATAAACAAATAAGGTAACAAGTAAAGGAATTTAGAGGGAATTACATTCGATCACCAAAGCCAAGTTGAGTATTTAACTGGGTAATGTTTGGGGGGGGATTTAGTCTTCAATATAAAATGATAATTTTAAACAGTAAGTTCAAACATTCATTCCCGCAGCTTTCTAGTTCGGATACAGATTCGAAAAGATAATACGGACAATAAAGTTTTTAAAAAGGAATTTTATACAATCGAATCAAGAAACAAAATGGATAGATAAGGTGAAATGTTGCAAATTTTAGTGCAATTCATTGGAACTTATCTGAGAGTGTCTCCGGGAAACAAGGTTCTTTGAATTTGAGTACTTTTCATTTCTTATTTCGTTTTGTGGAAATGTTTCAGAGTTCATTTGATTCCGCGTCTTATTTAAGGTTCTTTTCCGAACACTCAGTTGAATTTTCTTTCAGTTGTATAACTTTGTAGAATTTCAGTAGTCAACTTTCGTTTAATTTTGGTTTTATTTCTTGGGAATTTTCTTACCTGTTCTAGCTTACCGGCAACTCAAGAAGCGAGTGACGAAACTCATCTGCTGGCTTTTTTTCTTGCCCTCAGTTGAGTCCCCAAATTCAAACCTTCGTTTGATTTTGGTTTTCTTTCTTGGGAGGCGCCATTCAAGAAACGAGTGACGAAACCCATCTGCTGGCCATTTTTCCAGCCTACAGTTCAGTTCCCAATTCCTTCTGAGGGTTCAATTGTTGTTCTCGACAAAAAGAATGAGGAAGCTTTTTGGTACCGTATTGTCAGGGATTACTTCAGCCTTTTTCTACTTAGGCTAAATCAAGTGCCGTACTTGCTTATCTTTATTTTTTCCTTAGAAATACATTTTTATATAAGAGTTATATTCGCGTCATGGTGAATGCACGCAAAAAATGGTTGTGTGTTGTGAGCTTGGAAAAGATTTGCAATATTAGTTCAAATGATTATGTTTGAACGTCTATTTCAAAAACAAAACAAAACATATTAAATAAATAATATTGACAAATTGTCTCAATTAAACCATTTTCATTCTTTAACTTATTCTCTCTATATTTTTTTTTCTTTTAATTTCTCCACTTATCAACTTCCATTGCCGTATTTTATATGCTTCCCTTTTGTTTTGGTTTTTTTAATTATATGTAAATAAGTATCTTTTATATTAGAAAGTCGATTATCTTATCTACCGCGTGCTTAATTTTCCACCCAGAGTTCCGCCGTGCCAAGGGTGATATTAGTGTTATTACTTTCTTTCGTAGACAGCTGCGAGGATCAGATATTTACAGATGGGATTTCTTCAGACACGTCTCTGTCTTGTAGACCTAATGGTTTACAATTCCCTCTTCATAGATTCCCGTAATTTCCAGCTGCTCTTCAGATGTGATTATCAGGTATCCTTCAATGAATGAAAGAATTCTTACAATTTTTTTTCGCAGACTGTTGTGAGCATGATATTTGAATATTGGATTTCTTCAGACGCATCTTTGTCTGGTAAACTTCAAGGTTTGAATTTCTTACCCCATAGACTACCATAATTTCAGTCTGTACATCGGATGTGAAGTATTCAGTATCATTCGAGGAATTAATTCCTGAGATTAGCATTAGAAATATGAATATTCCTTTTTTCGTCTCTCTCGTTTAAATCAGTTTCCCTCCTCGTCGATAATCTTACATAAAAGTAAATCTCCGGATGACACCTTCACTTCATATAATGAATTTGAAGCAATAATGTGCTGTGATAATTCTTGATTTTTTTTCATTTTTTCATCACCAGCAAGACAAAATATCACCCTTCAGTGGGAGACGTCTTAGTCTGGACTTGTAACCATGAGTTCATCTTCGTAAATGACTCTGGAAATAAACTGGATCTTAAAAATCGCGCAAACCTCCACCTCGTGTTCCGTCCAACCAGTGAATGTCAGTTAAGACAGACACAGCCACACGTACCTTCTGAGTGTTTACTACAATGTTGTAAAATTATTAAGAGTACAGAGTAAACTTGTGTGTGTGGATATAGGACAAATCTATTAACGACTTCTTCTCTCACGTGAAAGAATCTTTAACCGATTCTAGACGGAAGACCACAAAAAATACATTAACAAAGAGAGGTGAGTATCACTCTGGTGAAGGAATTAATGACTGCCACTCGCGTAATCCAAAGCTCTTCTAATCATTTGAGCACAAAGGCAAAATGTAAACAAATGAAAGTTAATGCATTAGGTGTTTTAATTACCGATACTAAGTCTAACTTAAAATTGGCCGGGTTTGGATCTCAGCTTGAAGAGTCCTGCGTGTCTTACCACATAGAAAGGTTGTGATACAACAAAATAGTCTGCATGGGGATTAATATATATATATATATATATATATATATTGTCGCCTATATTCTTCGTCTGTATTTATCCTAAATAAGAAATATCTAAGCATATCGTCATTTTATATTTACTTATCGGACAAGTGACGATGCACACACACACACACACACACACACACACACACACACATATATATATATATATATATATATATATATATATATATATATATATATATATAGCTTTCAATATGAAAAAGAATGTGCGTCGTAGATTTAAAAAAAAGTCATCAACCATTCTATTGTATAATTCAGCTGCATACACTGGTAAAAGAAGAAAATGATGCGTGGAGCAACAGTTTCCCCTGTGTTATTTTACTTCTGTCACTTGCCTGATCATAATTAGCATATGAGCGCATAAGAAAGCCAACTTGTATGGGAGAATATTTGATGATATTGTTGGAACCAAAAAAAAAATGTAACATAGATATATTCAAATTCAAAGCAATTATCTGACATTTTTTACGCAGACCATTAACTTTTCAGAAGGAAAACACTCTGTATATACAGTTTTTGGTTTTGTTTGATGTTTGTTTTTATCATCACATTTATGTTAAACTTTTTTAAAAAAATGTTTATAGCTTTGTCTCAGGTTTTCGCCTTGGATAGTATTTTGACTGCTGCTATAGAAACTAGATTTTATACATTCTGTTAAAATTGTCAACTTTTTTCTTGTTATTTCTTATATCAAAGATGTCTTTACAAAGTATATTTTGCATTGTATTTAACTTATAGAGCAGGTGCAATGCGAAATATCTTACAGAGAACGTATAAATAATTAAAAATGTCAAATGTAGTTAAAAAAAAAGAAGACCAGAGTGAAAGGCCACCGTGTGAGAATCAGAATCTATGACAGTGGCTCCGTTGCTTTGCAAGAAAACCATTACCCTACATTTAAAATCCCAGACGAGTCAATTCTAGCTTGGAAAATATATGTTGTATATTTTTCCATGAAAACTGCTTCTTTGTAAGTTTTTAAAAAGAATGTATTTCCTGATATGTGTGAAAGCCACAATATTAATAGGATCAAACCATCCTTCTAAAATCATGTCTACGATATTGGTTATGTGGTTAACATTGATGAGTAAATCATTCATTAATTGATCAACAAATCTACTCGAGCAAATTCAGATGTTACATCAAGGAAATCATTTCATTAGACGAAGGAGAATGAGTGATCATAAAAGAAGTGGAAAGCAAGATATCATAAATCAAGAGAAATGTGACACAAATAAATGGAACAAAGGCCTGGAAATATTCAAAATAAACGAACACCAAAGTAATGAAAGTATAAGAATGACATGGTAGGAAGGATGATCCACTAAGAATTAAGTAAGAGTCTAAACTTTTACCACGCTGGCAAATGGTGTATACTCAAAGTCAATTCTGGATAGATAAAAAATTGATTCTAACAAGAATATACCCTGCTTCCAGTTAGACTAAGTCAAAGACGCCTTTCAGGAAAAATTAAGAAAGGGCCTGAAACAGACACATCCGTAAATACTTACACGCATATACATGCAGAAAAACCATCTCAAAAGGAACGATTATAGGAAACTAGAGACCAAAAATTGGTTTGCCTTGGATCTGAAAGATCCTTAATAAAGTAATAAGAGAGGTGACCTATGTTACTCTATAAAAAGTAAGCATTCACATGGATCTTGCAAGAGAGCTATAAAAGCTGTGGAATGTGAAGGAGATGGAGAAAAATATCATTGGACCTCTACGGAATGTCTGTTCCGGAAATGAAAAAAGAAATTTACGTAAGAGGATATAAGTGGAAGAATCGGGGCCACCCAGAACACTGCACTGCTAAAGTGAGATATAATACAAAGAAGAGTCCTGCTAAATGAGGTTATTGTTGTCATCTATAGTCCTCTAAAATTACATCAATCAAAACTCATGTGAACTATTCATTGAGAGTGCAATTAATATTAGTTTCCATTTATGGTCAGCTGGAACAGATAATAGTATTTAATAACATTCTATTCTTCTTATTAATAAATCATGCGTCTATTATTATTATTATTATTATTATTATTACTACTACTACTACTACTACTACTACTGTAGAGTTTTTTACATCAGCATTAGCTGATGGTTTTTCACTGGAGTTTGAGTGACAGCAAGTCACCTCTAGTCTCCTGGACACTTCTCTGTATTCTGGACGTTTTCAATAATTCTCTTGTTTGGATGGTCTCCATTCATCTGCCAACTTCCAAGTCCTCCATGCCTTTAAATAATTCTTTAGTTTCTGTGACAAAAGCACCCACCACATTTGGTGCAATCGTCACTTTCATGTTCCACAAGTTTTTCATTTCATTTGCAAGGTCGAAGTACTTATCCTTCTTTTCACATTCTTTCAGTTTTATTCTGTGGTCAGCCGGGACAGCAGGGTCGACAGTTTTGCTAATTCCTTTTTTTGTTGCTGATTATTATAATGTGCGGTTTTCTGGGCGAGATTAGATGATCCGTCTGTATGTCAAAATTCCGTAGGAGTTTATGTGCGTTATTTTCTAGGACAGGTGCTGGGTTGCGCATATAACATTTGTCCAAATGGTCAAATTCAAATTTCTAACACATTTCCCAGTGAATCACCTTGCCCACCCAGTCGTGTCTTCTACTCTTTCTGTGCTAATTTGTAGCATTTGCATATTATGGGATTAATCGTTTTGTGTCTGGCACCACATAGCCCACTTTTGCTATTTTGTTTAGTCTTACCTATCCTCATTTTGATATGAATGGTTCTTATGGCGTTGTTTTGTGCTGCTATGAAGAGAGTTTCTCTTTCTCTTTAAAGTTTCTTTCTGTTGGGCACGTCCAGGTTTTGTCATGTGGGATGTTGTTTATCAGTCGTTTAAAGCGGCCATAGAGTTGTTTTTCTTCACATTTTTGTTTCTTAGTTTTTGTCTTTCTGTTGTCTATCGTGTTGTCACTATTGTTTCTGATAGCTTTAATCAGTCCTCGTTCGTGTTTTCCTATGTATTTTTCGAGTCGTTGTATCGATGCGTCAACGCTGTCTTCGATGCGGGAAATACGTTTTCCTCCCTCTTTTCTTGATACATATAGTCTGTCAACGTCGTCTCTGGGATGTAATGTCTTGTGCATGGTCATTAGTTTCCTAGTTCTTTGGTCCATTTGTTGATTATTATTATTCCTCACGAGTTTTGAACACCAGTGCGAGTTGATTATCATTCACTTGGGTCTGAGTGACAATTCTGAAGGACCAGTCGCCTCAAGTCTCCAGGACTCTTCTCGGTATTCTTGACGATCTTAATAATGTTGAAGTCTGATGGTATCAACTCATATTATTTCTGTTTTTCAGGCCCTTCTACCAAGACTTTGGAGATTGTTCCAAGCGTTCTAATTGCCATTATTATCACCGTCACGTTCATGTTCCTTAGATTTTTTTTAGTTCTTTAGCAAGGTCTAAGTACTTATCTCTCTTTTCCCCTTCATACATTTTCACCCTGTGTTTTGCCGGGAATGAAAAGTGTACAAATCAGCAGGTTCTCGTTTTTTTTAGCTGATTTATTTTTGTAATCATTATTATTTCTATGTTTCACTAGAGTCTGAATAACAGCAAATCAACGAAGGTCTCCAGAACACTTCTTAGTATTCTTGCTGGCATAAAAATATCGTGGCCTGAATGATTATTAGTTTGTTTGTTTTGCTTAATGGCATAATCTTTGTGAGTTATTTAATGTTAGTCATCTTTGAAAGAGGACAGTAGAAATATTGTTTAATCCATTGCTGGGAGGATAAAGAAAGATCTTACCTTTCCCCAATAACATTAGTTAAAAAGAGAAGCGTGTCTGGATATTAATAGCCACAGTCCAGCACTTTAGCCATTAGGTCACAAAGACTACTCTCTGGATAATCTTTATTTACTCTAGTCTTTTTTAGAAGCCTTCGGGGAGAGTTCCAATTGCGCTAACCAAGATACAAACATCGATACACTGATTAATATAGTTCATTTCTTCAGATACTGAGCAACCTGAAAAAATGCCAAAGGAAAATATTATCCGGGCAAATATTTCTTGAAAGCAGCATGTATCTCCAATCATACCCTGCATACTTAAATTAAACATAAGTTGCCCTTTTCAGACAATAAAAATTTGATTTTAAAGTTTAGGACACAATATTAGATTAGCTGCCTTTCAAATATTCTCAGAATAGATATTTTTTGCGTTATTAATATTTTTTTACCATGAAGCAACTCTAAAAAATGCGATGTCTGATTTAAGGCAAAAAAATTCTGATAAAAATATTTTGCCCTTTTAAAAGCAATTTCCCTAATTTATTGAGAGTCGTATATATATATATATATATATATATATATATATATATATATATATATATATATAAGCATATTTGATTGAATAATAAAGACACATTTTGTGTATATATTTTTGTTATGATCCTTTCAAGTTTCCTGAGAAGTGTCTGGATTTCACGTTAGAATTGGCAGATGAATTTACCAAAAATGTTCCGAGGACTTTCGGACCTTACGTGAGCCATCATAAGACGTAGGTTTCTTGATTAAAGAGCGTTTTATTAAAGAGTTTTTTGAAAGAATTTTTACATTTTTTATAAAATTACAAAATTGTGTAAACATGGAGTTGGATAAAACTAATATTAAAAACAGAATGCTATAAAAGGAAATAGAATATTATGAAG
Source organism: Sepioteuthis lessoniana (assembly GCA_963585895.1). NCBI lineage: Eukaryota > Metazoa > Mollusca > Cephalopoda > Myopsida > Loliginidae > Sepioteuthis > Sepioteuthis lessoniana. The sequence continues at coordinate 120,315,483 of OY757904.1, read as the reverse complement.
AAATATAGAAAACAACAAAAAAAAAGGCATTTTAAAACATTGTCACCATTTCAAATTAATTATATTGATTGTAGGTTGTTTTTTTTTATGTAAGATTTGTAGTCGTAGCATATTGATATCGTCGGCTATTATTGTGGTGTTTACAACTAAACTTTTTCGAAAATTGAATTTGAGAATAGAATGGGTTTTAAGGTGTTAGCAAGCCTTTTATATATATATATATATATATATATATATATATATATATATATATATATATATATCTGCCGGAGAATGTAAATCAATTGATGGGCCTATGAGGCAGGTTTACCCCCACAGCATTCACGAGCCCATTGCTAACCATCAGCGTCCTGGAGACATTTTTTGCAAGCCACGAATTTAGTGGCCCAAGGGTAATCAGATAGCTACCTGGACTAACTTAGACCAGGAGCTTTCTTTTTACTCACCACCCATCTTGAGGGCCCATTGATCAACAAATAAAATCTTTTAGCGGAATTATATATAACGTTTGTCTCGAGTGCTTTTGGGCAGTAACGCATAAATGAAAGAAAACGAATCAAATAGATAACGGATTTAGAAAGGATGTCAACACGAATGTTATACACGTGTAACCACCATTCTCGTGTAATTACGCAAAATCAAGAAACTGTTTCTATGACATCTAACGACCGTAAGTAAACGCATTTTTAAATCACAAACTGCACCAAAATGAAGATGAACGAACGTCTAATGTAATGTCCGCTTTTAGTTGATCTTGTGTATACATAGATATATATTTCTTTTAAATACCCTATCCGGTGGCAAAAGCTGCTCGGTAGCGCCAGGAGTGGCAGTACCGCCTTGAGCTACCGAAACTGTGTTATCACCCTGGTTGGCGGCTTATGAGGCTAGGGTATCGCACGTGCTTTCACACGTTGTATGATGAAAAAAAATAGTATTATTTGATTCAGTTAAACCGGAGTTAGGAGTAATTCAATCAGGACAAGAAAACTATTCAAGAGTGAATATTTAAATTTTCCTGGTAAAGGACTCAATGTAAGAGACAATATTATATATATATATATATATGTGTGTGTGTGTGTGTGTGTGTGTGTGTGTGTGTGTGTGTGTGTGTGTATTCATATATATATATATATATATATGTGTGTGTGTGTGTGTGTGTGTGTGTGCATGTATATATATATATATATATATATATATATATATATATAATGCATCGGTTATTCATGTTATATAGAAACCACTTCATATCTTGAAGAACTTTTTTTCTGTGTTTTTTGTTTTTTCAGGGTAGATAACTAGCAGATCCATTTCAAAGAAATGACACACATTAAAAAATCTACTGGTTCAGATTTAAAAAAAAGGAAGAACGATACTTTTATCATCAAATAAGTAAATAACTTTTTGGCGGTATAATTATGACTTTCATGTTTTATATTCTTTTGATTTTTGCTTTTCTGTCTTACAAATAAAAGAAATTGAATCTTTGTTAATTTCCAAGAGACTGGTTCAGATGTTGTAGAAGTTGAAAAGATTGTATTTGAGACGGACTAGCGACAAAAGAATTTTTTTTCATTTCCAGGGAATGTTTACATTCGAATGAGAAATCGAACTTTCTAAGAAACAAAGTGGAAATCGATTGGGCCGACTGATCGGTCAATCATCCGGATGACGTAGCACTTTGGGCAGCCGCCCATTATGTTGATCAGTCAGTTTCAACGTCTCGGGTTAACAAGGTTAAAAATACAAGCCACCTGTTATGGACGATTACAGCCTGGTGAATGACTGAGAAATACTGAATATGCGATAAGCCAACTATTCGGCTTCGAGAAACAAATTGAACTCATTTAGATAACCAAGCTCCATTTCTTTCCCAAGTTTCCAACCGGTTTTACTGTCGTCTATACAATGAGATTAATCATATCGTTCTGATTAGTCTCGTTGCCCTTATGAAGTCTCGGGCTATATTATACACCCTGATGCGGGGCGAGATTGTGATGAAATTTTGGTGCAATGTTTCTCAGTGTATTAAACAAGAGTGTCATGGTGTCCGTTGAGCAGTAGTGGACTTCCTTAAAAGTCATCACACGACCGTTGCTGATCTCATTTGTTACTGAAACAATATAGTTACCACCTACTAACCTCCAACTTGATATATGTACACGCTGTAATGTCGTCTTCCCTGCAGGGTTCTAACTTTATCGCTATGTGCGTTCAGACAGCCACTCTGATACAGATAAAAACCAATCATTTTGCTGAAGTGTTTCATTCCATTAAATCTAACCGGACCGTTCATGCCGACGACTTGTACATTCTGAGCTGAATTCTAATGAACATTTTTCGGACACATCCGATCTGATTGTTAATGAAATCTACCCTGATCACGCCACATTCGGTAAAGTTATAAAGGACTTAATAAGTCACAGTAATATTTCTAGAGAGCGTCTGTGTTGTAATTTCAAAATGTTTCTTTACTTGCTTATAATTCCGACGTACAAGTTACTAAATAAGTGTAAATACAATTATTATACCAAGTCATAAAGTAAATACAGAACGTGAATCAGATTTACGATATTTATTAAAGTCTGATCTCTACGTAAAAATTGAGCATCACATAAAATCCGCATTTCACCCGAAAGATATTGCCCGAGTTAAAAAAAAAAAAAAATACTTGATTGACGTCTGTACGTAAAATAAATCAATTTATGATTCTGTAAAATCGAAGCAGAAGCGAAATCTAGAACAATTCATACAATTAACTAATGGTAAGAACGTGTGAAAAAAAAAGATTATTAAAAAGAAACCAAAATCAAAAAAAAAACGAAAATTAATTCTACTTGTGGGTCGAATGAATCAAAATATGATTTTAAAAGAAAAGTGAGTTTACGAAGAAAAAGTGAGTTCATATAAAAATGGTTACAACTCATATACCTCATATATGTAATCCTGATTTGGCATGAAATCACCCATAGTGGTTGATATGCGATGAAACTCAAGCAACCAAGGGGGTGTTCTCGTGGTGTAATGGTTAAAGTGATGGACTGTGGAATCATAGTAAGCGAGTCCATACTCCAGTCGCGCTATTACATTCACTTTCAGGCAAAAGGTATGAAAACCCTTATCCTCCCAGCTAGGGGTTAAATAGTACCACTACTGTTCTTCTTGGAGAATGGCGTTGGCATTAATTAACCTACAAATGTTGATATTCCATTAAACAAAGTAACCAAATTAAACCAAATATTAATTCTATAGTGTTGCCAGCTTTCGATGCTGTTTTTTTACCAAGATTCATACGATAATATATAGTGAACCAACTTAAATCACATCCAAAAATTATATATATATATATATATATATATGTGTGTGTGTGTGTGTGTGTGCGTGTGTGTGTTTGTGTGTGACGAACGACATTAGTGTAGGGCTTATCGGGCTTAACCATTCACTTTAAAAGTCATCTGTTTTTTATTTGGTTTGTGGTCAACGTTCTAGTTGAAACTACCATGACCACTTATAGTTCATAATAATCTTACACGAAACGATATCATGGTCAGTTCTTTCTAATCTACGAAATTCTGTCTGAAATATCAAAATAAAAGCGTTCTTATAATATGATTCAGATACAGGTATTCTTGGCAGAAATGATAAAGATAATCATTAAAAAATCTCAAATATCTTTTTTTTATTTTCATTTTAACTTAAACTGTCAAATTCTCACAGTAAATATCTGTTGTGTTTATTATTATATTGTAAGAAGAAAATATAATATTACGTCATTGAGCCTTAAACTTTTAAGCCTATCAAAGTTCTCAGTATGGTAATTTGAGCTAAAGACTATTCAATTTTTTGACGTGTCATGGATTTTACCCCGTACCTGATATATCTAGTGTAGTAATAACACGGACTATTTCTCTACGCGTAAGATTACAACCCCTTGGCATAGGATTACATACACACACTCTGCCGATTTAGAATAAACATGCTTTATGTTGTCCTTAAACCTACTTAAGGGTACTAAACATACTAACACCCACAACAACAATATATTACATGGTGGAATCCGGGATAATGAAAAAAGACATTTAAATGCTTAAAAAAACTAAAACAACATTTAAAAGCTCACCCCACCCCCGAAAATCCGTGTATAAAGAAACAAACCGAAAACACTTCTGGACAAAACGCCCAACAAACCAACTCGGAAAAAAGCAACAAAACGTTGTCTTTTAACAGAATCTCAAAAAAAAACCCTATCAGTAAAGACTTCAAACTCATTTTAATTATTGCAACGTGCATAATTTTTTTACGTGATACCGCCATCTTGAATTTGCATATTTTTTTTTTATAAACACGTTCAATGTAAAACATTTATAATGGCTAATAATTATATACCTTACATGGACTGGCAACCCTCACATCTAGCTGAAACATTTAAATTGTTTAAACAGAGATTAGAATTGTATTTTGTTGTCAATAAGATAAGAATAGAACAACATGTAAACTACATACTTTTGAGTGTTGGGAATGAAGGTTTAAAAAAATCCAACACATGGTTATTAACGGGGGAAGAAAAACGTACTCCTGAAATTATTTTTAATAAGTTCATTGAAAAACTCGAACCTAAAGAAAATTTCAAAATTAACCGTTTGAAATTAATGACTTATAAACAATATGCTGAGGAATCGTTAGACGACTTAGTCAACAGATGCAGGCGAATGTCTCAGAGATGTTCGTTTACAGAACATGAGTAACAGCAACGTATAATGGAACTCATTATCGCCAGTACTCCCATTGCAGACTTCCAAAAGGAGTTCATCAGAAAAGATAAAGCTCTAACCCTGAAAGAAACTGTTAGTATTGGCAAAACATACAAAGCTTGCAACATTCACATTAAACAACTGATGGCAACGGTGAATAATTATAATGTGGATAATACTAATATACTGGCCATAAGAAGACTAACACGTTCTCCTAGGTCAAATAAATGTCTCAAATGTGGTAAAAGCCATGCTTTTCACGGTGAAGCTTGTCCAGCATTCGGATCAAAATGCAACACTTGTGGTAAGGTAAACTACTGGGCATCAGTATCTTTTTCAAACGGAACAAAAGCAAAACAAAGATCGAGGTAACAAAGCAGAGAACACAAAAAAATCTCACTATCGACCACAATATAGGAGAAAACAGTACGTGAAAACTGGTGCAGTATACAACAACAAGGAAGATGAGGAACAAATGGGAAGCCTGACGTTTAATTGTATTAATATGACCCAAAAAGATAAAGCTTTCGTACTCATTAGAATTAAATTGCCAAATCGAAATGGCATCCACCAGTTTGCGTCTGAAGATCGACACAGGGGCACAAGTGAACACCTTACCAGTTTATACATTCCATAGAATGTTCCCAGAAAATCTGGACGCAGATGGTTTTCCAAACGTAAGAAAACAATTTACCGACAAAAAACTGATAGCTTATAAGCAATAAAATGCTTTGGTAAAATCAAAATACCCTGTCAATACAACAAATCAGACTGGCTTGTCAACACTTTTCACATTGTGGACGTACAAGGGCCATCAGTACTAGGGCTACTATCGCTGGAACAGCTCAAATTAATTACCCTCCACTGCACAGTCAAGAAAGAAGATGCGTTCCAAACTCCAGCAGCAACACGGATAAATGCAACCAAAGACCTGATGCAGATGTATCCTGATCAGTTCCACAAAATTGGCTCCATGCCAGGTGCAGTCAGACTATCGGTCAACAACAACATACGTCCACATATTGACACACCTAGAAAAAAACCCAATTGCAATTAAAGATTATATAAAACAGGTGCTTGATAACATGGTCAAAAGTAAGATAATAAGAAAGGTGACTGAACCGAGAGAATGGGTTTCAAGTCTAACACACTCGCATAAGAAAGATGAGTGTTTTTGAATTTGCCTAGATCCAAGAAACCTTAATATAGCGCTCAGAATACCACACCATGCAACACCGACCATAGAAGAGATAACACACAATTTTATAGACGCCAAGATATTCTCTAAATTTGACGCCAAAGGTGGTTATTGGTCTATACATCTCGACACTGAATAGCAATGGTTAACAACGTTCCAATCCCCTTATGACAGGTACTCCTTTCAGAGGTTACCATTCGGATTGAGTGTATCACAAGACATATTCCAAATGAAGATTGATCGAATACTTGAGCAAGTTGATGGCGCGATAGGAATCACTGATGACGTCGTCTATGATAAATCAAAAGAAGAACACAATACGATTCTACACAGGCTCATGCAAATAGCCGCCGAAAATGGCCTTACGTTTAATTCAACAAAATGTAAAATCAAATCTAAAAGCACATATTTCTTCGGAATGATATATAGTGAAAATGGCGTCAGCCCCGACCCAGAAAAGCTCAAAGACCTGCAAAACATACCGTACCCAACATGCAAAATGAGCTACAAGAATTCTTAGGTCTTATCACAGACCTATCACTGTTTATTCCTAACCTGGCTGACAAGACACATACTCTACGAGGACTGTTGAAGAAATATGCACCATTTTTGTAGGAAGAACACCACAAGGAATGTTTTGAGAAACTCAAAACAGTAATCAGTCAAGACTCAACGTTAACATACTTTAACACAACTGAAATACCAGTATTACAAACTGATACAAGCTTGAAAGGATTTGGAGCTGCACTAATACAAAATAAAAAAAACCTATCGCATATGCATCAATGTCTCTAACAGATGCAGAAAAAACGGTATGCATGCGTAGAAAGGGAACTTCTTAAAATTATATTTGGTGTCCAACGATTTCATATATATCTATATGGACGTCAATTCAAAGTACTTACTAACCATAAGCCACTTATGATACAACAAAAGCCATTTACTAGTGCACCCCCTAGATTAAAGCGAATGATAATTAAGCTACAGTGATACCAGACGAAAATTGAGTACATTCCATGACAGGAAATGATTCAAGCTGATACTCTAAGTCGTCTCCCCAGCACTGAAAATACTGATACAATTGATCTAGACATTAGAGTCGATTTGGTCAGATTCAGGAGTGAACGCCCGAATGAGATAAGGAAAAAAACCAAGGCTGATCCAGTACTTGATCAACTACAAGAATAATAACAGCAGGATGGACAGACTCAATTAAGAATTTACCAGCGGTAATACGGCCATACTGGCAATACAGAGATGAACTATCTGTCAACGATCGTATCATCATTAAGGGATCAAGAATGCTCATTCCTGAAACCCAACAAAAAATTATCTTGGACCAGCTACATTACAGCCATCAAGGTGTTGAAAAACACGTTTTCAAGCCAGAGATGCTGTATACTGCGAGGGAATTAATGCATATATTACGAACATGATCAAGAATTGTTCAATATGCCAGGAAAACCTCCCGGCACAACCAAAGGAAACGTTGCAGTCACATGACATCCCCAGCAGAGCATGGGGAATTGTTGGCACAGATTTGTTTAACTACAATAATCATGAATATTTGATAATTGCTGATTATTACAGTAAATTTGCAATTATACTGAGAATGAGTGGCCCGACAACAAGCAATATGGTCATATCAACAATGAAGCAAATATTCTTTGAACATGGTATTCCCAGCAGAGTTGTGAGCGACAATGGACCACAGTACTCCAGTGAAGCATTCAAAGGATGTGCCCAACGATGGCAATTTGATCACATCACATCATCACCAAAGTTCCTAAAATCAAATGGTTTTATTGAAAGACAAATCCAAACAATTAAAAGGCCTCTAATTAAGGCTAAGCAAGCAGGAAAAGATCCTAACTTTGCAATGCTGTGTTTGCAAACAACACCAATCAACTACAACCTTCCAAGTCCAGCTGAACTCTTAAACAATCCCATTCTAAGATGAAACTTAATTGCCAATATTTCAACCCCAAGATTTTCCAACACAGGCCGTATCCGTGAAGAACTGAAACACAGACAGGATATGCAGAAAATGTATCAGGATAGAACAGTTCATGATCTACCGCCACTTGTCCCTGGGCAAGATGTACGTATATTGGGTAACCAAACTGAGAATTGGAAACCAGCAACAATCACAGGTTTATGTGCAGAACCCAGATCACACATGCTTCAACTCTCAGATAGATCATCAAGAAGACGAAACAGAGTCAAAATAAGAGCAGCAGAAATAACCAGCCATGAACAGGTTAATCTTAATGACTACATCACGTTATTGCCAAAAGGAGTCACAAATACAAAGCCATCTCAAACCAGAGCAGTATAAAACAGCCAACATGCAACACAACCAGAAGTGGCCGTGAAATACACAGGCCAAACAGATATAAAACAAATGAACAAGGAATATAGCAACATCCTTCTTTTCCATTGGTAAGGGCGATGTAGTAATAACACGGACTATTGCTCTACGCGCAAGATTACAAACCCTTGGCGTAGGAATACATACACACACTCTGCCGATTTAGAATAAACATGCCTTAACTAAAGCACGCACGACTTGTGCTGTCCTTAAACCTACTTAAGGCTACTAAACATACTAACACCCACAACAACAATATGACATCTAGATAATCAAAATGTTCATTCTTCTGCACCAGGACAAGGGAGACGATCGCTGCATTCGGGTGGACAACTTTATCGCATCTTCCATACTCACCAGATTTAGCGCATTCAGACTTACCATCTTTTTCAGTCTCATGAAAGAGGGTTAAAGAGGCAAAAATTATGCCAGTGAGAACTACAGAAATGGACTGGCTCAAAGACCAATCAATAGGATTTTACGAGGCAGGGATATATGCGGTCATTCGAAGGTTGAACATTACCATTGAGAGAAACGATGAGAAGCTGGGAAGTAACCAGCTTCATTTTGATGCATGGTACACGTTCCTTTCACAGTAATAATTCCTGTCCTAAAGAAAAAAGGCATTCAGTTTTAACTCACTCTCATATCAAACTTGAGACAACATTTTTTCCTAATTTTTTCCTACAATATTTAATCCTTAGATCCTCATTAATTATTTAATACATTTCTCTAATGTAATTAACTAAATAACGTTGTCTTCATTTAATATCGTTTAGTTATTAGTCAACTCAAAAGAAATAGAGATTCCAGAATAAAACATTAATGCATGAAGATAATATAACTTCCTTCATTGTTCGACAGAGAAGAAATCAGATGATTAAATTGAATGTTCTTGTCTTTATGGACAATGGAATGGCATTAGGCATTTGAACATTTGATTGGCGCTGTTGTATTAAATATTATAAGGTTTCAAGTGGGGCCAATCAATGATCGTTATTGTGAGTACGAGACATTTTTAGAGTGTCAAGACAATTAGGCCAAGCATTAATTGTCTAATTAGTTTTGCACTATTTTATTGCTTATTTCACCATAGACTCACAAAAGCTTTCTAAGACAATTCCTTTGAAGTGTGAGCACAAGATTTTCTACTCACTAATTTACGTCTATTTACACACACATGCACACTCACAAAGATACACAGAGATAAACGTATATCTATATATATATAGACATGTATAGTGATAGAAGAAACACAAGGTCTCCAGAGGATGATTTTATTTGTAAAAATACTTGCCAGATTTAAACGTTTCGGTGTTTAGACTTTAATCAGAGCGTGTAAGTTATTAAAGGAAATGAAAATATGAAAATTCTTAAAAAATTCTATTTCCGTTGGTAGCGTTCGGTTTAAAATTTATAATTGACATTCCGAAGTTCATAAAAAAGAAAAACAAAATTAACTCCCCGATGAAAGTCTAAAAACCGAAGAATTTAACGTTGCGGAATATTTCTCTAAATGAAATCATCCTCAGAAGATTTTGTGTATTTGATCTCTATACATTTTCATGCTGTCGGATGTATTTCTAGTTTCACCCTATATATATATATATATATATATATGTGTGTGTGTGCGTGTGTGTGTGTGTATGCGTGTGTGTTTATCTGTGTATGTGTGTGTCTGTGTGAGTGTGTGAGTAAAATACATGTATGTAATATATTCATATGTTTTTTCATGTGTATACGGTGAACAATAGAATCTGAAAACTAACGAAATTTAACTGAATTTTATGAAATACACAACATTTGAACAAATATGGTATGTTCACATTCGTAAAGCTATTGAATAGTTATCACTGTGAAGTAAGATATATATAGCCACAAAACTTACTTGTCATACGCCTTGTACATATGGATATAAATGTACGAATACAGGCTGTAAATAATATCAAATAATACATCTTGAATATATGTAGAAACACACTGTATACACACACGTACAAACAAACACATGCATTTAGAGGCGCACACATGTACACACATAGACTGGCATATACACACCTAAAACGACGATCAATCAGTTAAATATATATATAGTCAAACCATTTGTTAATTGGAAGCAGGTTACAGTTGCTCTTTTTCAAAAAAGTCCCAAGCGTAGGTCTTATCATGGCCGAAAAAAAAAGTCATCGCATGATTTTCAGAACCGGCTGGAATATCTTATTTTATTTTATTTTATTTTATTTTTTACCAAATATTAATAATTTCCACCCGATTGAGTGCTAGTTCGAATCAGGCTCGAGTGGGAAAACCATGTTTAGCCTATTTCTTAACATCATTGACTAAAACCTTCTTTTCCTTACAAATCATGCGTCATTTTGTAAATTTCAGTTGGGTTGCTCTTTAAGGCACCAACACTTTGATGACAAACTTCCGTTCAAATCTGAAACACTTGTGACGGTGCATAAAATATTAATCCCAGGACGGGAGTCTATTTAACACACGTGTGACGTCGGGGTAGTCTGGCACTTGATCCTTCGCAAAATAAGTCCCAGTTAAGATCCACTTTTCTGGTACATGGGAACTGGCAGATAATGTGGGGGTTAATTTGGGGCTAGACTGACCACCGCTGGCAAGGGGTTTCCAAATTTCACGTTACATACACCCACCAGACCACTTCATCATCCTACCCACTAGGATAACGGAAGACATGGACCTCTATTTTAAGATAGAATATTATTCATTGTAGTCGGCAGTTCCAATTTCCCATGTAATATTCTTAAAGGTGAATAGGACATTTAACGAGAATAAATTGAAGCGAATGAAGCTGAAAAGGATATACATGCAAAAGAAGGCAACTCACTGGGTCAATAACACAACAAATAAATTTCAACGAGGGGACATTTAAAATATAACCAACATTTTAATAGTCAAGGTCCAAACAAATATTTATAGGGGTCGGCTATGTTTCCCCGGTAAACTGTTTCAGACATAAATGTCTCTTTCTTTTTTTTCTTTATACTTTTCTATCTTTTCTCTTGAACCTTGAAAAGGTAGAAAAGTCCACTCATACGTTCACAGTTTATGAAATTAATCTTTTCATTCTATTTCTCTTCTTTTCTTAATGCATACAATTCTTTATATGCTTCATTCTTTAAATTGAGAGTGAGGGCATATAATTGCAATACTTAGGAAGGGTGGAGGGAGAAAACAGTTTTAAGGTTTACTTAGCTTTTTCGACGGGTTTCTTCGTAGAGTACTTTCTTTTACGGGCGAGCGGTGTTCTGTAGAATTTGGCGGGAAGTCATCTGTTAACTTCTTTTCCGAGAATTCTATTTCGCTTCTTCGCCCGGAGTTTTGGCATAAGATTAGCACGTCCTTTCACGGCGACCTCCGTCCTAAAAACTGAATTTCTTTTTTCCTATTACCTCGGACGAAAAGGTCACTACTTCCGGCTTAAGGGTTCTGGCCAATCATTTGGCCTCTTTCTTCTTCCTCCACCTCCCCATGTCATGCTATTTATTCATACAGACCTCTGTATCCCCTTCTCTATCCATCCGGTCACAGAATGTAGGCAGCTCTTGGCTTTCATTCTGACCTGGATTCGTTACTTCGTTCAACAGGCAGGCCGAGGAATTGACCTTCATTCCTATTCCTCTTTTAACGGTCAATCTTTGGGGCCTGTTAATTCAAACACGGAGGAGTAGGGAAAATTGATCTTACATCTCTCCTCTCAGGGGCAGACCACGTGACACACTCTATTTTATTTGCTGCCATTCTTCTTGAGTTAAAACCATATTTTCGTGGGAGTCTTCTTGATATTACAATTGTTATTTCCGTTATTTTTCTCATTCAGGCTTTTCGGACGATTGACTTTATCTTTCTTTTATATTCACAACGTTTTGGCCAATGCGTTCCCCAACCCTCTACAGGTTTTTTTTTTATCGAACTCGGAAGCCTACACGGAACTCTGAACCACATCCCTTATTTACTCCAGGTGGGTCACTTACTCTGATTCCGTTAGCCATAACAGGGTACAAATGGTAAATATTCTTGTGTTGTTAGTCGTCAGCTATTAAAATTAAACGTGCAACCTCCAGATGGTAGTCATTTAGAATCTTAATAAACCAATGCCTAAAACCGTTACACCTTGTGTTCTGCAGGACAGGTCTGTGTAAATTTTTCGAACTTATAAAATGAATGTTATTACACCACGATGATATACTACTATAATGCATTGTTGTTTTTTGTTGTTTTTTTTTGCCTGAGCTCATATAACGATTTTTAATCAATCAATTTGATTATTAGTTGTCATATCCTATCCATGTCTATATTTAGTTTAATTAACTGATCACAGAAGCCCAACATATGTGCTGATTCTTTTATGTGTCTAATTTCTCAATGTTACTCTTCATCAATTTTTGTTAGATTATTTCCATAAGGACAGATGATTTCGCTTTTCCTTCCATATATGGTCTGCGCTACTCGAATTTTTAATTTTACTTCGTACCACTGCTTTTCAATGTTCTCCTAGCCTTACATTTAGGGGGCGGACATGCTTCGCCTTTGTATAAGAAATCGTAATATGATCTCAGGTAAAAAAAAAAGCATACATAAAAGTAATGATTTATAGTGATGTAAGAACACTGAGTCCGAAAAATCACTTTGACCCGTTCAGCAGGAGACATGACGTAACGGTTAGGGGAAATGATTCCTAAACCTTCTTAGTGACAATCATCTGGAGGTTGCAGGTTCAATCCTAGCAACACAAGTTTAAACGCTTTAACTGTGTAAAAGCGAATGACTCCTGACTCGTTTAACAATAATGTTGTTTATAGTTTATTCTCTCAAACATTATGGTACAACTAAAAAGTCTGTCAGTGGATGACAATATATATGCTCCCCTTCCTGAGATTGTGCACTCTGCCGAAGGAATTAACAGCTGCCAATCGTGTATGCAAAGCTCTACTAACGAACCGAGCACTCCGGTATCCGGTAGCGTAAAACGTAAACAAACGAATTCCAAGCTAACATAGGTCACCTAGGATATTCATCGCGTAAAGTTAGGCGAATTTCGATCCAACTTGAAGCGTCCACCGTGTCTAGCCACACTGAAGAGTTGTGATATAACTCAACAGTCTATGTACAGATGACAATTCATAGACACACATACATATATATATATATATATATATATTTGAGTATTGAATAACCTATCTACCAACCCCTCCGCTGAAGGTCAATTTTTAAGCGGAGTATAACAGGCTTGAATTCAGAGTTTTCCTTCTCCTAGACTAGTTGCCCCACCAAGGCGTAAGAACTCAGTTTGTCCTACTATTTACCCAGAGGGAGAGTAATTGGATTCATACTTTTCCCAAGAGTATTAGTGCTATGAAATGCAGTCAGTCTCGTCCACGATTTGAACTCGTGTCCATTTCCCACGACGATAACCATCACACCACGGGCACCTTATTGAGTATTGAATAACACTCTAGAAGTGATATGCCATAAAATACAAAGCAATAGATAAATATTTAATCGAAATATTAGAATTTTGTGGAAATTGTTGAAACCATTTATCGATGTACAAACAAGCGATTGATATTAAATAGAATTATAGTTGTTAAATAGCAATACTTGAAGCCATTCAACAAAGTCAAAACAAACGACCTCTGGTTAGCTAAAAATGTTAACTACATCTATTCTTTTTCAAATTATGAATGTTTACTACAATATATTCTCTTTCCAATTATATATATATATATATATATATATAGAGAGAGAGAGAGAGAGAGGGATATTCTAATAATTAGTAATCATAATCCCTCGTAAACCGAACATGTTCTTAAACTCTGGGTCACAGTGGACCTAGGTGTCAGTGTAAGGAAGAGGTACTCTGCAGTACCCAAAATTCCAAGGCTGAAGTAGAGAATGTTCGGTTTCGAAACAATTCGCATGAATCAAACCCCTTCTGCAGATCGAACTCTCTACGCAACGAACTCTTGATCAACGAAACCAGATAATCAACCGCAACGATCTAGTACCCTTCGCCATATTCTTACCGATTAGCATGTTTCAATACACACGCCTCTTAAGATGATTTCCAACGATCTATATACACCTACGTGAACTTGTTGAACAAAATTGCACCGAGAAATTAAGGAACGACTCTTGCAAGCATTCCTCTCATGGCTACTCCAAGTCTCTAATGCCTAATTAGCAAGTTGTACTGGACTAGAGTTGAGTCGAATTTCAAAAGTTTGTTTTATTGATACGTGATTTCTATTAATAGTCCATTATTCTACTCGGGATTAAATGCTTAGCCTATTCCCCCTTTAGAATGTCTCTGAAATACACTGTAATTCTGTATTTGCTTGTTTCTCTTTCTTTCTTTCTTTCTTTCTTTCTTTCTTTTTCTTATTTCACACGCGGTGATCTTAGAACTTGCCAAACTAAAAATCCTTTTTTTTTTCCTTTTTTACAAATTTTCCTTGATAATAAATGAATTGCATGGCATATTATTTAGTGCTGTCACGAATAGTTAATTACCGAATAACATTTGACATTTCCATGAAATAAAATTTACACAAGATTAAAGAGTAATAATCAATTATACTCGAACCTGTTTGACAGCTTATTATGAGACGAGGGATAGACATGTGTTTTTATATTCTTCCACGACAGTGTCTTACAGTGCAATGTTATTTTGGACAGGACATTACGTGTTGTGAGGTGGTGTGGTCATGATCCCATTAATTGTTCTTGATTTGGATCATGAAATTGGATACAGTTATAACGAGGCCGTTTCGGTAAATTTTTACCCTTTGAACCATCGGATTTTAGCGAAATCTAAAAATCAGATTCTCCTTTCTTTGGACAATACAGGAAGCATAACTCACGACCAGAGATGATATTTTCCCCCGTTGTTTATATGTATCCATTAACAAATGTAGACTCTGATTTTTAGTTTTCGTTACAATTTAATAGGTTAAAAGGCAAAAAACTACCACACTTTCTTAAGCCATCCTGTAAAAAACAACAACAAATATCTCGTGAATAATTTTCACTCTATCATTAAATCATTCAGACTGACTCGACTGGTGTGTGTGGATCTTCACTGCACATAATTCATTTAGGAAATAGGATATTTATGTATTTAAAACAATATTCTAATTCTCGAGTTTATTTTCTTCCAAAACACATATTCCGTTCTGACGTTCATCACATACGAGGTGCATGCGATAAGTTTCCGGAGTTTTTTTGGTATGGGCATTTAAAATTGTCTCAGACTCTTGAAAATTCAGTATGTTATTGCTATACATCTTATGAGATGACTGACAAATTTTTATGATTTCACTTTCAAATGAACAGCTACAGCAGGAATTGAAATACACCCAACTAAAGCCTGATTATCACAGCTGGTGAATTTCAAAAAATTCAATCTGACATTTTAGAAGAACGATATGCAATAAAATGCTGTTTAAACTTGAAAAAAAAATGCCACAGAAACGTATGGAATGCTTCAGACTGCTTTTCGACAATCTTGCATGAATCGATCATCAGTTTATGAGTGGCATAAGAGATTCAATGAAGGCAGAGAGTCTGTGAGGGAAGGTGAGAGTGTGGGAGGAGTAAGGAAGTCAATACACCAGAATTGATTGGCCAAAAGGGTTAGGGCTAGGGTTTGGCTTACTATGTTAAGGTTTTAACGGAGTTCAGGGGGTGATTCCGTCGGAAGAGACCAGCACTCTTCAAATCGGGTCCGTGCATTTCCACCAGGACAATTCACCAGTCCATAACTCCATCCTTGTCACAGTATATTTGACCAAGATGGACATCACGACAGTTCCTCACCCACCCTATCGCCCAGATTTTGCTCCCTGTGATTTTTGCTTATTCCCTAAGCTCTGAGCTTATCGTTATGATACAATTGAGGAGATGAGAGAGGATGTAACGAAGGTCATGGACACGCTCACACAAGAGGACTTCCATGGGGCCTTCCAGAAGTTGATAGAACGGTAGAACAAGTGCATTGCAGTCGGAGGAGATTACTTCGAAGGGGACTAGAGTTTCATATGTGTACTATCAGTAAAAGGGCCCATACGAAAAAAGTCTGGATACTTATCGTATGCAACTCGTACTTTGGTTCGCACCGGTTTCATGATAACTGCCTAAGGGCCAAGCACCAATAAATTGTGTGTCCAGAATTTCTCCATGACTTTCTGTTTTCCTGTCATGTGAAACTCAATAGCCAGTGTTCTAGTCAGTAGCCAAACGAACTAAGATCACTCCGAATATTAATCAGCAATATCAGCTTATTAATCAATCATTGAAGTCCTTAATCGTAGGCTACTAATGGCTGTGATCCAGTCCATCTAGTAGAGTGCCTATGGGCTACCAGCTACTGTAATGCACATATGATTAATTCATAAACGAAAATGAATGTAGTACCATTCGTAAGAAAGGAGAAAAATCCATTTTCCATGGTACTTAGAACGATGAGTGTAATCTATTTATAGAAAAAAAATCCAAAATTACATCGCCTTTTATCCTAAATGCTATTCTTCACAACGCCCGATCTATCTCGACTGACGATCAAAAATATCTAATTATGTTATGTAATTTCTTAATTCGTCAAATATGTAATGGTTAAGCACCACAATTGATTAAATTGTGTTCATCAGATAAGGATATTTTATTTTATTGACAAAACTGAAGACAAGAATACAGTTTTGTATACTTGTTCATAATTTTTAACATATCATATTTAAAAGCAAGCATGTATCGTTACTGTGGATAAATTGTAGAGCAGAGTGGGTTATTTTGCATTGGTTGCGCAATAACTTTAGCTGAGGGAAATCTTTGAATACTAGCCAATATCTACCCAGCTTTAAAATAGGTCTTGTGTCGAATTCTGCCCAATACGGATTTGGTGGCTAATTACTTATATCTCAATTCCTGTGTTTTTTTACGAAACACGCAAGTTCATTATTTGTGAAAAATATCTTACCTGATGAATATTTCTACTTTATATCTGTCTGTTTTTCGGTGATATTCATTGTTTATCTGACTTTATTAATATTCATTTGCACTATGTTGAAGTGAATTACAAAGCTTGAATACTACTTTAGTTTAAGGATGTTAAAAGCTAACTTTTGTGTGATTTACTAAACGACTATAGTGTGGAGGTGTTATATTTGGGTATACGAATCACAAAACAAATTTTACAGTCTTTCTATTTTTGAGTCCTATTCTTTGAGCTTCGAAATTCCCCAACAGATCAATAATCCTTCTTCTGTGGGCCCTCTTCCAGAACTGTTGTTTGTGTTCCAACTTGTCACCCCCTTAAGAATGATAAATAAACCATTGCTTCTTGTTACAATACACTTTTCAGATACTATTTATCTCTTTGTCATAGAATTCTTGGCAGTGCAGTTGTGTTAAAATATTTCCATAATTCCCTCGA
Source organism: Sepioteuthis lessoniana (assembly GCA_963585895.1). Lineage (NCBI taxonomy): Eukaryota > Metazoa > Mollusca > Cephalopoda > Myopsida > Loliginidae > Sepioteuthis > Sepioteuthis lessoniana. Next base: position 120,297,700 of record OY757904.1, on the reverse strand, counting down.
GTTGAAAGTAATATTGTCGCAATATCATAACTTTATAATGTGTGAGAATCTTCGTTATTCTTCGTTGCGGGGGGTTCATTTTTTTTGTTTTGCTTGGGGGTTGGTGGGATCCTGTTAATATTTAACGATTGTAATAAATGCTTAATGAACTAAGCACTGATTACACGTTCAGGCGCTAAATGTATTTAGGTGTATATCTAAAGTATTCATTTAACGATATTTTGATTTTTGTTGAAATAAATGTCGATCAAAAGTTTTCCCATAGATATTTTTTGTTTAAGAAAGTTCTTTTAAAATAATTTATATCATTTGATGTGTAATTATATAAGACAATTCATAGTTACGGTAAATAAAATCGAACAAACTTAATGATGGAAAAGATAAAATTTATTCAATAACACTTCAAGGGAAATTCAAACGTATGGAGATTTCATGTACGATGTCATAAGTTTTCGACTATCTCCTCCAGTTCTGGTAGTTGTCAAGATCTTTTGGCAAAGCATCGGCTGCATTCCTCTTGGTAATTCTTCTGCCATGTTTTCATCTGCATTACCGTCAGTACATTCTTTAGTGAATTATCACACAAATGCACGCCGCATAGTCTGGTTCAACTATATCTGAGAATACTCTAACACACAAAATGCCTTTTCTTTTCGAGCGAATGGCATTTATATATATGTAAAGAAAAATATTATAAAACATTAAAGATAGAATTATATTTTGTTTCTAAAAATGCAGGCAATATTTAAAAGAATTTGATCGAGAATTAGTCAGGTCATTTGATTGCAAACTGATACAATTTTCTGAAACGACCCTCTATTGTTCAAATAATCTTAGAGACATGGATTCAAAAGGAAACGTGGATATTTAAGTGTAGGTGACTAGCTAGATGATGTTTACTCGTTTTTAAATGTTTTCTTCAACAATATTATAGAAAATAGATGTAAATAGGATATGACATAGGATGTGTTTATTAAAAGTGCCAGTACACATATATGTACTGCAGTAATAGAATAGAACGATCAACTATTCAACAAACAATAATCTGCAGTATATACTTCTGTATAAGTCGACTTTCTATTTAAAAAAAAATACCGTAGAACTACACATGCAAAATAAGTTTTTCACAGATGAACAACAAAGGAACGTTTCATAAAAACAGTGAAAAGCTGTTCCTCCTGTGGTATTGAACGTGCTAATATACTTGTATAAAAACACTATCAGATATGACAAACAAACGGCTATTGTCCGTGATGTAGTGACTAATGTGTGGGTCTGTGATATCTTAATAGTTCAATACTGTCACATCTATTCTTCTGTAAGAAAGGATTTTGCATTAAATAGCCCTTTAAGTTTGATATGCCATAAAAAACAACCAACAAAACAAGGGAAAAGACACCGCAATAAAAGAGCTCATAGATTTATTCGCTTCCAACGATCTTAGATTTGACATGAAATCATTTTATAACTTGTTGGGCACACTCGAATCCAGACTCTTGTCGACCGTCACATAAAAATGATTAGTTTTCTAAGTGTAACCAATACGGGTCCCTCCAGGCTCAAAACAATAGACTGCGGAGCAAACATTGCCAAAGGAAAGGCCTCCTGGGATAAAATGATCTACTTTAAATCATTTACACTGCCCGAATGTCCGATGAAATCTGAAAAGAAATGTCCCGTTTTGAAGGTCTAATTCTTTAGTATATATATATATATATATATATATATATATATATATATATATATATATATATATATATATATATAGCACCGACATATGAATGTGAAATATTTTTTACAGGCTTCAATTCAGGCAGAACTAAAAGAACTGAAAACAAAGTTTGCTCTGAAATTAAACTTTTAAAAAGTTACAATAAAGCAAAAGTTGACCTTTACTCGAGTGCCATTGGAGTTCGCAAAAAAAATGTTGGATTAAAAGTCGAGAAGAAAGGGTGACGACGAGTTCAGGTCTCTAAAAGAAAAAAAAAGAATCAGAATGGAGGTCATAGAATGATCACTCACTTTAATATAGTTGCAATATCTTACCAGACAGTTCTCAAAAATAAGGGACAATAAATTTTAGCCTATATCTTACTGAGAGTCTTAGTAGCGACGGAATTTAAGTGTTTGATTGCTTCTCTGTTTCCTGCAGCAAAAATGACTGCTTCTTTTTAAAAACACCAACTCTAGTGTTTGACTCATTTCTGAACCTATCCGATAGCCTTCCCCCTGATTGATATTTTCTTTTTTGTGGCGGTATTACATGGGTTGTTATCAGGTTCAGTTTTTAAGGAATGCAGCCACTAAATTATACAGGAGGTTATCTTAAAAAGATTTATTTATTGATTAATTCACGAGGCATGTCAATCTGTCAAGGTTTTTCCCATACCTAGATACTAGATATTAGAGAATCGCGTTCAATGTATGTTCATGCATACATTTTGGTATGTTTTTTTTTCTGGTGTTGTAGAGGTGGAATGTATTTAGTTATTTCAGTGTATATGCATCCGTATTTTATGGGTATTGCTCTTAATATTATTTCCACCACTAATACAACTTTACAATCGCGTAAAAGAAATGGAATTGAACACATCGAAAATTAAACAACAAACAATTTAATATACATAAAATACAATGTGAAAACAAATAAAAAACATGATGTGTAAATGGCCTTTTGGAAAAGTTTGGCTTGTTAGAAGAAAATAGATTTGTTTACACGTGTGTGTATGCTGAGATGTTAACAGAGTCTGTAAATAAGTAGTTCTTACTTACATTAAGTTCATATCGTGTTTTATGATTGTGGCGACAGCGTGTCGCGTTGATGAAAGAAGGTTTGCCGGGTTTTTCTTTTGAACGTGATTCGCGGCCATCTGTAGCTAGGTCATGAACTTGGCTGTGGAAGAAAAGGAATTTGCCTTACAGAGTATCGGCTACTGCTTTACTGACTTAGTAACTTAGTGAATGACTAACTGACTGCGTGTTACTTATACCCTAAAAGTGGATCAAAGAATCGTCCTAAAATTTTTGTGCGTAGACATTTATTGACCAATCAGATTTGTATTTTACTATTTTATTTTAGAGCCTAAATATTTTCTGTTAATTGATTTCCGATCCTGTTTTTCTAGAATGTTCTTATTCTATGTTTTAGCTGATTGGTTGAAAAATATAAAAAGGTAACTTAAATGCAAACGCAGTTTTGATCCTAAATTTCAAGAATGTTCTTATGTATCTTTTTATTGCTTATTTTAAGACTTGAGAAAATATGTATACGATAAGGTATTACGATTTTTCACACGGAACTACCGAATAGCAATAATTTTGAAACAGATCTATTCGACTCATAGATTCATAACAGGTTCTACCATTCCTAGTCATAGTGAACCTTGAATTAATGGCAATGAAACGATACTTTCAACTCCCTGATATCCAGGACTAGAGCCTGATTATACACAAAATAATCATTTTTGTAGTTTTGTAGGTGGGGTGTCTTTCCCCTCGGCAGGAGTTACATTCAGCGTATCTAAAGCCCATTCAATAGAACGTTAAATTAAATATTAGTACAAATAGAAATGAAAAGTGGATTACTTAAATACATTTACATATTTGGACACTTTTGTACTTTTTTGCTACTACTGCATTTTGGGTAAGCTGTGTAAGTGAATCTATCGGATCAACATGGCATTAGACAGAAGATTAGTGATTTTTTCTCCTATGAAATAACCGAACGTCTAACTGCAGTCACAGAATATTTTCTGAAAAAAAATTTTAGACAAAACAAAAACGACTATGCATACGAACAACATATATCCATTAGAACACTACTTTGTTGAATTTCGTTAAATTCTTTTACCAGCGCGAAGAGCGATGCGGTTTGGACATGTGGTTTGAGTGTGGGTTAGGGTTATCTTTCAGTGGCATTTTTTTTTAAACGATAGGGTAAGAAACAAATAGTGAAATGATGACTTTACCCCACCCATACCAAGTCGTAGCCCTACAAAACTCTATTTAAATCCATAAAATGACAAGACGGTAGATGACAAAGCAACCTATGAAAGAATTCCCATGTGCCCCCTGGAAGCAAAGCGTCAAAAGAGGGTCAGTATAATATTGTCTTTAAGTCTTCTTCCATTTGAAATGTATGAAGAATTTTTACCAAAATTGTATGTTCTTTTGTTTGTAAAATGACGAATGCACACTATCTGTATTTCGAATCTAAAGTCAATTTTACCGAAAACTTGGTATAAAATTATATATATATATATATATATATATATATATATATATATATATGTTGTTTTTTTATTAGATTCTACCAAGTGGCAAAAAAAATTTTGATAATAAATACCTGTAAAGCAAGAGAGTGACGGTGATACCATTTGAAATTTATGCAATTGGAACGGTCCCCAAAGGCATGGAAAGAGCGCTGTAAGAGTTGGAAATCAGATGACGAATCGAGAATACACAAACTTCAGCATTGTTCAGATCGGCTAGAATGCAGAGAAGACTGCTGGAGACCAATTAAGACTTGCAGTCACTCAGACTCCAGTGAAAGACTAGCAGTTTACCCTTGTGAGAAAAACGCGCTGGAAGTATAATAATAATAATAATAATAATAATAATAATAATAATAATAATAATAATAATAATAATAATATTTTGTCGGTAAAATGGATTGCATAGTTTTATCCATTCCTGAACTCGAGGACTACATTAAAAAGAGTAAAGAAGGACTAATAACAGCAGGCAATAACAGCATTGGCAATATGAGTACAAATTGAAAAATAATGAAAACTAGCAAACAGAAATGGGAAGAAAAAACAGCTTCATGTATATTTGTGGCGACAATCTGGTGACGTTGCACACGAGGAGAAGTGTACATCGCAACGAAAGGGATGTCTTAAGAGAGAAACTGAATCTCTGAAAATAGTAGCACAAAACCACGCTATAAGGATCAACCACGCTATAAGGATCAACCACGCTATAAGGATCAACCACGCTATAAGGATCATTTATGTTAAAGCAAAGATCAATGATACGCAAAAGAAGAGCAAGTGTAAGTTATGTGAACAAGAAGATGAGACAAAGAATCAGATAACTAAGCAAATTCAGCAATCTAGCATAAAAGAAGTACCAGAGTTGGTACGACTGGTTGGGAAAGGGGACCTACAGTAAGTTGTGCAAGAGACAGAATTTTGACCATATTACCAACTGGTATACACACAAACCAGAATCTGTTCGGGAAAATGAAAAACAAAATATTTGACATTCAAACGGGTCAGCTAATTCTTGACAGAAGACTAGACCGAGGGCTTAATAACAAAAAAAAAAAAAGTCTCGGGAATTTTCTCTTTCCTGAGAACCACTGATGGAAAATTAATGAAAGCGAAAAGATTGATAAATACTTCGACCTTGCCAGAGAACTAAAAGCCAGTGGAATATGAGAACGACTCTGATATAAATTGTTGTTGGTGCGTTGAGAACGGTCCCTAAAGAGATTGGAACCATTGGAAATTAGTGGATAAATGGAGACCATTTAACCTACAGTATTGAGATCGGTTGAAATACTAAGAAGAATCCTAGAAACCTGAAGAGATTTGCTGTCAGTGAGACTCCAAGAAAAGACCCTTTGGTTAACTCTCGAGTCAAATATATGAACAACAACATGAACAGCAACAACAATAATATATCAAAATAACAATAATATGCACAACCCAGAATCCGTCTAGGAGAATGAGATGCAAAAAGTTGTCAGTGATTTTGAGATGATCACTTAATCTCATCCTGATGACCAGGCCAGGTAATAGTGAAAAAAAAAATAACCTGCAGAAAAGTAGACTTTGTCGTCCAGGCAGACCACAGTGTAAAATTAAAAGAAAGTGGAAATAAAGATAAATACAATGAAATTATTAGAAAACTAAGAATAAACAGTCGAACACGAAATGGCAGTAAAACCAATTGTAATAAGTACACTTTAAACAATTCACAAAGGATTATTGGATTATTATAATCTGTAAGAATAGTTTGAAGAGTCCTGGAGATTAGAGGAGACTTGCTGTCACTTAAACTCCAGTGAAAAATCACCAGCTAATGATGCTATGAAAAACTGTCAAAAGACTAACAATGATAATAGCAAATTGTCTTAATGCACCATTTGGTAAAAGCAATAAAAATCTAACAACTAAAGTAAAAACAATGTTGAAAATGAAAATGTGAAGTAAAAATATTTATAGGTACGTAAGCGTCATACTTTAGACGTTTCACATGAGCTTACCTGAAAATGGTCACGAAATAGATGAGAGAAACTAAATCTTTTTTAATTGCTACACAAAATGATAGCATCAGGATTAATTAAAATAACGTAAAAAATGATAATGGGGAATTCATGGTGATAAACAGGAAACATTTTATCTTATCATAAGTGAGTGCAGCAAAGTAGCTCAAATGAAATGCAAGAATGAACACAATTTTGTTAGTGATCCACTAAGATTTCACCGTTCTGAAACACGGTATCAGCACAAACCAGAATACATCCTTGCAAATGAGACCCATAATATTCTATTGGATGTTGAGATAGAAGCGGAAAAACCTGACCCCAGCAAAAGACTCCACCTAACTTTAATTAAAAGAAAAAAAAATCATCTCGATGATTTTGCCATTCCATTAGACCATAGAGTATAAACGCAGAAAGGCGAAAAACTGAAGAAATATCTTAACCTTGCAACCAGACAGAAAACTTTGCAGACCATGAATGTTATAGAGATACCAGTTTTTGTCTGTCCCCTTGGAAGAAATTCCAAACACCTGAAAGACTTAATGAAACTTCGCTAGGGTACCGAGAATAATCCAGATCTTATAAAATTTGCTACCACTCAGATTTCAGTGAAGTAGTCACTTCCATTTAAATAAAATAATTCTCGAAAGGAGTAAAATACTTATCTTCTAAAAACTGTCTTGAAGTTCCGTGATTGCATAGCCATTAATGATTATCCTGAATTTTTGATAATTTGCAGATAGTAAGGAGATGAAGTACCCGAGTACAGGAGATAGAAATGAAAAGCTTAGGTTGAAGCTCGTTATTTGATAAAATTTGCGGTCATTTATAAACTCTTACAAAATGATAATTGTTATTATAAATGATAAATTCCATAAAATAGAAACTGCATTCGCTACTCATTATTGCTAATAAATTTTCACTGAAATTTTTGCGTTGATTTTTTTAAAATTTAAGTGAGAGACACATAAAAGATTTTATGATTTTAACATCTTTCCAAGAATATTTGTTTTATCTAAATAATTATGTTATAATTTTACGTATAACAATTATTAGTCATGTAAGGTTATGTACTTTCTTATTTGTGGATAACAAATAACACGTTATTTTCTTATCTTTTCAAGATTAAAAATCCAGTTCCCTAAGATTTGTAATGTATTAAACGCTTACCACCACCGGTTAAACCCTGTGAACCAAGGTTCAACCACTAGAATTCGCTGAGTATGTGAAATAAACTGTAATACCAGGGATTTTTGAAAGGTTTAGATAGTTAAATTGTATTTCATATAAGACAAGGAATAAATTAATTTGCAGAGCTAATGAACTCCACCTTATAGAAGTCAGCTACGACTTAAACTATGATAGATCATTTCGACATTAATTCTTGACTAAAACTTCGTGCATTCCTCTTTTTGAAATTGGAATAGTAGGAGCTCCACCATCTTAATAAAGTCAAATGGATTTTCTGTTAACATGTGCATGCCTTTTGCCTTTCTTGATGTAAAGTCGTCTTTCTTCTAATCTTTGTTACTGTCAACATTCTTCAAGATTCGTGACAACATATTATTAGAAATAAATTTGAGTAAATAGACCCCTTGTCTCTATGATGAAGTTTATTTTACCCTAAGCTGTATATATGCGTGTGTCCCACCTAACTGTATTAGATACAAGGTCTTTTTTTATAGAGGAGGTTTAGCAAAGAGGAAGTTCTTACAGGAGCCAATATTTGAGCACTGCTGGATGATGCTAATCAAAGGATCCCAAAGTGCAATGTGAATAATACAAAGCTTTTGGAAGTCTCCAGCTACAAATTCCACATAACTTTGCAAGTCATAATTTAATATGGACCCGAATGTTTAGTGTTAAGCTTGTCACTGATTCTTTGTCCACCCGAAGGAGGTGAATTTATTTAATACATAGCTATGCCAAATGTGCTGGTTCTGCTTGCTGTGAAATTAATAGACCAGTTCATATAAATCGGCAAAACTATCTCATCTGCAGAAAGCAATGTTAACATAGGTATAGATAAATCGTAAAGTACGGTTGACAGGGTAACTACCCTGGGGAATGTTGATCTCTCAGATAGAATAAAAACGAAGGTTTTTCAATCTCTAGCTGTGTGACTACTATTGAGCGGTTGCACTCTTACGACGCGGTTGGGGAAAAGCCTAGATGGGAATTGTACTGGTATGTCTGAGCTGCTTGGTACAAATCCTGGAAGCATCACGTTACAAAACAGCAGCTGTACGGCCAATTACTATGAATCACACAAACCATCTAAAGTAGATGAACAAGACATGGTAAACATTGCTGAAGAAGCAAGGACGAATTGATAATCGACATTCACCTACTTACAACAATACATGAATCATATTAGCAGGAAATGAACCTAGCTTTAATTTCATGACTAATTGAAGTTTTTCTGAGTCACTAAACTGCCCCAGTTTGAATTATAAAATAAAATTGAATTTAATGAGACTAATTTCATGGGATTTAAGATGTTGCTCTCGTGTGGATGTATGCATTGCAATTTCTTGGGATGATTTTTTCATGGCATATCAACTTTTGTTGGTTATTTAATGCTAAAGCCATTCTCCTAGAACATTAGTGGTACTATTTAGTTGGGAGGATAAGAGGGTTCATACCTTTCCCAGGGGTATTTGCCCGAAAGTGAACGTAATAGCGCGACTGGAGTACGAACTCGTTTACTACGATTCCGCTGTCATCACTTTAACCATTATACAACAAGGACACTTCCATATGCATTGCAAGTGATTTGGTCCAACATAATTATTTTATTTAAGATGGGCAATCTTCTGATTAAAATAAATCATCTGAAATTTGCAGACCTGGTTACATATTTTGGTGGCAATATTTAAACAACTGAGAGTGATGACAATGTACGAATAGGTAAAGCATGGACAGTAATCGATGGGTCACTGATTTATCTCATGAAATAATACGGCAATTCTTCAAAATTGTAACCGTTTCCGAATATTGTACGGTTGTACCATATTTATTTTAAGGAGACGTATAGAGAAAAAGTTTAATGCGAACTATATTAGGATATTCCTTGGTAATTTTCTTTTATTCTGGAAGGACCAACCTAAAAACAGGAGCTTTACGGTCATACCGGGGCATTGACCTAATGAGTAGAGTGTTCGCCAAGGGTACGGGAGACCGGAGTTCAATCTCAGGTCGAGTCATATCAAAGAATCAAAAATGGTACTCGACGCTTCCTTGCTTAGTACTCAGCACTATAAGGGTAAAATGGAGATATCCTGAGAATGGAGTAGTGCCCTCCCCAACACCTCGGTGTAATAGCTATTGAAAAAGAAACCTTCGGGACTAAGGTTGCCAACTTTACTTACTTTATTTTCTATGTCGTAACCACCATAGTAAGACACGCTGGGCACTTCTGGCTAGGTAAGAACGTACTCATGAATAATCTATTCTTACGAATTGGTGCAGATTGACACAGCATCACAAACTTATATTAATCAAATCTGTACAGACATTTGATATCGTCTATTGGAAATAGCAAGAAGGAAGGATGGCGAGAGAGGGTCAAAAGATCCATGCTGTCAACGCGCCTAGTGGATGATAATGATGATGATTATGATTAGGCATCTTCTTAGTATACTCATTTCCATACAAGTGACTTTTTATAACAGTAAAAGGAACAGTGACAAACAGTCCAATAAAGGAGAATGTAAAGAATCATTTTCGTATTTAAAAAAAAATGTCTCACAAAATGATTCATTTGAAAAAACAAGTTAAATTTTCAAAAAATGGAAATTGTTTAACTATTTCAATTTTGAATTTCATTCAAAAGGAAATGAATATTAAAAATTTATTGAAATTAACTGAGTATGTTATATAATTAAGGAATAATTCTTTTTATATTAATCATTTTTCTTTAATTATATTTCAACATTCAGTTTGTTTGGGCTTTGAACAATTCGGGTCAAGAGCCCAGGTGCATAGTTTATGATCGTGAGCAAAGGATATGACAATCACCATTGACATAATAAACCCCCAGAAAGAAAATGGGGCTAGAGTGTGGATGACATCATGCCTGGAAGAGATGGTCCTTAGGATTTGAGGATTTTGAAAAGAGTCAGTTGAGAAGTTGAGATTGGACCACTGAGGTAGAGAGTTGAGTTCTCTACCGTTGAAGCATGTACTTGGGTTTTTGGGATTTGTACCAACAGAGATCTTAAACATCACTAGATGCACCGCGCGTCAGTATAGTATGGTGAGCCTAGTATGGTTAGCATAGACTTTTAAGAATTGAGTCTCTCTCCTAGTCTTGCCATGGACCGAAGTCAAGAAATCAATAAACCGTTCGTATCTGAAACAACAGAGTCAACCTGTATTTGTATTTGACTGTATATGAATATGTATATCTATAACGTTTGTGATTGATCTCATCACGGTATACAAAAAGTAGAAATAATGACGAAAAATGCAGCGATAGAAGGGAATCTCTGTTATATAATGGTGTTAGTGTATTTTATCGCTTTATTTTTAGGATTTAGATTGGCTCCAAAATCGACAAATAGTTGATTAATTTATTCATAATTCTAATTGCTGAATAAAACAGGATTTCTAATAATCTAAGAGGGAAAATATTGTCCTTCAAATTTTACGATGCAAATCAGATATTGTCTGCAGTCTCAACCAAAGTCAATTTTAGAATGAATGCGTTGATTGGTCGAGATATGCCAAAATACAGATTCAAATATGAATGATTTATCAAAAAAACATCGGGAAATAATTAAAATAAACCTTTATTCTTGTATAAAGTCAAAAATTTAATGATAACTAGTCAGCATAGCTCGTACGATTTTACATCAATTACATTTTCTGATTCTGAAGACTTGAATGAGGATCACTCAATCCTTTTAAGTTAAAAACTGCTGATTTGCATCGAGAGCAATTTTATTATGTGCTTTAACCCGATAATTTGGACAGGGTGCTTAATGTTGTACACAGATGAGTCAGAATATTTTTGTAGAATAAGGATTACACATGAATGAACACTTTTGTTATTTTGGAAATTAGTCAACAGATCTTACCCAAAATTAACAATTCGTATTATAAACATGGATTCAGAGGAAATAGTAAGTATTTAAAAAAAGTAATTTTCAAGTCCATTTCATTCTCAATGTAAAAATAAAAAATAATAACTGACGTGTCAGAATGTAAATGAGAATTCTTCCATCACCGACGTACATCCGTGCTGACACCTGCACAAATGTGGTCATATCACTTCCTATAACCTTGGGAAAGGGGGTTATATGTCAGAATAAATTGCACTATATGAGCTGTTAGTGTAAAGGCCCTTATATATATATATATATATATATATATATATATATATATATATGGCAAATTATTTGATTTCCATTCTAAAAAAATGTTGATTTTTTTATGAAAAAATAGGTTAGGGAGGCTGTCATTTTCGTATTTGTAATTTTGCATTTATTAACCTATCAGTGTTTTACGTGCTGTTCTGCAAAATACTTTGACCAAAATATTCTTCTCAATACAGATTGCTAATTCTTTCGGAAATTTCACGTGGTTAGCACTTCTCAGGCACCAGAAAATGGATGCCCACAGTTCGATTTGCAGCCATTTTGAATTGCCACTTCATAAATATTTTTTGCGCTTATACTTATTGTTGCTTTAAAACAATTCCAAACAGTAATGTTTATATCTAAAGATAAAATTCTAAACAAAAAATCGACTTTGCTTTAAAAGAGATATCTCTAAATGTATTGAATTACTGGAGTATATATATATATATATATATATATATATATATATATATATATATATATATATATATATATATATATCAATGTAAATAAGAAAGGTTTGCAAGAGATGTTCTTGAGGATACTACAGATGAACGAGTATACAACCCAGGAAAACACATTTCTATGAGTGAAGAAAAAATTAATAAACACCATTTTTTAAAACAAAAATATTTTAAAATTAACGTAAATATCGTGACATAATTAATTTTGGAAATAATATTACCCTAATGAGAATTCATTTCCCACACGGACTCAATCTGAATCATTATCTGACTGATGACACAGTTAATGATTTGTAAAAGAGAAAAAACAAAACTATGAGGAAAATTGTTTTTAGGAAGGTGATTAAAATGCATGAGGCCTCAGAGAATTATTTTTTTTCCATTTCCGCATGAGTTTGTGAAGGGTGCGCATGGTGGAATTTGAAGTATATTTTGTTATATGTTAAATACTGTTTTTTTTAAATCTTTTGAATGTATATTACAGCTTTGGCAAGATAAATGTTAATGACTCTTCTTTATTAAAGAAACAATAGGAAAGAATTAAACAAACAACCTCTCAAGAATTAACCCTAATTCTCGGATAAAGTCGGAAAATAAATGATTACTAGTAAGGAGGGCTCGTACAATTTTCCATCAAATACAGTTTCTGATTCCGTAGACTTGAATGAGGATCACTTAATCCTTTGAAGTGGAAGACCGCTTATTTGCATTGAGCGTAATTTTATTACGTGCTTTAGCCCGTTAATTTGGGCAGGGTGCCTTTTATTGTATACAGTAGAGTCAGAATATTTTAGTAAACTAATGATTTCCTGAAAGGAATGGTGAAGGCAGTCATGAGACAAATGAAACAAATAACAAGAAAATTAATGATACTGTTCAAGGCCAAACACCCGAGAAATTATATAAACAGACTCTGTATAAAGAAAAGTGGGAGGGAGATGAGTCATCAGCATGGAGGATTACGTAGATTTATCTTTACATGGAGTCAAGGACTACATTAAGAGAAAAGAAAGACTAATTAGAGAAGCAAGTAATATCATTAGCAACATAAGAACAAGCAGAATAAAAATAAACCAGGAAAGAGCAATGTTAAGAAAAACAACTGTATGACTATTTCAAGAGACAAACTAGATAATTTGTATGCTAGAAGACTTGGATATGACTAAGAAATTGGAATCTTATCAAAGAACGATGAAAGAAAAAGTTAAAAAAGATTACCTCATGAGAACGAAAAACTCCGCGAAGCCAAATTAAAAGACAAAATTTAATCACAGGGATAAATACTTGGGTAGTTCCCCTCGTAAGATACTGGGGACCATTCTTAAAGAATCGAGAGAAGAACTTCAACAAATAGACCAGAGAACAAGAAAACTCATGACGATGCATATGGCCTTAGATCCTAGAGATGACATAAATACTCCATGTGTCAAGAAAAGAACGGAGAAGTGTACTTGCCTGCATCGATACAACAACTGGAAGACTATATAGAAAAGCGCAGATGAAGACTGATTACAGCAAATAGAAACAACACAAACAAAACAAGCATCAACAAAACAAAAATGAACAGAAAAGAAAAACTGTAAGAAAAATAACTAAATAGATATTTCCGACTATAAACAAGGAAATCTTACACAAGAAAACTTGTACGTGACTAAGTAAGGGAAGGCTTAATAGATAAACTGAATCTCTTTTGAAAGCAGCACACAGCAACGCCATAAGGGCTAACTATGTCAAAGTAAGAATACACAAGACGCAACAAAATAGCAGGTGTTGATTATGTGGTGATAAAGACAAAACGATCAGTGACAAAAAAAAAGCGAATGCAGTAAGTTAGCGCAAGAAGAGTGTAAGAAAAGACAATGACTGCATGGGGAAAGGGATCCAATAAGAATTGTGCAAGGAATTAAAATTCGATCATAAGAACTAATGGTATATGCCCAACACAAAATCCATCCTAGAAAATTAGATTCCGAAGGTTCTCTTGGACTTTAAGTTACAAACAGATCACCTTATCTTGGCCAGATGATCAGACCTAGTGATAGTAAACAAAAAGAACAATAAATACCTAGACCTTCCTAAAGAACTTAAAAACAATGATGATGACAATTGTAAGTAGCGCGATGGGTACAGTTACGTAAGAATTTGTAGATAATAAAATTAGAAAATAAGTGGACGTGTAGAAACCATTGAAATTAAAGAATTATTGAAACCGACCAGAATACTTGGGAGCGCCATGGAGACTTGCTACCACTCAGGCTCCTGTAGAAAAACCTCAGCTAAGGCTCGTGTGAAAAACGCTCAAAAGAGTAATGATAATAATAATAATAATACATATTATTATTATTATTATTATTAGTATTATTATTATTATTATTATTATTATTATTATTCAGATGATCAGTTATTGTCAACAAAAAAAGAAAACTGCTGAATTGTGGGCTTTGCCGTTCCAGCAGTTCACAGGCTAACACTGAAAAAAATTGAAAAGAAAAATAACTACCTAGACATTGCTAAAGAATTGAAAAACATAGGATATGTAATTGACATTGATGCAAATTGTAAATGGCATACTCGGTATAGTCATCAAAGTTTTGGTACAGAGATTAGAGGACTTAGAAATAAAAGAGCGAGTCGAGACCAACCAATCGACAGTATTGTTGAGATCGGCCACAAAACTAAAAATAGTCCTGAAGACTTTAGGAGACATGCTCGCACTCAAACTCTAGTAAAAAACATCGGCTAAAGCGGTGGTGAAAATCCCTCAAAAGAGAAAAGACTATGATAATACTTTGACTTCAAAGAGGCATGAGATGTGGCCTCACAAAGTTAGTTAATAGCCAACCTCAAAATCTACAAGATATCCGAAAAGGTAATAATGTTTGTCGAGGAAACCAAGAAAAACTTGAAAGTGGAATTAACAGTTGGAAGAAAAGGATCAGCATAGGTGAAAATCTAAGTAGGTATATTCAAGGGAAATGCGCTATCACTGTTACTATTTATAATGGTGAGGATGCAACTCAGTCACTTATGAAATGAATAGGCGGTAACAAACTTACTAAATCGCAAGAAAAGATTAAAAAACAAATGTACATGGACGAACACAAAGTCTTTGTCAAAAATAAAACAGATCCTTAATTCGGATAGTGAAAATATACAATCAGATTATAGGGATCAAATTTGGCATTGGAAAATACGCCATGCTAAGCGGAAATATGAATCATTTCTAAGACCTTGATAGAGAACAAAAAATATTGCATATGAGGTAAAAGTGATACGAAATATTATTTGTGCTGTCGGAACAATCCAAAAAGTTTTGGATAAAGAGACTGGAAGATCTTGAAATCAGAGAACCAGTTGAAAACATCTAAACTACAACATCACAAAGATCCGCCAAAACAGTGGGAAAAGTCCAATGGATTTGAGAGACTTGGTGCTTTTCTAACTCCAGTGGAAGACCATCAGGTAATGTTGGTGTAAAAATACTCTCAAAGAAGTAAAATACTACTACTACTACTACTACTACTACTACTACTACTATTTTTTTATTATTAATAATAATAATAATAATAATAATAATAATAATCATAAGAAGAAGAAGAAGAAGAAGAAGAAGAAGAAGAAGAAGAAGAAGAAGAAGAAGAAGAAATGATGATGTGTAAGGTCTTACATATGACATAGACATCCTATATGCTTGAAGAAAGGGTAGGAAATAGCGTCGATTGATGGATACAACGACTTAAAGACAACATACAAAGAGCAAAGAAAGACTAATTATAACAAAGAGAAACAACGCAACCAACTCAAGGATCCATTAAACACCAATAACTAGAAAGCAAAAGTGGGAGAAGAACAATAGTATGCATATTTCCAGCGACAAACAAGCGAAATCTCACACTTGAAAACTTGTACATGACTTGTACGGTAAACTTTAAGAGATTAACCGAATCACTTCTGAACGAAGAAAAAAGTAGCACAATAAAGACAAAAAATGTTAATATTTAGCAAAAGAGCAAATATAGATTTTGTGTTGGTTGACACGAAATGGATAATCACATGATAAGCAAAAGCAGCAAATTAGCACGAAAAAGAATGTAAGACAAGATAACATTGGACGTAGAAAAGCAGCCACTTGGTGCTGTGCAAGGAATTGATATTTGACCAGAAGATATGAGCAGATCACCTAATCTTGACCAGACGACCAGACTTAATGATTGTCAAAAAAAAAAAAAAAAAGAAGGAAATAATGAACTTTGGCGTCCCGGCAGACCACACTGTAAGAAATTGAAAAGAGAGATAAGTACCAAGTCATTGTGAATGAACTGAAAATTCTGTGGAACATGAAGATGATGGTAATACCAGTTGTTGATAGTCTGCTTTGAACAATCTCCAAAATAATGGTAAAGTGACTGGAAGACTTGGAAAAAACTGGTCGTGTGGAGACAATACTTAAGTAAAGTTTGAGCCCATTGTAAAGGATGACCCAAAGGCTCCCTTTTCAATAGCTACTACACCAAGGTGTAGGTGAGGGCGCTACTCCATTCCGAGATGTGCTCCAGTTTACCCTTGATCCTCACCTTATAATGCTAATTGTTAAGCAAGGCGGCATCAAGTACCATCTTTTGAATCTTTGGTATGACTCGACCTGTGACTGAACCCCATTCTCCCGGACCATTGGCGAGCACTCTACTGATTACTGACTACAGTATTATTGAGATTGGCAACAACACAAAGAAAATTACTGGAGACCTGAGTAGACTTGGTGTGACTCAAATTTCAGTAAACGACCACCTGTTAAACAAAAGTGAAAAACACCCGGGGAGTTAAAATCAGACGAAAGAGTGAAAATAAAAGAGAACGAAAAAAAAAATAGATACCTAGACTTGGCTAGAGCACTAAAAGAAGAGTCCTCGAAACTTAGGATGACTTGATGTCGCTCAATCTCCAGTAGGAAACCATCAGATTACGCTGGTAGTAAAACAACTCTTAAAATAGTAAAATAATTGTAGAAATGAATAAATAGATGAACGAGACAATAATTAATTAAAGCTAACGGCATAAACAAATTAACAAATCATCAATCTAGTACAACTTTGCTACATAGATACAAACGCAGAATGTACCGCTAATTCGGTCGCATTTCCATCGCCTTCACACAACAGTATATAATGGGATAGCAACCACATGGCAACCACTTGGTTTAATCACATTGTCTAGAATAGAAATGTTACCGACCGCCTTTGACTACGCTTTAACGCTTACATGCTAACAATATATATATATATATATATATATATATATATATATATATATATATATATGTCTGTGTGTGTGTGTGTGTGTGTGTGTGTGTGTGTGTGTGTGTGTGTGAATATGCGCGTGTGAATGTATTTAACATCCTCTCCACACGGGTAGGAAGTTACATAATGTCACTTTTTAAGCTGAATCTAACAGGTGAGAATTCAAAGATTTCCTTCTCCGAGACTGGTGGCCAAACCAAGGCCACAAAAATCCACTCTGTCCAACAATTTACCCATAATTTGTGGGAGAATTATATGATTCATACCTTTCCCAAATGTATTAGTTCTATGTCAAATGACATCAACCACGGGCAAGTTTTGAACTCGTGTTGTCGTATCAATTTCCTACGACGATAAACATTACACCAGCGGTACCACTTTCTCTCTCTCTCTCTCTCTCAATATATATATATATATATAGTATTTTAAAAAGACTTCACAGTAATGTGGGATTTTTTCTGAAGTTCACCATCGGAGGTGAAAATAAAATAAATAAAAAGAGGGCGGAGTCGTAAGCAGGAGATAGATAAAGCAAAGACTGGTAAATATAGAGGTATTTATCAGAGTGCTGGCAGTTCGGTTATGGGCTGTGACCGTGATTCTTTTTTGGAACATTTGGGCTTTGGCTAAGTAGATTGTGGGGAAGATACAGCCATCGTCAGGGATATAAAATTTCATTAAAACTTGACCAACAAAAACCGAATATCTAAATGAACTAAAAAGAAAATCGTCCTGAAGTATGAAAGAGTAGAAAAGAAAATAAATGTCTTAGTTTTTGTTATATATATATTTTTTCAATCCATTTTCAATTTCAATATTATTCTCACCTGGTGGAATCCGGGGCGTTGGAATGGGAGATGATTTTAGATTGTAACAGTCGACGAGATTTTTTGCAATTAATGGTTTTATTTACAGTGGCCTCGGTAAGATGGAAAGTGTGTTTAAAATTTACCATGTAAGATAAAAAAGCATTTCAATCGTCATTTACATTAATAGATCGTTTATGTTCGTAAATTCCTTTTCTATATTACGTTGTGTTTCACAAACACAATATTAGTCACAATATTTACTGGGAATAGAATATATGCCTGCGTGAGAAATGGTTATGTTGTCAGTGTGTTTCGAGATGTTAGTGAGATTTTAAATGTTTTGTGATGTGGTTTTGATACTCGGTATTTCTAATTTAGTCAATTTGTCATAGAAAGTTTTTTGTGTAAGTTAATGGGTAGACATATAGGTCTATGAGTAATAGGATTTGTGGAAGTCTTTTTCTTTACTTTTTTTTACCAATGTATGTTGGGAGCTTTCTTTCTAGCGTTTAATATGTATAACTTCGATAATATGAAATGTTCGATATATTTGAATTCTTCATCTCGGTGTTTTGGACTTTATATTCTATGCGCTTGTGTTGTATACTCATATGCTGATGCATAACGACACAACAATAAAGACGAGGAACACAGTCTTTTAGAAAAATATACCTCTCAATTTATTTGAAAGGGTTGTGTGTGAGAGGGAGTTGGAGACAGAACTGCAACATATTGACCCCCCAGCTCCTCCGGACGTGGCAGTGTGTCTTTCTCGTTCTCCAGGGCTGCTCAACCGGAGGCCCGGGGGCCCAGCTCTCTGTTGGATGCTGTTTTCTCTATAGCATCATTTCTCCAACTCTTCTGATCACCAAACTGTTTGATCGGGGGTCACGATGGCCCCTTCTGCCGGGTGCTGTTTTCTCCAACACTCTGATCTTCAAACTGGTTGAATTTCCTGTGCACTGAGTTATATAATAGTTCAGCACCCACTTAATCTCTTCCCATAAATGGCCAAAGGAATATTCACTTCCGCCGTCTTTGGAATGGCATGCTTTGATCATCGAGCGGAAATAACTGTCAGGCAGTTCACATATCACCCTCTTCCGGTGCATCAGTGACTGGACCGTGGGATTTTAACCCTGTCCTATATTGTCAGCCAAGCTCGGCAACGCCAATGTAATATGCAACTTCCGCAGTCTTTGGAATGGCATGTTTGGCCGGGTCGGAGGTCAACATACAACACTCGTAAATAAAAAGCAATTACGAGGCTTGTCTTAATTTTGCTGTTATGGTGGGAGCAAAAATGTATATAATCATTTTTGTTAGTGGGTTTCCGGTAGTTTTTGAGGACGTCCTGGAAAAGTATGATGTTCGATTATTTTTCATTGGTAAAATTGATTGAAAGTTCGATATTGTTTAATTTATGTGCAATCTGTTAGATTTTCATTTTCGAAGGTAGACAAATTAGTATATCGTCAATATATTTGAAATATGTAGCGTTAATAGTTTATGTATTTTTACAAGGGTCAGATCCTAAAAGTTCCTGAAATAAACTGGCTAAATAACCGCTAAACAGTTTTCCCATTAGGAGACTAAGTTTATGTTTATGGAATCTAATATTAAATTCTAAATTAACCATGTTAGTTATGTTTTTGCAGATGTTGATCAGCATGTTCATGAGGAGTGATGATTCGAATCTAATTTTCTCAAGTGAATTGCAGGAATGTTAAGGCATTTGTGATAGATATATTTGTGGAAAGGGAAGTTATATCTAAGCTGTTCGTAGTTTTATTTTGTACACCGAAGCTCTAAATTTTATTTAGTAAGTCACCAGATTTCATAACCAGTGAAGGGCTGATTGTGCCTAGTAGGGAGCTTAATATTTTAGATATGGCAGGAGTTATTTTGTCAGTGGCACTACCAATGCTGGAAATAATGGTTCGTAGAGCAGTATTTGGTTAATGGATTTTGGGTAGGCCATATCACGTGGGAATTGTTTGGCGGTGTTCATCGGAAGAAGTCCATGATTTTTTGTTTGTTTCCGTCTAAAAATATTGTACAGTTTATTTAATGAAATAATGTCTTCGTTGATGGTAATTAGATTAGATATTTCAATAGTGTTTACGTTATCTAAAAGTAAATTAATTCTGTCAACGCACATATGTTCGTCCATAATTATAATGCCACCGCATTTATCAACGGGGTGGGGAATGACGATGACCGTGTTTAGGGTTAGGTTAGATAGTGCCTGTATATATCATTTATGAAGGTATGAATCGTTTGGATCTCAAGCACAGTCAATAAAACCTGCTGCCAGCAATCTGATATATATTTCTATCTTTCACCTTTTTTCTTGTTTCTCTCTCCTTCTTAAGAAACTTTCTCTTTTTATTTATCAATTTCTTTCTGTGCTGAACTTTAGAAAAATTCGACATTCTGATGAAGTCTTTTTTTAAAATAAAGACGAAATACTACTCTTGAATCCGTTGTCAGAGTTTCCGTTAATTCATTTGTCGAATGTTTTGTTCGCATCTTGTCGGATTTACCTAATGTACGGTTGCTGCAAACACACACACACACACACACACACACACACACACACACATATATATATATATATATATATATATTACCTAGAAAAGTAGGTGATTAAAATTCCCACACACACCTAAATTGTATGGGACATTACAGTCAAGTAACAATGCTGTATTCACTG
Source organism: Sepioteuthis lessoniana (assembly GCA_963585895.1). NCBI lineage: Eukaryota > Metazoa > Mollusca > Cephalopoda > Myopsida > Loliginidae > Sepioteuthis > Sepioteuthis lessoniana. Next base: position 120,276,780 of record OY757904.1, on the reverse strand, counting down.
GCAACAGTTCTGGCAGCTGAAATGATTATTTTAGCCTCGATTAAGCATTGGTTATCTTTAGTTTTGTCCATTAAGTTCTTTTCCATGGACGGACGAGTGATCCCTATTGAAACTTATTTGAACGTTGCCATTTACTTATGAGTAGTTGTTTCTTTAGAACCTTTTTGCACACGATGCGATCGAATAAGAATCTTTTTCAAACAAATCGATTTAACTCACAGACATTTACTTCCATTTCAGGTGCAGGGGAACTAAGAGTAATAGCAATGAAGGTGTTTTCCACACTCCGTAGATTTCATGAATTGATGTTTTCTCTTAAGATGCAGATAGTATCATAATATGGACACCCATTTCTGGAGGTGATGTCTTACCACTGTGCTACGACCCACAGTAAGTACATTCAACGGTTTGAACTGGTACTGCCAGGTGATAATCGTGTAGAAAAGTAGCGCGTACAAAATTATAGCAAATCATTTGACAGCCCTTTGTATTTACTCAGTACACATGAGATACTATGCAATAGATAATGGAGGTGAGAATCAATCTCATTGCATAAGCGTGCTGATCTACTAGCTATGCTAATGCAGGCATACTTAATGAACGTAGCATATTTGTTCAACTAAACTTTAAGAAGTCATGTGGATACTTAAAAATAATCTCTGAATATTAAAGTTGTTGTTTTTTAATATAGTGTTTTTTCTGTGCCTGAAAAAACATATTCAAATAGTCGTTTGCCTCACTTAATCTTGTCACAAGTTTGAATTCAAGTATTATCTTGAAGTGTTCGAATGCAATAACGTATGGTATTTGCATATTAAACATGCCCGAATGGTAGATAACCTTACATGAAGATATATATATATATATATATATATATATATATATATATATATATATATATATATATATGCTTATGTGTGTCTGTGTGTGTCTGTGTCTGTGTCTACGGGGAGAAAGACACAGGCACGTATATTGTATCGTTTATGAGGTATAATTCATATGTATCCAAAATGTATATATATGAATGCGTGTATGTGCGTATGTATATGTGTGTGCATGCATGTGTATGTATCTATGTGGGTTGGTGAGGTAATGTTCATCATATTTAAAGGAAAAAAATGCAAGTCAAATCAGTTGCATTCAGTACTTTTTTATTTATTAGTGGATATAACATTTGCTTATCATACATAGACACATGGAAATAAAAAAGAAAAATACATGCACGAACACATATACGCTCGTGCGCACACACATAATTTTTCTTTCTTTCTCTCACACTCCCTCTCTCTCTCTCTCTCTCTCTCTCTCTCTCTCTCTATCTATCTATGTATCTCTCTCAAAACCACATCTGATGGTGAGGCTTCAATAATACTGGAGCTTTGAGGAATGGAGTGAACTCCTTCATTGCCATCACTCCCAGGTCCACTATAAATGGAGTGGTAGCACCTGATAGTTTCCTATATATGACTACAATAGAACTGTATGACTGCACGTATGTTAAAATGAATTGTTTCATTTAGAAGTATTTTACATTTAACAGTGAGTAAGCAAATAAATGAAGTTTAATTGAATTGTTAGCGTTAAATAGCAAAACACGAAAATATTTAGATATATGGAAACAAATAATAAATAGTAAATAAAATTATTTGTATTGAAACCATTTAACAGAGAAAAATGAGTGCAGGCTCGTTTAAAAATGTTATCAATAAATTGTGTTTAGAACTCATATTTAAGATATATGTATAAAGATGATTTGATATTAAGTAACCTTCAATGGTTGATATGCCATAAAACCCATGAAAACCAAATCATATAAGTTTCATACATATGCATAAACAGGTTTCAGCATTAAATAACCTACAATAGTAGAGATGCCATACAACCCTAACCAATCGAACAAATTTTCACAACCACATACTCTTAAATACATATATACGTTCAAAATGTACAAAGACCAAATGCACGTATATATATATATATATATATATATATATATATATATATATATATATATATATATATATATATATATATAAATATATATATATATATATATATATATATATATATATTTAACAAACCCTTCCTATTGGCAGAATGTTACTCATTGGGAATTTTTAAAGAATTTAAATAGAGTTGAATTCAAATAGACTGCTATCCTAAACAAGGTTAAAGAACAAAGTCTGACCGATATTTACGAAAAGATGTAGGGAGTATAGTTTAATTAATACATTTCCATAGATATGTAAAATGCTATCAACCAATATGTATGCATATATATATATATTCGACTAATTGAAAGAGTTATAAACCACAAACGAAAAATGAAACAAATATTAAAAGTGGCACGGCATGGTCCTAACTTAAATGGCCAGCTTTAATCTTATTTTTGGTCGAGTCTTCAAATTTTTTGAAGGACGTTTATATATATATATATATATATATATATATATATATATATATATATATATATACTTTTCTTCCTAGCGGAAGATATAAAAAATTCAGAGATTTTATTAGAACATTGTACTATCATTCAATATAAATGGTTATGATGAAATATACTTTATTACCAAACTCTGCTAAATTCAACCAACAAAAGTACACACACACACACACACACACACACACACACACACACACACACAAGCAAACATATATATATATATATATATATATATATATATATATATATATATATATATATATATATTGTCATCCATACACAGACTGCGTCAGTGTAACACAACTTCAAGCTGAGATAGAAATCCGGCTGATGTTACGTCAGTCAGATATTTAGCCCTAAGCCCATCGTCATTCTCAGTGAAAAAGAAGGGATTTTTTATGTAAATCTTTTTTACATATACGTTATCATCTAACGGAAGCTCAATTCCTGAGAAGAGCTATAACACGTCATCGTATGTGAGAGCCACAAATTGCCACTTGCGCATTCAACCTGTGGAGGGGGCATATGTATTGTCATCCATCGACAGACTATTTCGTTGTACCACAACTCGTAAGTGTGGCAGGACGAACGAGATGGTTCAAGCTACGATCGAAACAAAATCAAATTTACTTTCCTTGTCAGTTTCATAACTTCTGGTTTCACGTAATCTTTTTAAGAGGAAAATTATGGTCTGCCCATGATAGGTTGAAACTTTTAGTAATAGGGCAACCAAGGATTGTTAGTAATCATTTATTTTATATATACATATATATATATATATATATATGTGTGTGTGTGTGTGTGTGTGTGTGTGTGTGTGTGTGTGGTTAGATCCAACTCTCTCAGTCGATATTGAGTGGTTAATGAAAAATTGAAATATGATCTGAAAAAAAAACAAACTTGACATTAATATTTGAAATAATAAAGAGTTCGCGACCAAATCATTAATTATAGTAGGAAAAGACAGCTACACATCGTAGGAATAAAATGTTACTGTAATCAAAATAACAAAAATTATGTTTTCTGGTCTTACATCATAAATTTCTTGAAAATCTTTTAGATGAATAATATTTTTACTTATCGAATTTATTTTTCTTTCTATAATGAATTTTCAAAATTGTTGACGCATTTAGAAAGCAAATATCACGTCTCTATTTGAAAGGCCGGTCACAGTGATGAGTTAATTCTGAAGCCCCTGCTCAAGATCAATATTCTATTCAAATTGGAATAGGGCAACACAATAATCTTTTTACAGACATGCATGGGAAACACGTTGCCTAGAGCTGTTCACTTTTTCCTGAATAATTCATTCTCATTTATATATGAATATAATAAATATTGCACAAACATTCATATGTAATGTGAACTTTAATCGGATCACGTATATGTATGTGTTTTTTTTTTCACATGAGTGTGTGTGTGTGTGTGTGTGTGTGTGTGGGTGTGTATTGGTTCGGGCACCCCTGTATATTATGTGTTTATTTAAATTTCAGGGGTTTAAAAAAGCACGCAGTGACCGTATATATTCACTTTCTTGGCTTCTTATCAAAGAATCATCATTGTTCAGCTATTGTATACAAAAAAAAGCTACACCTTTGAAGCAGACCGTGTTGTGTAAATCATTACAATCGTGTAAATTTTCTGAAAATGTTTCTCGAAACATTCAACCCTTAACACACGCATTCTCTCTCTCTCTCTCTCTCTCTCTACATATATATATATAACAATCTAAAAACTCTTGGTTAAACTGATTTGAAACTATCTCTATTTTTCTTTGAGGCATTGCCTCGAGAGTAAGTATGCATATTCTTCAGGCATGTGAAAAATTCAAAGAGGAATTACATAATATTTACTTGCGTTCCGATATTGTCTTTCATGTACTAAATAATACATTTTTCGTCTCTTGTAGGAAGCCTCCAAGAAACCTATACAGTCTTTTGTACATATAGACTGTATCTGTTTCTTATAAATTCTTAACAATGTATTTGTTCGAATGGTATTCTACAATAAATTTAATAAAACGTGTATTCCCAAGGATAAGAGTAATATTCAGGCGAACATAAATGTTATGAGAATCATTTTTTTATTTATTACGGACTTTTTGTCCTCATCTTGGTAGTTTTTGTGTTGTTTCTTCTTTCACTACGTTTCGGCCAAATTTCACCTCTGGCCTTCTTCAGGTTATTTACCGCGGCCTCGTATAGGAATGCTGAGTCTTGTAACACTATCGCCAGTAATTACTGCCTTTCATAGTTGTTGTCTATCGCACCACGTTTTTGACCAAGTAAACCTCTGGCCGGCTTGGGTAGGATTTGAAAGCGCTATTTTCTGAAAATGCTTACCTGGAACCGTAGAGACTCAACGCTTCTATCCGCTGCGCCACGGGCCCCGAAGGGCGATCAAGAATTTTTTTTTTGTCTTATAAATCCAATTATTTGTTCTCCTTATCTGGTCTTCCATAGTCGGGTGAAATTTGGCCGAAACTTAGTGAAAGAAGAAACAACACAAAAACTACCAAGATGAGGACAAAAAATCCGCAATAAATAAAAAATAATTCTCAGATTAAGAAGCCTCATCCTAAAATGATTCCAATTAAAGACAATTATAAATTTTATGCTATAATAGAACTAACAGTGCAACAATGCACTTAAATAAAACAATATTCAGTTGTTGAAATCATTGTGCAAGCCTCTCTTAAATATCCACGTTTTTTCGTTGTGACACTGTTGTGTCTGCTTACTTTTATTTCATTAAAAAGAAATATTTGCTTTCTCTCTTTTTACACTTTCACATACAAACTGTCACGTTGCGGGTCTCGAAAAAATGAGATAAACGCTGATTCCTTGTTCAACGGAAGAATATTAAAACGTCTCCCATAAGATCAGTGAAGAATACAAAACTCTTTTGTAACAATGACGCACTTTCCCTCTGGACAGGTCACCAAAAGACATATTCGTCATGGAGTATTTTCGTGTTGGTGCCAAAAACATCTGTTTGACACGTTGTAGCTTCTTACACAATAGGGATCGGTTTTGTTTGCCCTGGCATTTAAGTAGTTGCTCTGACAAACTTTTCTAAAAATATATCGTTGGTTATAGTTTACTGTTCTTGTGACCGACCTTTGATTGTCGGTTACACTACTGGGTACGATGGTCACATATCGTGAGAGAGGTCAACTACATAAGAAAAAAAATTACAAATTTATGATGTACTGATTTTGTGTTTTTTTTCCCATTTTGCTCTTCGTAATAAATCAACTGAATGAGTAAATCTCGGAGTGAAGGAAATCAAATCTGCTTAGGCTTTTTAACTTACGATGTGCCCGAATCTTTAAAGTGGTTAACTAAAAAATCGTCTTAGACTTCTATATTTTTGATTCTTTCAATCTGATTACTCGAAAGTATCTTGAAAGTTTCTCGGTTCGGCCTCGAGAAAAGTGGTCTGTAGCCATGAAACATAAATTATATATACTTATCAAAGTTAACTCCGTTAACACAGCCCAATTCGCTGGGGCCGTAGAATATACCAACTGCATCTCTAGAGATAGGTAAGAACCCGACAATGAGTGTCTTGGATATGACAATAAAATATTTTAGGGTGAGGCTCCAGTAATGCAAGCTCTTGAGGGAATATCGAGTACCCCTTCTTGCCTCTGATTGCAGGTCCACTCTGACCCAGAGATGTAGCACCTGATAGGGTCCTGTCAAGAGGACAATTATAACTATTTGACATTAAAAATGTGTGCCAAAAAAATAAGGTGAATTGAATTGGTAGAAATAGAATAGTTTTATTAATAGAAACAAATGACAGATAATTGGATTGTTTTTGACACCTATCAATAATTGGAACAATGAAACTGTTTAACAATGTGAAAAGAATGAATAGTGTTGAATGGAATTTGTGTAAACTAACAATGAGTGTGACCACTTCCTAATCTGCAAAGATATCATTTATATTGAAAAAAATTATGAGTGTGCAATAATAACAATTGAAACCATTTAGCTAAGTTCAAACAAATGATTTATAGTAAATAGAATTGCGTTAGAACTATTTGAAAACACCTATGAGCAACAACAAGAAAAAAATGGGCAAAGTTTCTCACAAAATTGTTATGAAATGTATTTACAAACAATATATATTCCATGTATATGTATAAATAGGATTTATCATTAAATTGCTTACAATAATTGATACGCCATCAAAGCCAAAATAACATAACCATTTAAAAGTGTGCAAAAATGAATTAAGTAATTTTTGATACTGTTACATAGCAATACCTGAAGTCATCAACTTAATGCAAACAAATGATAAATAACAAATATGACTATTTGTAAAATACTTCAAACCATTGAAGTCTGTACGAATAGAATAAGTTCAAGCTCGTTTAAAATGTTATCAATAATTTGTTCGCTAACAAATCATATATACTTAGTATAAACCGGCTCGTTAGCCTAGAGGGTAGAGTGTTAGCCAGTAGCCCGGGAGACCTGGGTTCAATCCTAGGTCACGTCATATAAAAGACATTTAAAATGGTACTTGATACCTCCTTGCTTAACACTCAGCAATATAGCGTACGTGTTAAGAGTAAAGTGGAATATTCAAGGGAAAGGAGTAGTGCCCTTTCCTACATCTCGGTGTAGTTGCAATTGAAAATGGAGATTTCTGTTCACCCTCATATACGGTCGCCTATATATATATATATATATATATATATATATATATATATATATATATATATATATATATTTATATATACTCATAAGCGACATACTCCAATGGACCACTTCACATCGACTATGAAAGGCAGGATGACCAGCGAGAACCTATATACAACATTCTATGCTGATACAGGGTATATGTTTGAAGACCTCCCGGGAGCAATGGACGACAGAGACGGGTAGCGAGAGAGGGTCAGAGAGATCCGTGCTGGCGGGGCGACATGATGATGATGATATTTAACGAGTAGTTGGCATTAAATAATCAACAAAGGTTGATATGCCATAAAAACAGAGTAAAACTAACCAAAAACAGTTGACATTGTTTCTAGCGTATATTTAACCCTTCTAAAAATAAAGTGGCTTATTTTGTTTTGTTTCATTGTTTGCTGACACATGAAATTCGTGGCTTATTGAATGCCGAAGCAAATCATATAGAAGATTATTCATAATATATAACATTAGTTGTAATATTTAACCACTTGCCGGGGATAATACGTTTTTCCGGTGTATTTGTCCGAAAGTGAAAACAATAGTTAGACGGGAGTTCGAAATAACTTTCCACATATGTCAGCCATTATTCCAAGGGAGTATTTTTGATTCTTGTTTTTAAGTATGAAACCTCCTGACCCAATCAGAAAAGAATGATGATTGAATAATGCAATAATCGAAAAATCTTAATGTTATATAAAAAACCTATTGCAAAGAAAGAAATTACTCTTTTCATGAAGTAAGTAACTTCGCCGTCATATTTATTTTGATGCACTCCATCGGTCCAATTCATAGCATTTTTCACGAATATGTAGTTTACGAATATATAAAACTTCATCGGGGTATTACTGAGGTAGCTACACTTGCGCAATCCTATGTTTTACCAAAATTTCTCAGTCAAAAATTATGGAAATTATTTTCATTTTCTCTTTTCAAATTAACATTGACAGCATTAGAAAGCAGTCTATCTGTCTAGGCATCATCACAGGATTACAAAATTTGTTCAGTGTTTCATATCTTCATTTAAATTTCCAAGTTAAAATAAAATTTAAAAAAAGCTTCTGTCTCGATATTTTTTTACATCCTGTAGATTAGATCTTTGTACTAGACGAGACTTACATGATCAATACTCTTGTCTCTATTTGTTTACATACAAAAAAAAGTATTTAAAATTGTCTTCTTTCATTTACCTATTTTTTTAAAATTTGATACGTCATTTTTTATGGTTAATAATTGCATTGACTGAAAATCTTGATATGTTTATTGAAGCAATGGAAAGGTCACATGTGCATATATATATATAGAGAGAGAGAGACATGGACATTACAAATAATTTAGGTAAGTAGATCGTGTATTCTGCGTAGTAGGTAAAAATTACCTCTGGTGAAGAAATATAATTTTATACAAAAATTAAATAGTACGTAATAAATCGTCTGGAGGAAGACCATCTCCTTCCGAGTAAGTCTTGGAATACTGAGGTATCTTTATATGGCAAATTTTGTTTTAATCACATGATTACATTTTAGCAGACATGCTAAACGATTGAAAGATTCTCATTTTACTACCTATAATCTTCATGATATCGCAAGTTATCAAAACGATTCGCTACTTTAAATTCATATTTTCTTGACTTCAGTATAAGATTAGAACGTTGTGTCTGATCATCTCCAATTACTAGTGTTCATCCAGCAAAGACGCACCTTTCCCTTACACCCAACAGCTTATCGGTATATGTCAACCGATGATAATCGAGTTATAGCAAAATTCATCTTCGATCGGGACTAGAAATTTAAATTATTTGGCTACTATCCACGTGTGATCTTCTCGTTAAGTATTGCTACATTTTCCCAATCTCATACGAGGATGTGAAAATACAATCAATTTATATATATATATATATATATATATATATATATATATATATATATATATATATATATATATATATATATATATATATATATATATATATATATATATAATCGGATTTGAAAGGTGGCAGTAACTCAGCATATGATAAATGGCCAGCCAATTAATGCACAAAGCAGTATCATCAATATATAAGAATAGATATTTAAGTATTATTTTTCGTTTAAAAGTATCCTTAAAAATTGAAAAAAAAATAAAATAAAAATAAGGTTGTTTTCCAAAACAATAGTCAACTTGGATCTACAGATGGATGAGTGTCGGCACGAGATTTTCGGTTATTAGAAGTTAGTCTCTATTTCTTGATATAATAATACAGTATAATAAGCAGAGAATGTCAGAAAAAATGCTGCAGACGGTTTAAATAATAGACTCCGATAGAGATAGATCAAATGTTCTTTTTGTATGATGAGTATTTTAAAACGTTTAATTCCCTTTGTTGACGAAATAGAATTTTCTTTCAAAAAATTCATTACGTAAATATTGGAATGCTATCCAATGTATTTCTTGAAATTACTCGGAGAACTGTAAGAACTTGATATGTAAATTTTCTCATTATAAGAAAAGAATGGATCAATATCAATTAGTGTAGTTGATTCATGTCTTGATTCCAGAATATTAATACCGAACTCATGGATTAAACACACACACACACGCGCGTGAGCGCGCGTGTTTGTAATTAAATTATTTATGTTTGTAATTAGTTATTTATTCGATGGCCATTAAATAAAGATGGTTAACATTCTGGAAAAGTTTATTTTCGAAATTGTTTTCCATAAAGGTAGATCGTCTGCGTCGCTTGGAATTGATTTATTGCAAGTGCTATTTCACTATCATAGATATATTAGTTTTGTGAATATTCAAAATAGCGGGAAATCAAAATGCTTCAGGCTGGAACTGAGGTCGGATATCAAATTTTAGGTAACTGTGAAGTGCACACCGTGTAAAATTTGTTGAAGAATGTGTGATACGTGTGGAGTAATGTATTTAATTAAACAAATATTCACAAATTAGATGAATTATTTAAAGAAGTTCCAAGAATTATTCAAGACGAAGATAGGCCAGGCAGACTTTTCATGGCAGATATATTTGAATGGTATATTCAGTTACCGCGATCAGTTTGACAGACAAATAAGTTACAATAAGAAGCATTACTGATCAATCGAGAATTTCTGTGGGTACAGCATCAAAATGTTGATACCAGATCACAAGAACAGAGGAAACCCTCAGTCAGTTTGGATTGGAGCAGCTGCCACAACCCCATCACAATTCAAATCTGAGCCCCTCAGATTTACCTTTTTTGACTCTCTTAAATTATTTCTTTGAGGAACAAAATTTTGATGCGATGATGAGCAACGGGAGCAAATGAATAAGGACTCCGTACAAAAATTTCTGGACAGAAGAAATACAAAAGGTTTTTAAACGATAAAAATATGTTTTTCTATGTGAAATGTAAAATCAGTGCAAAATTCACCTCATTTAATGAATAACCCTTATATACTAAAACATGAAATATTCTTTTATTTCTATAACATTAATTTGAATATACATTACTCTAGCACAGCAATCAAGAAGAAGCTGCATATATTTTTACGGTCACTTTCAATTAACTTGCATTTTAATTGCTCTACAGGAAAGACAATTTGGTGATAATCAGTTTGTACTTCGACTTTCTCATTTATGTATTTGTATCTAATTTTGATAGAGATTCTATGAACCGGCAATCATTCGACATTTGCCTTCTTGACAAAATAGAATGGCCATAAGTTACTAATCTATCGATGTGTGAATTATAAAAGAAAATTGAGTTGGATGTCATTAATTACATATGCCTTAGGATTTTACTCTCATTGGGGGTACATGCATTGCAAGTGATATGGTTGTATAAAATTGTTCTAATATAGTCATACATTATAATTTTGACCAAGATAGTGCATATCCTCATTAAATAGTCATACCAAAATTTGTAAACCTATTCCCATATCTTGATAGCAATATACCATCATATAAAAGCCGTATCAAGATATTCATAGGTAAATCGTGGACTGCTTTCGACAAGTAAACGGCTATATGGTAATCTGATATATCTGATAAAAGAAAACAATAATTCTTACAAGTTTAACTGTATCAGTACTTATGTATGGTTGAACCACGTTGACTTAATGAAATGCATGTAGAAAAAGCTACATGGGAACAATAACCAAGCCATTGGCATTATGATTAGAACGTTCTCCTATGGTCCAGGAGACCGGGGTTCAATCCCTGGTCACGTCATACCAAAGACTAAAAAAATGGTACTTGATGCCGCCCTTCTTTACACTCAGCACTATAAGGTACGGATCAAGGCTAAAGTAGAGCAATCCATGGAATAGAATAGCACCCTCCCCTAAACTTCGGTGTAGTAGCTATTGAAAGGGGAGCCTTCAGGTCGCCCTCGACTACAGTCACTAGCTGTGCTTACAAGCTGTTTTGAACATGTTCTAAAAGCACCACTCAACAAATCAGAAGCTTTACGGCCACTAACCTCTCATCTCAGAATCCATCCAAGTAAAAAGTGGTAGACATGCTGAGAACTGTTAGAAAAGAAAGAAGGAACCCATCAACGGCATATAAACATACCACTGTTTGCTAACAACAAAAATATTACATTAAGAAATTCTGAAGGGATGCTGAGTTCCGTCAAGATTACTTTCGAAAACGGATGGTTGATAGACAGAAACAAGTGAATCAATGTTGTTAGTACACCTTCATGATGAGGATGATAATTATTGTTTTTCAGCAATGTTGTCCCATTTGCATTACTTGAACTTTATAAAAAAATCGACGTATTCCTCCTTCTAAATCTATTCAGTCTCGGCTGCATAAAGAGAATTAACTTCAAGCAAGTAAATGGAAGGAAATTTAGGGAAATCTGGCAGTATTTACGAATTAGACAAGATCGACAATCCAATACTCTTTCATGCTGCGACGAACTGAAATGATCCATGAAAGCCACTAATTGGTGAACCAAAACATTCAGATCAGGAAGGCGTCTATAGACATTTTCTGATCAAGTTTCTTGAAAACGAATCGATTAATGACTAGTATGTTTTTTTTTTTTTTCTTGCAACAATTTTGATCCCTGATATAATCACTACGATGCATTTTACAATTGTGGGTTAATTAATTAATGAAAATCAGAATACACACACGCACACACACATACACATATATACCGGCTCGTTAGCATATTGTTAAGACAGTCAACAAATGGTCTGGAAGAGCACGATTCAATCCCAGTTCGAGTTATACCAAAGACTGAAAAAATAGTACTTGATGCCAATCTTTTTCACACATCAGCATCATAAGATAAATGGTTGGTTAGTTTGTTGGATTTTATGGCATATCAACCTTTATAGGTTATTTAACACCAAATCCATTTTTATGTAAATAATCAGTTCTATTTCAAACAATTCAGTTTAGCATGAGTACACAGTTTAAATTCTATTACAAACTATTCAAACAGTTACATATAACAATTCAGTTAAGTGTATGTCCAGTTCCAATGTCGAAAACAGTTCAATTTCAAATAATTCAGTTTAGCATAAGTTTAATGGTAAGTGCATTCAGTTTAAATGTAAGTACAGTTTAATTGTGAAAACCATTTCTATTTCAGCCTATTCAGTTTAGTCAAGCAGTTCTTATTCAGCTAATTCAGTTTATCGTAAGTACTGTTTTTCATTACACACAGTTAAATGTCGAAATAGTTCTATGTTAAACAATTCAGTTTAGTGTAAATGCAGTTTTGATGTCAAAAAACAGTTCTATTTCAAATGATTTAGTTTGGCATTAGCACGCAGTTTAAATGTAAGTATGGTTTAATTGTCAAAAACATTTCTATTTCAAGCTATTCAATTTAATCAAACAATTCAGTTTAGCATAAGTATGCCATTAGTTTTATTTAACTCATAGACAGGGTCCTCTCAGGTGCTACCACGTCGGGCCAGAGTGGACCTGGGAGCGATGGCAATGCTTGAACCTCACCATCAGATTGTTTTGTGTCATATCCAGGAAACTCGTTATTGGGGGGGGGTCTTACCCCTCTGCAGAAAAGCAGTCGTTGTATTATACAGCCCCAGCCGACTAGGCAAGCATCACAAGATAAGGATCAATGGTAAGTATAGCAATCCTGAGAAAGGAGTAGAACCCTAACCGACATCTCCGTGTAGAGACAAACACCTCCGTATACATGCAGAATTCTGATCGATAAATCGATCACTAATCTCACCCAGCCAGGGTAGTCTGAGATACACAGGACATCTCTGAGCCGATACGGCTTTTGTCTTATGAAAGTGAGCAACTCTTATCCCCGATAACAGATCGAACAATGTCTTCAAGAAACCATTGTTACAATGTGTTTCACTGATAAATCCAAAAAATAGTGTCGCTATGATAAATCCAAAAAGAACCGTAAATTGAATTTAATCAAGACTTTGGTTCTCAGAGCGTTAATGATATGCTCTGAGTCGAAGCTTGACGGGGAAGTTGGATTTATCACTGAGACACTTTATAACAATGTAAATTATATACATTTTGACTCATAAACCGTCCGTCTGTAAGCAGAGTGAATGTAATTACAATTTAACATCCCCCCTATCAATTTTTTTTTGTTTCTTTTTTCTTTTTTTCCCTACATTACAGAGTCTATTTCCCAATTTTTTCTTAATCATTGGTCTAGTATAACTGTGAACAGGTCGGACCGAAACCGGTTAGATGCTCAATTTTATATTTTAACATGAATAAATCTGGTCTGTTTCTAAGCTTGATATATATATATATATATATATATATATATATATGTGTGTGTGTGTGTGTGTGTGTGTGTGTGTGTGTGTGTGTGTGTGTGTGTTGAAAAGATAGATTTGTTGTGATTCCGACAGTATCATTGGAATCGTAGTACGCGAGTTCGTACTCCAGTCGCGTTATTACGTTCACTTTCGGGCAAATACCCTTGGGAAAGGTATGAACCCCCTTATCTCCCTCCAGCTATGGGTAAATAGTAGGGCATACTAGGTTCTTCAGCCTTGGTTAGGCAACTAGTCTAGGAGAAGGAAAACTCTGAATTAAAACCTGTTAAACTCCGCTTAAAATTTGACCTTGTGTCATATCCTGCCCGAGCGGAGGGGTTGGTAAATAGGATCATTGAAACATGGGAAAAATTGGATAAATCGAACACTTACTTCAAATGTATATGTGTGGTATTTCGTTCGGCTATATTTCATTACAAAATTCTTCAGAGCGAGACTGTTTCCTGATTTTGTTTTCTATTTAAAAGCTTGAGAAATGAAGAGATAATGGTGGGGGTACAGTTGTGGCAGGAAAGACGGGAGAGATTTAAAGTCAAATGTATCAGGTTTTGTTAACAGATTTTTGGTTTTGAAAGTGGAGATAGATTTTTGGGAGCTTATAAGAAAAAAAGTAGGGAGGCGTTTGGGTGAAAGAGGTTTTGTCATGGAAAGTTATACTGTATAGTTGTACGTATTGGACTTTAAAAAACACTTGAAAAATATGCTAAGGTCCAGGAACTAGCACCGTGGAAAGATATTGACAATTATGTGATGTCGTAGAAAACTGTCTATATTGTGGTGTCTCGTTTGTAATTGGGGTGATGAAGGGTTGAGAGGCAATGCGTTAAGGAAAGGCAAAAGGAATGAAATCTTAAAAGTATGGCTGCACAGACAGAACATTTTTTCTCTATCCGTTTTCTATTTTGGTGTGTGTGTGTGTGTATTTATATAAACCCTTCCACCCGAACAGGATAGGACTCGAAGTCAAATATTAAGCTGAAATTAACTGGTATGAATTCTGAATTTTTTTCTCGTAGAAAGATTGGCATACCAACATCAAAGAGCTTACTCTACCATACTATTTATGTATAGCTGATGGGAGAATAGTTGGATTTATACCTTTCTTAAAAGTTTAGTACTATGTGAAATGCAAACTGCCTCGGCCAGAATTTGGTCTCGGGTTGGTCAGGGATATCCGTGCTAGCGGCACGACATGAAGATGATGATGGTATATATTTATGTAAATATTATTCAATCTAGATAACCCGGAGTCGGGAATAATTCCGTCAGGACAAATTCATTCCACTATGTACATTTAAAATTTTCCTGGTAAAGAGCTCAATGTAACTAATATCACAGCTTTGGTATATTTACAATCATTAGATCGCTGATAAAATAAAATTGATTTTCCTTCAAGGAGTGGGCGTGTTAGTTCTACTGTATAGTTGTACGCCTTGGACTTCAAAAAACACCTGAAAAATATGCTAAAGTCCATGAACCAGCACCATGGAAAATAGCATATTTCCCGTTACTTTCGTCCAATCTTTCAAACCGAGAAAAACATGCTCAACACTGCTGAAGAAGTAAGGGCAACCTCAGAAGTGACATTCCTGTATGTTTCTTAAAGGTTCAAACATCAGTTTTAGCTTACACCTGAAACAAATTAAATTCACAAGTTAGTGCACCTAGTTTAAAACGTGAAATGTCATCGTCAAAAAAACGTTTGTTTATTTTGGTTTATGTCATATTAAACTTTTTAGGTTATTTAATGCAAAATCCATTTCATGCAAAAAAAAAAAAAACAGTTGTATTTCAAATAATTTGATTTAGCATACAAAACAATCCCATTTCAACCAATTCAATTTAGCATACAAAAAAGTTTCCTGTTTAAAAAAACTCAGTTTAGCATGAATACACTGTTTTGTTCTATTTGACATACTGATTGGACCCTATCATATACTACCACTCCGGGACAGAGTGGACCTTGGAGCGATGGCAATGAAGGGGTACTCCACATTTCCCAACGCTCCAGCATTAGTGGAGCCTTAACATCAGATTGTTTATTGTCATATGAATGACACTCATTGCGGAAATTTCCCCTCTCTCTGCAAAGATGCAGTCCGTGTATTCTACAGTCCAAGTCGACTGGGCTGCATTATTTTGTGTTTTATTTTTAAACGTTTTTAAGACGTATGAATCTGTAATTGCTACAAGGAAGAGTATTTTATTGTTATGTTGGAATTATGCTGATCTAGATAGAAAATCTATACTGCTCTGAGTTTGAAACTTCTAATCCACAGGTTCATCGATTAGAAGAAAGGCATCCGGAAAATCAAGAAGCACTGGAACTCCAGAAAATGTCTAAACTATGAGACAATATTGTACGTTCTCATACATGTTCAGCCGATAGATATGTTTGATATTATCTAATCAAATAGTCAGAAGTTTTTGTCATATCGATTATAAGCTAACTCCTAGAGGATGTTATTTCAAAAATTAAATGAATAAAACAAGTTGCTTTTTAAACTAGAATGAACTGTTTTTTAAATATCACTAACGTTGGTCTTTTGTTGATGTTTAAAAAGAAAGTCGGTTCATTCTGTGATCGTAACTGTTCGTATTTGATAATAAACGGTAAGACACTATCCCGAAGGACTTGATATAGCTAGTTTTCTAAGTTCACATCTGTCACTGTAAAAAATTTGGTAGTTATATCTGCTGTACCCAATATATATATATATATATATATATATATATATATATATATATATATATATATATATATAGTGCGCGTGCGTGCGTGCGTGCGTGTGTTAGAGAGCAAAGGGGTAGAAAATGAGAGCAATGCTTCTTGCGCTCTCTCTCTCTCTCTCGCACACACACACACACACACACACACACTCTCTCTCTCTCTCTCTCTCTCTCTCTCTCTCTCTCTTTCTCTCTCGTCACTATCGGCTATCGTACTTGATAAGACAAGACGTCTTGACACCAACAACTTTCTGCACAGATCTGATCAATGTAAGTTTTGGCTAGTCGGCAAAAATACTGGTGTATCCGTACATAAAATTGTATAGGAGAACGTCGTTGATAAATTTGTCGATACTTTCTCCAACGGTTGTCAGTATGTTTTTTCCTCTTGTGTGTTTTGTGTGATGGCTTGTAAATAGCTGTATTGCAGCATTTTTATGGTACTATTTACCAACCCCTCCGCTCGGGCAGGATATGACACAAGGTCAATTTTTAAGCGGAGTTTAACAGGTTTCAATTCAGAGTTTTCCTTCTCCTAGACTAGTTGCCTAACCATGGCTGAAGAACCTAGTCTGTCCTACTATTTACCCATAGCTGGAGGGAGAATTATTGGATTCATACCTTTCCCAAGGGTATTAGTGCTATGTGAAATGCAATCAGTCTCGTCCAGGATTTGAACTCGTATCGCCGTGTTCATTTCCTACGGCGATAACGACTACACCACGGATTTTTATGGTGCTTCTTTCTTGAGCTGCTCAAAGCAGCAAGCAATAAGGGCATTGATCAGGATCATTACTTAATATCTGCGAAAACCCATAACAAAAGAATTGCTGGTTGAGACAAATGATTATTTGCATTGCCTTCAATCTACATCTATATTATTTTTTTTATTAACGCATGTTCTGGTCTTCGTGCAATATTTAAGAGATCTGTTTGTATCTGAAAATCCCAGCAAAGTTAATGCGTCTCATTCTTCATGACTTGTTCTGGTTTGTACCTATAGTATTTGTTCGTATGCAACTTTCAGCTTGGCCAGGATGACCACGTGACATGTTTAAAACTAGGTCCGCGCGTCAATTCAAGTCCTGCGTTTTTGAGCCACCTACAAGACACGTATTTTCTATAAATACGTCGTCTTCAAACACCCTCTTTCTCTTTGACCAAATTTCTTCACAGCAGCAACAAACTCCCTTCAGCGTGAATCAACCGAAGAGAAAAGCAACACCATGAATGGGCCTCGCAGACATTCATATACAAGGACTATGAGACGCTTTCCCGTCTCTGAGAAACTGCCCCTTTCTAACCATAGAAAAAGGACATTTTAAACTTGCAATTCTTTTTGTAGCTCAGTTGTGTTACACACACACACACACACACACACACACACGAGCTCACACATATACACACATTATTATTTTGTTAGATGAGTCAGTAATATTTTT
>OY757904.1:120216183-120253683 GCA_963585895.1 Sepioteuthis lessoniana | reverse complement strand
CTTTATTTTGTCTTTCATCTCTTGTCGTTTCATGATGTCAGCCTCCAAGATGCTCAAGTATTTGTAGGTTTCCTTTTCTCCGAGCGTTCTAATCTTGTCTTGACTTGGTATTTCCTTTCCGTCAGCCATATGTGGTTAGCCACTTTTCCTTACTATCATGGCACATTTTTCAATACCAAATTCTAGTCCTATGTCCCGATTGTATATTCTAACTACGTGTATTGGAGTTTACAGTTCTTTTTCTTTTTTTGCATATAGTGTAATGTCATCCATGTATATTAAGTGATTGATCTTTTCTTGTGATTTACTAAGTTTGTATCCGGCTAAGCATTTTCTTAGTATGTGGTTCAGTTGGATCATGGCAATTCTGAATAAAAATGGTGATATTGCATCACCTTGAAATATACCTCTTTGGCTCTTTTCTTCAGCTAAGCTTCATCCTCCTTCTGCCAATTCCACTCTCCAGGTTTTCATTGTTTTCTCAATAAAGTTCATGACTTCATGTGATACTTTGTATATTTTGAGGCAGTTTATTATCCAGCTTTGCGGAACCATATATTAAGTCTTTTTGTAGTTAATACAGGCACTTGGTCGGTTTTCCGTCTGGTCTTGGTTTCATTTAGGATGCGTTTATCAATGTAAAGTAACTCTGCTGTGCCTCTGAATCCTTTGCGGCATACTTTCTGATTCTCAGGGAATAACCCATGGCTTATTGGCGGTTGTTAATCTCTCCCCTTATTTGTGCTGTAAATATTTTCTATGTCATCGGTAGGCAAGTTATTGGTCTGTAGTGGTTTGAATCGGTTCCTAAGCTTTGGTCCTTTTGGATCAATGTGGTCTTACCTTTGGTCATCCATTCGATTAGGTGTCTTCGTTGTAAGCATCTGTTCAATTCTAGTGCTTCTCTGTCGTAAATAGAGGTAGATTTCTTGAACCAGAAACCATGTATTCCATCATGTCCTGGCGTTTTCCAGTTTAATATTTTTTAGTGTCAATATGTGTAAATCTATGTTTATTTCTGCTTTCGGGGCTTCTTTGAAGCATTTTAATTCTTTGGTGATATTGTTTATCCATTCGGCTTTTATGTTATGTTTTTTAGTTGCCATGTTTTTTCCATAATCGTTCGGGTTCTTTTGCACCCGGTTGTTGGTGTGTTTTCCTGTCATCTCATCTCATTTGATGATAGAATTTTCTTTCGTTGTTTTAGTATGTCCTCTTTTGTACGTATTGTTTTATCCTTTGTCGATATCTCTTCAATCTTCCTTCTTTTGCCAGTACTTCCTGATTTATTTCCTCAATTTGTACTGCTATTTTTCTTCGTGTTGTTTTTCCCTTTCGTTCCAACATATTCCAGTGTCTTTTGTTCAATCATATTGGCCTGTTTTCGTAGATTTTTTTTATCTGCATTTCCAGTCGAATTTCCCATCCTTGTTTTGATATTTTCCTTTTGCTTTTAGAGGGGGTCCCAATTTTCTCACAAACTAATATAAGGCTGTACTTGATTTATTTTATTCGTTTCTGTTTTAATTGTTCTCCATGCTATGTTTCTTAATGATGATAAAGTAGTCTTTTCCCTGTTCATTATTCTCTTTAGATTTTCTAGAAATACCTTTTGTTCTTATGATAGTTTTTCTTTAGGGTTGCTTTGTAGAGAGTTGTTTGGTTGTGTGGCATTTCCATTTTCCAAAGTTGGCAGTTCATTTCTGTTTGATTGTTTTTGTTTGAGAACTCTTTATCTGTCTAGTACTGTATTATTATATTGTTTATTTGTTTTTTGATGTATTTCTAATATTTCAAGGTCAGAAAACCAAACTTTCTTTAATATTGTTCCAACTTGGTCGGCTTGTTGTCTGAAAACTAGCACATTCTTGCTAGATCTCAATCGGTCTTTTCCTAGATCCTCTTTGTGAAGGGTTGTTCCAAAGATAGCAATGCAGTTCATGTTGATTGTCTTCCAAGTTCATGTTTTGCGTTTTGTTCTCTGATTGCTGTGGTTCCTTAAGTCGTCATTCGTATACCTGAAAAAAGAGCAGCCAACATTCGCAGTATGAGGAAAAGATCTCCTAAGTCGGCTTTCAGAAGAGCACTTGCCAATCATGACACCCAAGCCTGTTGCCTGGGTCCCATGTTGTGTAATATCATGTTCGATATTTTCCTCATGTAGCTATACCAGACCCACGGGTTGTTTATTATCTGCATGCAGGAAACAGATGTGCTCGAGAAAAGTCATGGTGACTGTTAGTGAACAATAGTTTACAAAAAAGAAAGGAAAAAACCTAAGTTTTAACTTAGATAAAGTCCTTTGTCCTGCTATTTTGTTTCTTACTTCTGAGCTCGCTTCAGGTGTTCCTGTAACACCTTTATCGTTCATATTTACTGTCTTATTCTGTGAAAATATTTCCAAAGAGGTTGTTCATGTTTTACTAGATAAAAGGCTTCTGATGACTTTCAGGTTAAATTAAGGGCGGTATCTACGTAGTGCTTTTAGAATAGCTGGTGAGTATTTTTCATCGATTAAGAAAAGTCATGAGCCGTGTAGGGATTAAATGACTCTTCATTTATATATACAATAGTTCTACAAAAGATTTTAAAAGTAAGCAAAAATTAATGTTTTCTTTTTTTAATTCGAGACATTTTACTGACCCGATTTTCTCCGAACATCACATAGTGAAGACTCCTTAAGCTGCCTTTAGCGGTTTGGTTCTTGTTACCTTACTTGTAAACGGGCTGAATTTTTTTAATATAAATTCTAAGAATTAGACGTCACGTGATTATCAAGAACTTTCCTTTCCAAAGATTTTTTTGTTTTTGTTTTTTTCATTCTCCTCAAATTCTAAAAACACTCCCTTAATAATATTAATGACTGAGTTTAGCTCGCTAAATTTAAACAAATCCTTCGCTATTTCGAAATAGTTTAGCTGAAAATAATTTGTGGGATTAAAAGAGTCTTAAAGTAATTATTATTATTAATAATAATAATAATATTATTATTATAATTCCTTCGAGAGGTTTTCATATCAGCGTTAGCTGATGGTTTCTCATTGGAGATGGATGACAGTAAGACTCAACAAGTGTCCAGGTCTTTGTTCAGTATTCTGGCTTATCTCAATTATACTGTTGTTTAGATGGTCCCCAGAAGCCATCTAATTTTCAAGTCTTCCAGTCACTTTAACAATCCTTTAAAATTTGTCCTAAGAACACTAACTATGTTTGGTACAACCATCACATTTTTGTTCCAAAGATTTCTTCTTCTCAATCAAGATCTTGGTATTTATCAGTCTTTACGCTTACTTTTATTATCACTGTGTCGTCTCCAAGAACCAAAAGGTCCTCTATACGGCTGATTATTATTATTATTATTATTATTATTATTATTATGTTGTTGTTGTTGTTGTTGTTTTTGTTGTTGTTGAATATAACTAAGGCTGGTTGTCTGGCCGAGATTAGGTGATCGGTTTGTATTTCAAAATATCGGAGAAGTTTGTCCCTCTTATTATCCTGGGTCGATTCTGGGTTGTGCAAAAAACCTTCTTTTTTCGTGAGGTCACATTTAATCGTCTTGCACAATTCCCTGTCGATTACCTTCCACACCCAGTTGTGTCTAGTCTTATACTCGTTTCATCTATATCGCCACATTTTCTACATCTACGATTTTGTTTTGTTTTTGCTATTCGTACTTTGACATAAATAGTTGTTATGTTGTTGTTTTGTAGTGCTTTCAAAAGAGATTAACGTTCTCACAATGGTTTCCTTTCTTTACCATGACCATGTTTTCTCGTGTGAGTCGTTACTTGTTTGTTGCTTGAAATATCCATGCATTTATTTCCTTCCTATTTTTTGTTTCCTGTTTATTTTTGCTCGGTTGATTCTTGCATTGTATATATTGTTTCTGTTCATTATAGTCAGAGTTCATCTGCTTTTTTTCTGTTTTCGAGTCTTTGAATCGATTCATTGACGTTATCTTCAGAGGTGGTGTGTCCCGTTCCTTCTTCTTTTGTTGACTTATGACGCCTTATGCATTGTCATTAGTTTTCTTGTTCTCTGGTTCATTTGTTGAAGTTCTTCGCTCGATCCCTTAAAGAATTATTCCCGAATTATACAAGAGGTAGATCTCATGCGTTTATCCCTACAATATAAATTGGTTTCAACTAGTTTTTTCACCTTCACGCCTTTTTTGAGTCATTGCACCTCTTTTTCAATGTTGTTTATTCATTCGGCTTCCCTGTTATCTTACTATTCCTATATTTTGTTTTGCTTCTCTTGCCTCCGATTGGAGTCATGTCTTCGAACATTTATCCCCTACCTGCTGGTAGAATTTTGTTGTTTCTCAATGCCCTGTTTTGTCTTTATTGTTCGATCTTATCTCTGTATTTTTAAGTCTTCCTTCTTTTGCCAGTATCTTTTGATTTATCTCTTCTGGTTGAATCGTTTGTTCTAATTATGTTGTTTTTCTTTCTTCGTTCGAACATATTCTCGCGTTTTTCTTCTGTTCTAGTATTTTTGCTTGTTGTCTCATATTTCTTATTAGTGTTTCCAGTCTAATTTCCCATCCAAGTTTCGAATTTATCTTAATGTTCTTAGGAGAGCCCCAATATTTCACATTCTAATTTCCATTCAGCATAGATTAGTTCGTTTAATTCCATGATGTTGTTTGTTGTGATTTACGTTAATAATTTAATTATTTTTCAGGTTCGACCTTGAAGATTTCCTGTCTTGGATACTAAGACATAATAATGTTTCTTTGTTTTCAGAGATAATTCTCTTCAAAATATCTACTTTCCTTTTTCCTTCTTATTTAATGTGTTGTATTTGGACGTGATGTATTTCGATTACTATTACATGGCGTTTTATTTCAGTTAGAGGATTCTGTTTTGTTTTGATCTTTTCTTTTTTTTTCTTTTTTCTATATAGCGTATTGATTACTCTACTGGGTTCTTGTTGAAATGTTTCTATATTTATTCGTTAGTGTATTGCTAATATTCCAAGGTCAGAAAATCAACCTTGCGTTACATTTATCCTAGGTTGGTCAGCAAATCATTGGTTTGTCATCCTAAATCTCGCGAATTATTCCCAGATATCCCTAATTATTTTTCTAGATCCCTTTTACATAGGCTGTTCGGATATGCATTTTTTTTTCTTCCTTTTTATGTGTTGAAGTCACTGATTTGAGAGGTTGCTTTGGTTGTGTGTGTATCCGGAAAATGAACTGCCAACATTTGCAGTATGCACTTGGATCTCTCCTTTTGGCAAGCAAGGGGTCGCCTGCTGATCATGGAATCCAGACATCAAGTCTGGGTCCCACGTTAAATTATTTTTGGATTCGTCATGTTTTTCATGGGTGATACGCTAAGTCTAAAGCAGATTCCGGGATTGTTTACTGTCTGCGCTCCTGGGAGAGATGTGACTAAATTCTCTTATAGTAAAAGAATACTTAAACGGGTCACATAAAAAAAAAGAAAAACGGAAAATGTGGAGCTTCATTAAGTTTTAACTGGGTTAAAATCCACCGTTGGAATACTTTTTACAGTATAAGACATATAAGTAAATCTTGAATCTGGATTTTGGCTGCTTCTGAACAGAAAGCCTTTTGGATCTTTTTACTGATAAAATTAGTTATTTAAATGGGTTGATTCTTGATTTCTTCCATCTTTCATTCTGAAACTATTTTAGAGCTTATTCATTGATTCAAACGATTTTGTAAATATATTAACTTTAGCCTAACTACCTTATTAAGTCAACTACCATTTAGTGTGGAGATGTCGCCTCTTTAATTAAAACACCTGTATCCCGTCTTGTCTGCGTTGATATGGAGGCCTATACAAGCAGCTGCTCGCTCTAGAATATGTAACAGGGTTTCGGCTTGGGATGGTGTATTTGCCCCATGTGCTATGTTATCGGCGTAGTCCACGTAGTGGACAGGTCCACCTACCAAGGAAGCAGTTCTCATCAACCGAGAAAGACATGAACACGCGACTAGCAAAGGCATGGACAGCTTTCAATAGGCTCTTGGTCATATGGAAATCAGACTTGACAATAAAATAAAACACAGTTCTTTCTGGGTCGATACTCCAATATGCATGCACTACATGGACGCTAACTAAACGTATGGAGAAAAAACTTGACGCCGATTACACAATAATGCTGCGAGCAATATTATACAAGGCCTGAAGGCAGCCGCCCACAAGTCAGCCACTAACCACCCATCACAAAAACTATCTCAGTTAGACGAACCAGCCACTACTGGAGAAGAATGACGAACCCATACGCGACATACTCCTGTGGACCACTTCATACGGACGAGAAAAGGCAGGACGATCACCTAGAACCTATATACAGCAGCTCTCATATATATATATATATATATATATATATATATATATATATATATATATATATATATATACGTGGAGCATTCAATAAGTTTCCAGACTATTTTGTACGGGCATTTAAAATTTTAATATACTCTTTAAATTTCAGTATGTTATTGCTAGGGAAGAGGCCAGCAATCTTCAAATCGGGTCAGTGGCATTTCGACCAGGACAATGCACCAGTCCCCGACTCCATCATTTTAACAGACGATTTGACCAAGATGGGCTTCAATACATATCCTCAGTCCCCCTTATAGTCAAGACCTTGCTCCCTGTGAATTTTGGTAATTCCCTACGCTCAGAGGCTGTCGTTATGAGACAATTGAGGAGATGAAAGAGGCTGTGACGGAGGTCATTGACAAGCTCACACAAGAGGACTTCCATGGGGCCTTCCAGAAGTTGTTGGAACGGTACAATAAATGCATTGCAGCCGGGGGAGATTACTTTGAAGGGAACCAGAGTTTCATGTGTGTACTATGAATAAAAGTGCGCACACGAAAAAAGTATGGAAACTTATTTAATGATCCTCTAATATATATATATATATATATATATAATCAATTTTACGAAGAGACGTTGAGTACAGGATTAGAATTTTAAAAAAATATGTCCTTCCCAGGGGTTTCAGTTGACTATATTTGTCAGACATTTGAGATCATCTGATCTGATAATAAATAGTATGAAAATTTGAAAAGTAAAAGATACTTTTTAAGTCATATCTAATCAACACGGTAACAAAACATCTATTTTTATGCAAAATTTTCAAAAGAACATTTAGATATTTAAACAATCATTATAAATATTTCCTTTTTTTTATAAATTTGGGAGACAGACTTACTCTAAGCAAAATCATCCGACACCAATCATAGGTCTCCATAGATGTTAAAATAGCTGGAAATTATTCTTCATTATAGGAGTCAACTAATCGAATGAATAGTTTCTCTTAATTATGGATCTACTTTCTTAGTTCTTAAGACATATAGTGCCCTATATTTTTAAAAAGTAAGTACAGCTTAAAAAAATGAAATAACTATCATATATATATATATATATAAATGTATATATAGGGTAATATTCGGTCAGGTTAAAAAGTTTGGAGTAATTCCCCCAGGACAAGAAAATCATTCAAGAGCTGAACATTTAAATTTTCCTGGTAATACAGGACTTCTTCAGGGCCAGAAGAAGTCCTGTATTAATTTTTTTCTTCATGTTTTTGGTTCACACCAGAAACTGAAAATACGGGACCGAAATAAATTTATAATCATGAATTAACCGGTCTTTGTTCTTTTTTTCTTAAAGATATATATATATATATATATATATATATATATATATATATATATATATATATATATATATATGATGGTTATTTCTAATGTCAGGTGACGTATTTTAAAGAAACGAACGCTTATTCATTGATCAAACGGCCAATTTTTCTTGTCATAAAAAGGCCAACTTTTCTTGTTGTACAACTTTTACAAATTTTCATATATTTTTACACTTTTTATACATCCATCTACACTTAACATCACTAATAAAATCCCTCACATTCCTGATGATGTTTCAGCAGAACCGAAACGCTATAGTGTCGACTGACTTTGTTTTTCTATAAATCCCCACTTTCTATTTGGATTACTTGTTGTCAATTTTTCTTCACAAATTGTCGGATTACTATACATTATTTTCTTCCATATACATATATATATATATATATATATATATATATATATATATATATATATATATATATATATGCGTGTATGTGTGTGCCTGCCTGTGTGCGCACGCGCGCGCGCGCGTGTGTGTGTTGAGTCATAAAAATTTTTTTTTTCAATGCTTTTCAACCTGACAATGTTTTAAACGTAACCTGAAATTATCTGATTAAAGAGTTCTTTTATCGGTTATTTTTGTTTCAGTGGTGAAAACGTTCTCTCTGTAATTTAATCTATGATCTCACGCCTCTAGAACGGAGGAACTGGAAGTGCATATTTCACATGTAATATTGTCGGAGTTTAAGAATAGTAAAACCGATACACAAACAGTTAAAAGAAATAATGTTCATGGACGAGGTATCATTAATAACCGCCATGTCTGAAACGCGTTTTTAAAATTTTGTTCAGATTATACTTCAGTGAGAAATGAGTCCAGACCAAGGCACTCATCAAATTTCGATCAAGATGCTTTCAGCGAATTAATTGAATGCAATCTGCGCAAAAGTATTCGGGAATTAACAGTAAACCTCAATAGATCAAATTCCTTATTCTGTCATGACTTGAAAAATATGTGAAAAGTGACCACACTAGGCTTTTAGGTTACTCTTTTCTTAGGGAGAAAAATAAGAAGAATCCCTTTTGGATTAAAATAGGTTTCCTTTCAATTGAGATAAATGACTCGTTTTTTTTAAGAATATCACTACAGATCACATAAACTGAATCGTTTTTGACGATGTTCAAAGAAAAAGCCTGTTTATTGACTAGGATGAATAACTGCAGCTGACCTCAGAGGCGGAACTTCATGGAAGAAAAGTCATGCTTTGTGAATAGTGGGATAACAGTGGTATTATTCATTTTAGGTTTTCAAATCACAAACAAACGATCAATGTAGATTTATATTTATCATAATTGCAACGTGTGCATGATTTTTTTAAAAAACACCCCATCCTTGTAAATAGAAAAAAAAACCTTTTGCTTCTTCATAACGCAAAGCTACAGTCAACTAAAATCATGCAAGAAAAAATAATGGATTTTTATTGGCGTGCTTCCCTCCATCCACATTATTCATCAGATCTTGCATCAAGTGGTTTCAATGTTTTTACTTCACTTCAAAATGCTAAAAATAACAATAAATGTTATCATGGACATCAAGTGAAAACTGGTGTGAAAAATTTCTTGATCTTGAAACAAGCTGAATTCTACTTTAAAGGGATAAACGAGCTAACTGATGAAATGCAAAACATGCCAACTATACTATTGATCGAAATTAATTTGTTTTCAAATTTTTCATAGCTACATTTCATCATATATATATATATATATATATATATATATATATATATATATATATATATATATATATATATATATATATATTATTCATTCCAATAAATTCGGAATAGTGAATAATTCCGATCACGATGAATAAAATTTTTTTAAAAATAGATTATTACATTTAAATATTCCTCGTAAAGAGCTCAATGTAAATAAAATCCACCGAGCAAGAAAACCTGTTAATTTTTTAGAGCATTGAATTATATCAATGCTTTTAACAGGATAGGAATAAATTTATTATCCTAATATGACCGATTGTTTTTTTTTTCAAATTATATATATATATATATATATATATATATATATATATATATATATATATATATATATATAAGTAGGTAAGTTAGCCGACCGTTTTCGAGAGAGAGAGAGAAACGTTTCCTTTTCGCCATCTACTACATCAAGATTTATGGGAGGGCGCTTCTCCTTTACCTTGTTTGCTCAGCTTATCTTTGATCCGTTTCTTATAATGTTGTGTGTTTAGCAAAGAGGCATGAAATGCCATTTTCTGAGTCTTTTATGACTCGAACTGGGATTAACCCCAGTCTCTCTATTCTTGTTGAACACCTAGATTATATGGCATAAAATGTTTCTATCATATAGAAATGTAGAGCAAAAATATCTGTTAGATGTATAGATTGGATCAAACAAGTACTACGTTTTCGGGTTGAATTAGACCTTTCAATGAATAGTCACTCCTGCGGTAGTTTAGTATTATAGTCAAGACACCCAATTTCTAAGACGGCGGGTCTTACCCGACTACATTGAATCAATTCAACATCTTTAATGCTACATTGACAGGGGATGAATCATTTTTTGTGGAAATGATGTTCTACTTTTGTTTGAAATCAGAGGGAATAGTAATGGTGCAGTCAGAGTATGAGCACAGATTTGTGTTTTAGTAATTTCCTGGGATAAGTGAAAATGTTGAAATATTTTAGTACGTACTAGTTCGCCGCGAGTGGCGGAATCATTTAAAGTTGAGGAATAACACGTGCTGTAGTTGGTATCATCGTGCGAGTTGGTACACTGACTCGTTTTACATTGCCTCGCTCTGTTTGTAATTTGAAAGCGACACAAATGACCATGCATCGTAATCTATTTTGGTAACATATACTTTACGAATTTGATCAGGGCCATAACGCTACAGAGGCCAACAATTTTTTTTTGGGGGGGGGGCAAAGATGAAAGCCCAATTTAACATATTTGAGAAACTAGATAATTCATGAAATTTCTTTTGGGTTTAAATAACTTTAACAATCAGGCAACATTCAGTAGGCCTAGAACTGTGGATTTTAAATTCGCATTTCAAATCCGTAGGGCTATCTGAGATTATCTGGCGATCTCGGCATCTCACAGCCCTCTGTGTTTCATCAACTTTGATAACAGCACATGGGCTATTGAATTATGCCACCCATTACCAAAATATTGCGTTAATATTTCACCCACATTAGTAATAAACTTTTTTCCAACCGGGACATTGGCCCAGCGGTTAGAGTGTTCGCCAATGGCCCGGGAGATCTGGGTTCAATCCCAGGTCGAGTCATACCAAATACTTTAAAAATGGAACTTGATACCACCTTGCTTAACACTCAGCATTATAAAGTACGGTTCAAGGGTAAAGTGGAGCAATCCAGGGAATGGAGTAGCGCCCTCCCCTACACCTTGATGTAGTAGCTATCGAAAAGAGAGCCTTCGGGTCACCCTCGACTATGGTCGCTAACTTTACTTAACTTTACTTACTATCGTAAAGTAAATGATTCTCTGTATTTGTTGATATCTTACTGTCTAATGAGGAATAATAAGTATTGTTAGATATAGCCTAGGAATAATGTTTTGCTTGAACACAAAGTGACTCATGAAATGGCTTAGTCTGGGAAGAATAATTTCAAACACGATCCTTTAGAGGCTGGCATTCCAAGAAAATATTACTAAATATTTTATAGAAATACGCTGGTGTCATCTAGTTTAAGTTCCTAGCAGTCATTGTAATCATAAGACCAGACATCTATTGTCAGCAGTTAGCTTGTTTAAACACCGCTGTAAAGGAATAGTGTCTTTGGTTGATCAATCACGAAAGTGTGGTATTCCATCATTACAATGCGTGGCTTCGTGTCGCAAGGACCACATCTAAAATGATTGAAGACATCAGCTTGGAAAATATCTCACGTCCTCTTTATTCTCCACGTCTGCTTCCATCTTATTGTCACTTAGTCCGGAATATACTGTGCTATCTTGATTAAAGAGATCTTAGAAAATAGAAAACGGTAGAGACTACGAAATCTACATTTTCCTCTAAACGAAAAGCTTTTGCAAGAATATAGTAATCGGAGTCTCTATAATCGTTTGGGATTTAATGAACAAAAACTCAACAACAACAACAACAACAACAACAACAACACACACACACACACATACACACACACACACACACGTATATATATATATGACTGAATTACAAGACGTTTACCACGAAGGTTTCATTGAAAGGATCTTAAGAGAAAAAATATCAGGCAGTGATCGTAACAAACTGATTGCTGGGTTTTCTTTTTATTTCTATGACTAAGTAAGCAGTGTATCACATTTGAATCTTCCTTTTTCTTTTCCGTTCTCCAATGAGTCAGTTTCTTTTATTCATTATATATATAGATATATATATATATATATAGATAGATAGATAGATAGATAGATAGATAGATAGATCCCTTAGAATTTAACACCATATCTAAATAGAAAAATATTTACCGTACTCAAGACACTGGGACATGAATCAATCAATTAGCAATATTAGTAAATATTTAGATATTATATCTAAGTTGGTAGGAAGATCCCGGCCAGATATTTAGTATTTACTCAATATATTTGCGATGGATTATGCCCGTTACATGTTAGACAACCTACGTCGTAAACATGTGTCTAAAAAGCGTATAAAATTATAAATTTCCTAAAGCACTAAAACCAAAAGGACTGGAGATGTAGTATAGGAAGTTGACCATTGGAATAAGTAATTATATAGGGTTTACAATGAGGACAAAATTCATGAGAATGAATTTCAATTTCTCAAAAATTAGCTTTTCATGTAACAAGAAAAAAATAAGTGTATAATATTTTTTTCTATATTAATCCTGAGTTTATGAGTACAGCCCTAATTGTTTCCCCTAAAGCTGTTTTGACAGCATGCCAACTTTTGCATCAAGGGAGCCGGGTTCTAGCAACAGGTTGCTTTACCAACCAAGTTACGAGAACAATGATATTGTAAACATACATATTATACCTAAATAGTTATATAATATATTCGTCACGGATTTGTCCTTAGCTTGTTTGCTATCACTTATTATTATTGTTATTTTTATTATTATTATTATTATTATTATTATTATTATTATTATTATTATTATTATGCTCGAGAGTTTTTCATATTAGCATTCGTTGAGTGTCCCACTGGAGTTTAAGTAACAGCAAGTATCCCCAATTCTCCAGGACTCTTCTCAGTATTATTCCAAAGTCCTCCCGTCCCTTTATAAATCTTTCAGTGTGTGTACCAAGAGCACCAATTACAACTGGTATAAACCGCACTTTCACATTCCACATTTTTTTAAAATCCCTAGCAAGGTCGAGGTGTTTATCCTACTTTTCACTTTCTTTCAATTTTACACTGTGGTCAGCCGGGACAGCAAAGTCCACAATTTTGCTAGTTCCATTTTTTTTTAATTTATTGTTAGGTCTGGTCGTCTGAACGAGATTAGGAAATAGGAGTTCGTGTGTCCCATTTTCGAGGACAGATATTGGCTTGTGCATATAAAATTTATTCATATGGTCAAATTTAAATTTCTTGCACATTTTCCAGTGTATCACTTTACCCACCCAATCGTGTCAGTCTTAAATTCTGTCAGTGCTAATTTGCTTCGTTTGCTTATCATGTCATTGATGGTTTCGTCTCTATCACCACATAACCTCCATTTGATGCTTTGTTGCATCTTATCGATTTTTCATTGATATGATTGGTTCTTATGTTTTTTTCTGCTATCAGGAGGGATTCAGTTTTTCTGTTATGGTCTCCCTTTTTATCCATGTCCAGGTTTTCTCGTGTAGGATGTTGCTTATTAGTCGCATAAAATTTTCTTTCGAGTTGTTTTCCTTTCAATTTTTATTTTCTGGCTATAGACATTTTAGTAGTCCTCGTGTTGTCAGTATAGTTTCTGGTAATTCTGATCAGTCTTACTCAACGCTTTTGTATATAGTCGTAAAGTCATATTGATGCATCAACGCTGTTTTCAATGCTGGCTTCCTCTTTCTTTTCTTTACACATATAGTCGGCCAAAGTTATCTGTCGGATATAATAATTTATGCATGGTAATTAGTTTTCATGTTTTCTGGTTCATTTATTTAAGTACTTCTCTGGACCACTTGAGGAATGATCTCGAATATGTTACGAGGGTGGCAGCACAGGTATTTATTCCCTTGATAAGGTTTCAGCTACATTGTTTTGTCTCGTGTAACTTGCTCGTTCTCCTGAGATACTCATTCTAAATGTTTTCTTTCATCTCCTATTCTTTGTTTCCTTTTCTCCGAGCTCTCTAATTTTGTCTTGATTTGTTAGTTCCATGGTGTCATTTGCTGCTTTTCATTAATAGCATGTCGCATCTTTCTACGCCAAATTACATCCCAATCTCCTGGCAGTATATTCTCACTGCGTGTATTAGTTTCCAAGAGTCAGTGTTATCTCCTGTTATTCTGGATCCTTTGGGTCATCCTTTCTGTTCCTCAGGTAACAATCTGCGTCTTTTTAGAGATTCGTAAATAACTTCTTTTATTTGTTTCGTTTGTAAATTCCACATCATATGTATGCATGATATGGGTCTCTAGTTTTATGGGATAGTTCTTTGAGGAGGGATTCATTTTGGATCAATATGACCTTTTCTTTTGGTCATCCATTTGTGTACGTCTGCTTCTTGTAGGCATATGTTCCTTTTGATTGCTAGTACTTCATGGCTGGAGATGAATTTTTTAAAACTAGAATCCCTGTATGCCGTCATGACTTGCCGTTTTCCAATTTGGTATTATTTCAGTGTTTTTTTTTCTGGGTGAATCGATGTGATTTTCGCCCTCGGTTCTTCGTTGAGTCTTTCTAAATCTTTCCTTATGTTGTTTATCTATTCTGCATTTTTCATGTTCCCATGGTTGCTATATTTTACTCCAATTTTTTTTGCTTTCTTTGCATCCGGTTGTTGGTATGTCTTCGAGCCATCTCCTCTATTAGTTGGTTGTGTTTTTTCTCATTAATTTGGAAATTCTTGTTTTTCTGTATTGTTTTACCCTGTTTCAATATATTTCTATTATTCCTTCTTTCTCCAGTATTTTCTGGTTTATTTCCTTAAGGTGTATGGTTATTTTCACTTGTGTTGTTTTTTCTTTCTTGTCCCAAAATGTCCCAGCGTTTCTGTTTTATTTCTTTTTGTTTGCTTGCTTTATCATTTTTGCTTGTTTTCATTGATTTATTATCTGCGTTCCCAGTCGAATTCCCCAACCAGGTTTTGAGTTTCTCTCTGTGTTTTTTAAGGGGAACCTAGATTTTTTTACAGACTAATTTATATCTTGCATGGATTAGTTCCTTTAATTCTGAGACCCAATTCTTTGAGATATGTGTTAATAATACCTTTCTGTATTTAATTTCCATCTTGACCATTCATCAGTCTATGTGTCTTAGTGATGGTAATATATATATTTTTTTATTCATAATTTTCTCTAAATTCTCATTATCAATTTCTTATTCTTGTGTTAACGTTTGCTCTCAGTGGTTCGGGTGGGTGGTGTTTCGATTGTTATTAGTTTTCTCTTCTATTCAGTTAAATCGTTCTTGTTTGTCAATATTTTCTGTGTCTTGTTTTGATAGGCTATATATATTCTGACGTATTTCTAGTATTTTAAGAATCGAAATCCAAACTTTTTTATGGTAGTTCTAACTTAGTCAGTGGGTCTTTGGCTTGTTGTCTGAAACATAGAGCATTCTTCACTAATATCTATCATCCTTTGCCAATGTTCTCTCTCTGTAGCTTTGCTCCTGAAATAACAGGGAAATGCATGCTTGTTTTCTCCCCTAGTCCATGTTTTGTATTAACGTCTCTGGGTTTTGAGGTTACTTATGTCGTCATTCGTATACCTGAAAAACATACCAACATTCCCAAGATGACTATCGGGTCCTCAATGTTGGCTATCAGGTGATCACTTGCCATATTTTTTATTAAGGGTAGAATATTGTGGCTAAATAGAACCAGAGATGGTAAATTAAACCAGCACACATATCACAGATGTGACCATGTTTTCTTAAATAAGAGAACTCATAAGCGGGTAACAAAAAAGCAAAGCAAATTCGATGGCAGTATTTACCTCATGAATAGATGCCACCCTCGTAGATGAGAAGCTGTAGTTACATGAGAATACTATTTGATCCCACATTTGACCAGTTGGTTTCTTCCGCAAAGAATCAGATGAAGCATTCCGTTGACCTGTCGTTGTGTTCATCCGGTTTACTTCACATCCACTATGCTGCTTCCCATGGCTTCTAATGATTAACTTATGGGTATCAAATAAACACCCCTCATATTCCTTAAGTTTTAACTTTGATATAGTCCAACTATTTAATACTCCTTTCATCTTTTTTGATTAGTTCTAAATTGTTCTCGTCATTTTTGTCTTACAAAGTTGGTTACTTAATTTACTTCGATTGTTGTTCAAGTAACATTAACAAGTTTCGATACATGCTAGATATATTTCAGACACTCCTCCACCTCGTTATCCTTTAAACCATACAAGGGATAAAATGTAGACAATAATAATTTAAAAAACAACAGTACCTGCACTTTAGCAATAAGAATTCCTACAGCAATGGGTGTCCTCGTGGTGTAATGGTTAAAGCGATGTACTGCGGAATCGTTGTACGCGATTTCGTACTCCAGTCACGCTATTACGTTCACTTTCGGGCAAATACCCTTGGGAAAGGTATGAAACCCCTTATCATCCCAGCTATGCGTTAAATAGTACCACTACTGTTCTTTTAGGAGAATGGCTTTGGCATTGAACAACCTAAAAAGAGTTTATATGCCATTAAACAAAGAAAGCAAACCAAAGAAGCAAAGAGAAAAAGTTAAAAAATATACAAAAAATTGAAACCCTTTTGTGGCAACTTACATAGCTTTAGTTAAAATCGATCAAATTGCAATTTTAGTTTAATTGATTTCACTCACAAAAGGAAAGCGTTGTTTTTTTTTTTTTGTTTTTGTTTTTTTACCTTTTCTTGCTATTTCCAATTCTCCAATTAAAGCAAACTTAATCTACCCTTGTCTTAGATTTCTGGTTTACTTCATTTTTTCGAGAATATTTCACGTGAGATTAAGAAGACTCGATTAACTTTATTATTATTATATCAATTTTTAATATTATTATTATTATTATTATTATTTAACTTCTTTAAGGGTTCTTTTCCCTGGAATTTAAGTGACAGCAAACCTTTTCAAATCTCCTTAATTCTTCTTAATATTCTGGCCGATCATAATTATGCTTTAGTCTAGATAGTCCTAACGTGCCCTCTAATTTCGAAGTTTTCCAATCCCTTAAACAATCATTTGCCGATTGCTCCAAACACACTAATTACAACTCATATCACCGTCACCGTGATGTTCAATAGATTTTTTTTCTCTTGCAAGGTCTAGGGCTTATCTCTTCTTTTGCTTTCTTTTAATTAGACTCTGTGCTCTGCCGGAACGTCAAAGTTCACTTTTCGGTAAGTTTTCTTCTTTTCATGACTATTACTTGGTCCCGTTGTATCGCCGTGATAAAGTTATCTGGTTGTGTTTCAAAATCCCGGTGATGATTGTGCATCTCATTAATTGTATTATTATTTTTATAATAATAATAATAATAATAATAATAATAATAAGAACAAGAAGAAGAAGAAGAAGAAGAAGAAGAAGAAGTTAACCGATAAACACATAAAAATGATACCTGACAATCCCACCCTATATGAAATACAAATGATAACTCTTTCTAGAACTCGCCATCTCAGGAAAGAACTATCAATGCGGCTTTAAAATATCAAACAAAAGAAGCAGAAAAAAAAGAAAAGCGTCGAACATACAAATACGCAGAATGCATATAATCACAACCTCACCTCAAATTATGTCTTGAGTAATGAACTAGTAAAGAATTATAAAATAAAACTGAAAGTAACATGCAATGAAATAGTTTAGGCACAAACTAGAAGTCATGGAAAATTAACTTCGCTGGAATTTTCAGATACAAACGTTTCTCTTAAGTATGGCATGAAGAGCAGACCATGCGTTAATAAAAAAAAATGATAGATCTAGATTGAAGGCAATGCAAATAATCATTTGGTTCAACCGGCATTTCTCTTCTAATGAGTTGTCCCAGATATCAAGTAATGATCCTGATCAGTGCCCTATTTGCGAGCTGTTTTGAGCAGTTCCAGAAAGAAGCACCATAAAAGATTCTGCTCTACAGCTATTTACAACCCATCACACAAAACACACCAGTAAGAGGAACAAGACATACTGACCACTGTTGGAGAAAGTAACGACAAATTTATCAGCGACGTTATCCTGTACAATTTTATGTACGGATACACCAGTATTTTTGCCGACCAGCCAAAACTTACATTGATCAGATCTGTGCGGACAGTTGTTGCAGTCAAGGCGTTTTATCATGTAAGATAGCCGACAGGAACGACGGAGAGAGAGAGAGAGAGAGAGAGAGAGAGAGAGAGAGAATGGAGAAAGTGAGAGAAAAAGTAAGTGTGCGTATGTATGTGGGGGGGAAGAAAGAGAGAGCACAGATCACTGATCTTATTTTCTACCCCTCTCGCTCTCCCGTACACACGCACATACTCTCTCACACACACACACACACACACTATATATATATATATATATATATATATATATATATATATATATATATATATATATATATATATATATATTGGGTTCATCAGATATTACTATCAAATTTTAAACTGCTACGTCAGTGACAGAAGTGAACTAAGAAAACTAGCTATATCAGGTCCTTCGGGATAGTGTCTTACAATTCATTATCAAATGCGATCAGTTACGATCATAGCATGAACCGGCCATGTTTTTAAAGGTTAACAAAAGACCAATTTTACTGATATTTAAAAATCATTTCATTCTTGTTTAAGAAGCAACAGGTTTTATTCATTACAATTTTGAAATAACATCCTCTAGAAGTTAGCCTTCAATCAATATAAAAAAATACTTCCGACTGTTCGATTAGATAATACCAAACATATCTATCGGATAAAAATGTACGAGACTGCACAACATTGTCTCATAGTCTAGACATTTTCTGGAGTTCTAGCATAATATGAAAAGGCTCTTCATAGTAGCAATTATTGATACATCTGTCTTAAAAAAAGCATTTTAAAAGTAAAACAAAATTATGCAGCACAGTCGACTTGGGCTATTGAAAAGACGGACTGCATCTTTGCAGAGAGGGGGGAAATCTCTCGCAATGACTGTCATGGATATGACATTTTACAATCTAATGGTGAGGCTCCACTAATGATGGAGCTTCGGTAGATGCGGAGTTCTCTCTCATTACCGTCGCTCCGGGGTGGTAGAACCTGATAGAGTCCTATCTATGGGTCGAATAGGACCACCTGAAAATTTAACCGTGTGTAAACAAATTACTGATGTTTAACCCAATTGTTTGTTATGCATAGCAATACATGGAACCATTTGATTTTGTTGAATAAGCTGAATGGTTAAAAAAATGACTGTTTGGTCACTTAAATGTGGGCCTCTATAAAATGTGTTTACAAATCACCTATTTACTATGAATGTAAAAACATGATTTGATATTAAAAAACCAAAAATTGTTCATATGCCATAAAGTCACATCAAACCACATAAAAAAAATTATAGTCAGACATTACTTAGATAGATCTACCGTGAGCTCTTTCGTAAGGGCCTGATCATTACAGAGTTGACAGTTTAAACTGTGAGTGGTATTTCTGTTAAAGAGAGATAAAGAGAGATGGTTTGCTTTGTTTGTTTAATGGCATATCAACTTTCACCGGTTATTTAGTTCCAAATCCTTGTTGTGGATTGCAGTTATATTATTTACCCTCTATGGTATTAGTCCGAAAATGAACGTAATAGTGTGTCTGGAGTTTAAACCTGCTTACTTCGATGATGCAGTCCAGCACTTTAGATATTACACTGCGGGGACTGCCCAAGACAGGCGGAAAGTGATCTGTCGCAACAGTATATAAAGAGAGTGAGACACTTTTTAATTGTATTTTATTTTAATTCAATAGAAATGATAATGAAATTATTTCCTTTTTCTAACTATATAGATAGAGAAAGAAAAATGGTTTTGAAAATACGATTTTCTTCTTTGTGTTCATCAAAACGGCAATGATTTAAAAGAGTAAGGCATGTCAATTTTTTATTCTAGGCTGGCCTTTTATGCTCTCACTCCGTGAGATTTAATTTCAAATCTTACTTACATACATCTATCTATCTATCTATCTATCTATCTATCTATGTTTAATCCATTATGAAAACAGTTGTTCCCACCTGTTTTATCGTTGATCCGTTCAAGTATTCATATTAGTTTTTCAACTTCAGGATGGAATGAATTCAAGTCGGTGCATTATTTTTTCCCAAGTATCCTTTTCCTCGGCTACTGATTCTTGGTGGAATGAACAATGATATGAAAAACACAATGACCAGTTGTATACCTTTATATGAAGAACTTGCAGAAGAGCCAGTGATGGGGGAATTTACAGAAGAAAAGGGCATTACCA
Source organism: Sepioteuthis lessoniana (assembly GCA_963585895.1). Classification (NCBI taxonomy): domain Eukaryota; kingdom Metazoa; phylum Mollusca; class Cephalopoda; order Myopsida; family Loliginidae; genus Sepioteuthis; species Sepioteuthis lessoniana. Next base: position 120,233,425 of record OY757904.1, on the reverse strand, counting down.
GAGGTAAGCGGAAGAATTGTCGGGAAAAGTGTTGAAAACATTTCTTCACAGAGGTGCTACATTCTAAGTTGATCTTTTTTTTAAGGAAGGTTTCTTCATATCTAAATGGAGAGCTTTATGAAATTGGATTTTTAAAGCAATATAGATTTTTTTCAGTTAGAATTTTTCTGTATTTGGAGAAGGGGCACGAATATGTTTTGATGTCTTTAGAGATGGAATAAGAGAAGGTAAGATGAAATGTTAAACGCCTTAACGAAGTCTAGTAGTCAGGCCGATTTCAGAACTTACTTTATTAGAGGTGTTCTATTAGGGAAAATTTTAACTGGTAAGTGCCATTGGTAGAAATGAGGTATTTAGTCAAGGGGAAACACTTTAACATGACGAACTTAGTTGTAGTGAATTTTGATATAATATATAATAAATTTATTTGATTACAACAGTGAGTCGTGGTCGACTTTATTATGTATAAGAGTTTTTAGTACTCTTCCAACGGGTTTGTAGTGTTTCTGCAACTGGTTATGAAAACACTACATATGTTTAGGAGAGAATATGCTGGCTATATATATATATATATATATGTGTATGTATGTATGTATGTACGTATATTACTTTTAATGATATTTTTACTCATATTACATGGCAAAAGCAATAAGCAATCGTTAGGGCTGTGCTTGTGTGTGTTGTTGTAGTTGTGAAATTTTTCATGGGTAATTACTAATATATTTTTCGGTACTGTCATTAAAAACACTGTAAGACAATTTTTCTACAGTTGAAGTCCATAAATGGTGCTGACCAATATTCTAGAAATAAATTAATGTGAAATAGGTGAGCTTAGTCGAGGGTGACTCGAAGGGTATCTTTTCATAGCTACTACACAGTGGTATAGCGGAGGATGCTCCTCCACTCTGAGGATTACTCCACTTTACTCTTGATCCTTACAATGTTGAGTATAAAGCAAGGCAGCTTCAAGTACAATTTTTTGACTCTTTGGATTGACTCGACAAGGTATAGAACCCCTGTCTACAGGACCAATAGCAATCACTCTATTCATTAGGGCACTGGCCCGGTTCAAGAAGTAAAATAAGTACTTGATATATTCCATATAATCACTGCAAGGAAAATGTATCAAGCAATAATATTTTTATATCTTTATTCATACAATTTCCTATTTCCTTCTCTATTCTTTCAATTAATAATTTACTTATTAGAATGAATTGAAACAGATCAAATTTGTAACTTCCGGTATCCTTGGTCGTCGAATATTATTCTCATTTTAGAAGGGAGGCTCGAACACTATGAACAGTAAGAATGACCTAAATATTTTAAAAGGCAGTTTAGAAAAAACTTCCTCTTTGTATTTTTAGTAACAATGTTTTGTTCATTCTTTTTAACTCACATATTTTACCGGAAATGATTTCAGTCATTGTTTTATATAATTATATTTATTAGGTATTTTGATATGCTATGTAAAATATTCATGAGAAATGGAAACATTGATTTAATCTGATAATTTATCTCAGGTTACCCAATCAAAAGGCATAAAGGTGGGAATCAAACTCTCTATCGAATTAATACTCAAAGTCCTAAACTTACCTCTATGGAAAGTACACTTAGCGCAATGGTTATAGGAAATCAGCGAAGATGATCTTGTGTTACTTCGTGGTAATGACCTTCAGTGCTCCCCGTAGCAATGGGTAAATAATATTGCAGACTGGGTTCTTTAATCTAATTAAGGTAACCAATCTAGGAGAAAGAATATCCTGGTAGGGAGTTTGGGTAGATACATACATTTACCTCTTTTCCACTAGATGTGTAGAAGTTAATCATACGTAAATGAAAAGAATAATTTAATGATATCAAGTATGATATAATTGTATTTTTATTGTTATAGGCTAACAAAAAGAAGCATGCTGCCGAGAAAAATCTCACAATAAGTTAAATTTAGAATGAAATAATATAAACAGGTTCACCTTTCCAAATGAACCTGTAATTTTGTCTGAATTATAAGAAAGAGAAAGCTAATACCATAAATAATATTCTCTTTTTGAATAAATACGTAAGGTTTGCTGTAATGTTACTCATATTTCATTCAGGAAACTTGAAGTTTTATTTGCAGCATTTGTACAATGAAATCATTTTGTTATGTCTTGCTATTTTTTTCTTTCCCTGTTAGTTGCATGAGCCTACTGCATTTGCATGAAAAATGACGAACAACTTACACTAATCTTAGGCTACGTTTGTTGCTGCCGCTTTTATTGATGGGACTCTTCCGTGACGCCGACATAATTTGAATAATAACATATTTGGGCGAAATTATTATACCGCTGAACATCTCTTTGTATGATACGTAAAATTACTCCCTCCAAATTCTATGCACTCCGTCTATTGTGGTGGATTTTGAAAAAGAAAACTTCACGCTAAATCTGGCTCACCCAACATTTAATGAAAACACATATTTACCGTTGTAAAAACCAGCACGTTAAAAAATAATCAGTTCTGTACATTATAAAAAATATTAACTGATTTTATTGATATCCATACCGCATTAAATTGGATAAGAACCATATTCTGCTTTGTTTTTAAAGTTAAATAGTTTACTCATAAGAAATAAATATTCTTTTCTATTTTGTCTTTCAAAAGTTTTGCCAACGCTTTTTTAACCATTTGTCACTTTACTTTCTCTAAGGAAAAGCAAAGAGAAAGTAGAGTTATCAAGGTTTACTGTAATTATGTGAATCTGCCACAGGCAACTAAGACAGGGAGATACCATACAAGTGTCCTCGTGGTGTAATGGTTAAAGCGATGAACTGCGGAATCGTAGTACGCGGTTTCGTACTCCAGTCGCGCTATTACGTTCACTTTCGGCCAAATACCCTTGGGAAAGGTATGAACCCCCTTATTCTCCCTCCAGCTATGGGTTAATAGTAGGACGGACTAGGTTCTTCAGCCTTGGTGAGGCAACTAGTCTAAGAGAAGGAAAACTCTGAATTCAAACCTGTTAAACTTCGCTTTAAAAAAATTGACCTTGTGTCATATCCTGCCCGAGCGGAGGGGTTGGTAAATAGTACCATACAAGTGATTGATTTTAACGTCATGTCAACACTTTTATGGTTATTTTATACCAACTGTTGGTCTTTCATTTTTTAACAGTTGAATGTTAAAATATCATATTGGAGGATTTTATTCGTGTATGAGACTCGTGGAAAAATACCTTATTAGAGTAATAAGGTTTGGTTTGGTTGGGTTTTATGACATATTAACCATTGCTGGTTATTTAATGTCAAATCTTGTCTATACATATACTAAATATATATATGATTTGTTAACACAGTTTGATTGTTTATTTCGGTTTTATAGTATATTAACCTTTATATTTGATTTAATACTAAATCCATTTGTTATACAAATGAACTCTTCTATTTCAACACTTCAGTTTAGCATAAGTACAGAGTTTAATTGTCAAAATCATTTCCATTTCAAGCTAGTTAGTTTAGACAAACATTTCTATTTCAAACAACCGAGTTTATCATACAAAAGCAGTTCCATTTCAAATAACTTGTTTTAGCATGAGTACGCAGTTTAAATGTTAAAACAGTTCTATTTCAAACAATCAATTTTAGCATGAGTACAGTTTAGTTCTGTTTGACCAAAAGATAGGACCCTATTTTGAGCTACCCTTCTGAGACAGGACCTTGGAGCGATGACAATGAAGGGGTACCCCACATTTCCCTAAGCTGAAACGTAACTGGAATCCCACCATCAGATAGTTCAATATCATATTCAGGACACTCGTTGGGGTAGTCTTACCCCTCTGCAGAGATGAAGTCGGTGTATTTTACAGCCCCAGCAGACTTGGCTGAAATTAACAGATTAAAACCAACCATAATTTACTTAACATTCTACTTTTTGCTGAGGGTTGGGGTAAATTCATTTAATACCAAAAATACTAAATACCAAAAATACTAAAATATAACCATCTTTAATATGTTTTTACATGTTTTTTAAAGTCTGCGACTGTATGGTGAAAATGTCCAACTGCTGTCTTTAGACTACGTTCCTCTTTGAGACTGTAATTTCAGTACAGATATTTAACAAGATCTATTACAGAAATGTTAATCAATGCATCAAAGTCTATTTGGTTGAAGAAGGTATTATTCTTCCATCCTTGATGCAGATGAGCCGTTCTATTCACATGCTTCGTCAGTCAATCTGTTCATCTGCTACCTATTTAGTAAATACATCACTAATTAGATCCAATGAAAGGAAGTTAATGACGCGTATTTGCTCTTGACCTTGACTGTTAATTGATGGGTTCCAGTGGTCAGTTTTCAGCATCTGCTTTTCAGGTTTGCTGAATTCATGATTTTATTTTCTTATGTTTTACTCGTTTGTTGCTAAATGGATTTAAAACATGATATGTTTATCAATCTCTATTTGTGTACTGTCACTGTTGTGTTACTAAATTATGCAAGGACTTTTTTCTAGATCACTTCCTAAATTGATATGCTAGAAGAAACACAATTTAGGGTAGTCAACAGGAATCTGAGGGGAAAATGATAATGAAAATTAGACTATTATTTTTCTTTTAATTCATTTGATGAAGCATAACAATGATTAAGTTAAGGAAAATATGTTTTCATACAAACCCTCCGTCACAGGCTGGGTATGACACAAGATCGGTTTTAAGCAGAGTACAGCTAGGTTGAATTCCGCGTTTTCTTTCCACTGGGCTCGTTACCTAACCAGGGCAAAACAATATCTACTTTAGTACTTACTCGGAACAATGGAAAAAAAAACCCAGATATATTCATGTCTTTCTGAAGGGCATTTGTGTGAATTGATACTCGTCCAGGTTCTGCACGTATTGTCGTTTCTATTTCGTAGGAGTATAAACATTACATTGAACGCGTCTCCGTGTTTTATGGTTTCAAGTATGGTACCTTACACAAATAATTTTCGAAGAGATCTCTTTGAACCATAAAGTATAAAGTGCTCGAGGAGTAATGGTTAGTGTCGTAAAAATGGATAGTATGAGAAGAGTTCAAATCCTGGACGAGGCTGCTGCATTTCACATAGTATAAATACCGTTAGGAAAAGTATGGATCCAATTATTCTCATTCCAGATATATGTAAATAGGAGGAAAGATTGGGCTCTTTAGCCTTGGTTAGGTTATCAGTCTAGGAGAAGGAAAACTCTGAATTGAAACCTGTTAAACTTCACTTAAAAGTCGACCTTGGGTCCCATCCTGCTCGTGCCGAGGGGTTGGTATATACATATACGTATTAAATGGACCTGGGAATAGTTTCAATAGAATGATATTCCACGTTTCCTAGGCTACTGAAGCTTAAACTTAACCACTAGATGCAATATATCATCATACCAATAATAACTCATTTTTGCGGGGGTCCTTCCCTCTGCAGGTAATACTATCAACGTATTCTAAAGTCTTCGTGTTCATATTTATTTCTTATTATTCAGAGTCAGATTTAATCCCACCTTTTTTTAAGGGTAGGTTCATAGTCCCTTGTATGGGAGACAGTGGGCTTTATTGCAAAAAATCTCGGCCAGGATTTGAACTAATGATTTCTTCAGTATATATATATATATATATATATATATATATATATATATATATATATATTAACACTTACAGATTCTGAGTATATTTTCTAACACGCATGCTGAAAAATCAGAGCCAAAGAAATCATATGTGTCCGGTTTTAATCATAGCATTATACGAAGACGGTTCAAAAATTTTTAAGCTTCACCCAAAAATAAGAGTCATGACTTAACATTTGTGTTGTGGCAACACTTTACTACTTTTTAAAAAACTTGGAAAACTAATCCTGATTTCTCTTTTAAATTCTCTTCTACTAAGGTGCATAAATAGTTGAGAGATGTGCGATAAGTCTAAAATTTTAATGAGACTAAGAACTTTTTAACAATGTTCCTGAAATTAATTATGTCTGTTAAGTTATATCTTTGCTGAAAATCATCACCAGTATAAAGAATTTTACTGCATTTGATTTAATTTTGAATTAAATATAAACACTTAAGAAGGAAACATCAAACGTATCACGGCTAGCCAGATATAATGACTTCTAGACTATGAATGTGGAAGTATTAGAATATGATTACTTTGCATTCACCGTTCGAAGTCTTCACCTCATACAAATAGACATTTGAAGAGATAACATTTAAAAAAAAACACTCATTTGCTTCATATGATAATTTGTTGCAATGATTTTGTGATTTTTACTGTATGTCTCGTTCACTCTTTTGCCCATACCAGTCATTACGATTTAGAGCTTCTGGTGTATACATAACCAGTCGGTACGTAGATTCCGACTTTCTGCTGCGTACGTCCTTGAGCTTTGTTGGAAGTCATTTCAATGAATAGGCAGACAGGAAACTATTTGTGCTGCATCTGGAAGAGAAAATATTTTCTGAAGGCACAATAAGATAACCTGGTAAAAACAGTTTCTTTTCAGTGTGAGGTCTCATTGCTATTTTGAAAAAATATATAGAGTTTATAGGAAATTTTGTAAAAAAATGTTTTAAAATGGAAGATGGACAATGAATTCGAATAATACCGAATTCTTAGCTGACACATACAAGCATAAATAAAACAATATAGAAAAAACAAAACGCTATATATTCTATGAAACATTGTCTCTTATATGTTGTTCTGTTTCGACATTTTTAGTGAAACTAAGAAGGAAAAAATAGCCATAAACTGAACTCTGCCAGATAAATACAATTATAACAACATGTTTTATTTCACACATAACCTTTGTTCGTACTAACTTTCGATTTCTAATATAATTTTAAAAAAAAATCAAGTATCTGGAAACTTCTATGGCAACTCTTTTATCAGAATATTTGTGACCAGTTTAAGCAAATTAAAACCTCACTGGTAGGGTAGGATTTATATTATTTATAAAATCAAACTTTCAGAGCACTTTCAATTATATTATTGTTGGGTATCACATACCTTTTCAGCATAATGAGCAGTTCCATCTGCCATATATGGCACTACCGGAGATCAGTCTGGGAAGAATAGGCCTATGAGTCAGACCAGAAGAGCCGTTCCTATTGTTGAAGTATATCCTTACTCTATCGCTAATCCTATGTTCTTATTACTAACAGTCTCTCTCTTGTAAATACTCTTTCCTGTAAATATAACTGTTTACCTCACATATCGTAGTTTGTCTTATTATCATTACTACTTGTGTTCACTAACCAGAACACAACAATTATACTCAATTTACAAATTATAATATAGTCTTTTTGGTTCGCTATTATACTAATTTTGTACAATTTACTATATTTGGAGCATCTAGAAATCCAAGAGTACAACAAAAAGAAGGTAAGTCGTTTTTAGTTCATCAATTTCCGAATGATGGACAGTTAGGCCTGGATATTTCCTGAGTATTTTATGGATAGGAATACCAAATTCATGAAGTGGTAATTAATATGCAACTAAGAAAATCACACGCCTTTTATTACTTCAGTGTTTTATCCCCTTAACATAAACCAGTAGGATTAAGATGGAACTCACTCCAGTGAATTGTTATTATTATTAACTTTCTTTGCGTCCTTACTGTGATCAAGGCAACAAGAGTAATGCTTATTGTGAGAATCGAACGCTTATTGTGAGAATATATATATATATATATAGAGAGAGAGAGAGAGAATTGATCAATGATTTTGTAAAGAGATGACGTCTAATGGAATGACATTTCTGTAGACAGAAAGATATTTGAATAGAAATAAAAAAGCCTTTTAAGTGATATATATATATATATATATATATATGTGTGTGTGTGTGTGTGTGTGTGTGTGTGTGTGTGTGTGTGTGTGTGTGCGTGTGTGTGTGGGCATGCGTGTCTGTGTCTATGTGTGTCCTAACTTCATGGACATTTAAATAGGATAGATAGATAGATAGATATGAACAGAACTTTGTGTACAGATAAAAAGGGAGCTTTTCCCGCGTAAATGCTATGTAAATTCCCATGGACGCATTCAAAAAATCAGTAATAAAAATCATAAAACTCTCTTTGCTTGTAACAATAAATAAATAAATCACCTAATGAATGGAACGACATCGATTCTCCTGCTTTCAATAACATCACGACAAATTCATCAAATCAACAGACATATAAGTCGTGAAAAAATATAATGAAAAAATCAGAAGATGAAAATTCAAATCCGATGAATAAAACATCATTTGCTTTTTACTTTCTGATGTGGAGAGAATACAAAAACTCATGAGAATTTTTCCCAGAATTAAATTCCCCAAATAGTGATCATTCGACCACTGCAGGCCGATTTCCGCTCAAGCACATAAAGGCATCTGTCCAATGCGCTTGCCTTTGGACAGTGTTTCGTTTGAGGAGAAACGAAATCATTCGACTTCCAGTAAAAAAAAAATAGAAAGAAAAGAAATATCTCATGAAATCAGAAAAAACAAAACAAAGATTAAAAACATCTTTTTTAAGTAGAAAAAAAAACCCAAAAACAACAGAATGAGCAGCTGAAATGGAAATTGCAAAGTTCAGCTGCATAATGAAACAAGTCATCCTTTAAGAAGATATCTCCATGACGACCACGTTGGGTCAAATAGAATGATGTCAGCCATTTCAGAATTATTTATTTCCCTAGCAAAACATGAATTAACTTCGTCTGAATGGCGAAAATAAAGAAGCTGCACAACTCGAGAAAAGAATGTCGTGGAAAAAGACATAAATATTATAGAAACGCACATTCTGCATAAGATCTATTAAAATCAGCAGCCATGTTGTTTCCTCGATGACCAAATCGTGGCCCTGAACACAACTCTTTTACTGCAGTGGATTAAGGGGAAATATTTCAATATGTGACGTTATGGGTAGTCAGTCAATATTCATAAATGTATACTTTGTTTGAAAAAAGGGATCTTTTTACTGGATCAATATTAACAAAGCAGCGCACGGAACGCTACAAAACTAATTAATGGAGCGATAAGGACGATCGTGTTGCGCCAATTTTTTTATATGAGTTGAACATAAATTAATGCTTTCTTTGCATTACTGGGTCTTGAAAAAAATTGCTGCAGGCAAAAATATAGGGATGAGGAGTCAACAATTTCATTGAAAAGAAAAAGCTAAAACACGTGGCCTAAGAAGATTCTACTCACTCTAATAGTGTGTTTATAACTCCCTCCGCGCTATCTTAAAAATAAGGAAGCATGAAACGGTATTTTCTGAGTTGTTTAAGAAAAATTTCCTATTATTTCATAAAGAGTAGCCCAACATTAGTATATGGACATTTTTTTTTAATTCCGAAAGTTAAGCTTCATTTTTATACTCTGCCAATTCCTAACTTATTAACTTAGTTGCCCTTTTAAAAACGATCAACTATTATGTCACCATTTCTTGAACATACGACTCAGTCACCAAGTTCACAAAAGAGATCAGAAGGGATACATTTATAAAAGAAACACAAGAAGTCCTGATTTTTGTATCACTCTGAACATCGATCTTCCGGCATCGGGCTCCATGTCAACGCGCACAAGACGGAAAATAAGTGGCTTCAATGAAACAGGCGACATCTCCACAATAAATGGTTGTACTCTGAAACTAGATGACAAGTTTACCTACCTAGGGAGCAGTGTCTCTTCAAATGAGAGAGACATCGACACGTGAATAACAAAGGCATAAACAGCTAACGATAGGCTCTCGGTCGTATGGAAGTCAGGCCTGACCGATAAAATAAAGTGCAGCTTCTTCCAAGCAGCAGTACATGGATGCTTCTTCCAAGCAGCAGTACATGGATGCTTCTTCCAAGCAGCAGTACATGGATGCATCTAGTGGACGCTAACAAAACGTATAGAGAAAAAAACTGTATGGCAATTACAAATGAATGCTGTGAGCAATATTGAACAAGTCCAGGAGACAGCACCCCACAAAATAGCAACTGTACGGGCACATATCCCGCGTCACGAAAACTATCCAAATTAGACCTGCCAAAATCAATGGAAGATAGGGAGGGATGGTGAGAGAGTCTCAGAAATATCCGTGCTGATCGCGCTACATGATGATGATGATGATAAATATGCCACATATCTATATAAATTATCAGAAAAAGCTTGTCGTTCTGTCTTTTAATGATTTACAAACAATCCGGTATTCGTGGAATATATAATTTCAAGTGACTATGATAATAACAAGCGATAATAAACATTTATAAAGTGTTCAAGTATTTTTAATTAGTTGTAACAATTCATTCCAAACATATACTTTCAATTCACTTTCGCTATTTAATAATGATAATCACTGATTTTCACTAAGTCATATTATGTCAGAAACCACATTTTTCATCAATAACTATTGAATAATATTTTTTAACGAAAATAGTTTTCTTTTTCGCAGTGGAAATGAAGGAGTTCGGTCTTTCAAATGAACTATTAATGAAAACGTAGCCCCGTTAGTGCAAGCAATACCTATTTAATTTTCATGTATTTAAAAGAATAAATATAGAAATATCTTTATTTCAGTAAGGAAATCATTCACATTTATTTAAGCATTACTAAATAAATTAAGTTGAATATAATAAGCGAATATAATTGGCATAAGTCCTGAGTCATGACTAACAATATGAACAGAAACAAAAATCTTAAAATTTATAACCTTCCAACTAACATCATCATGTAATAGAATAATACAATTAGTATTTTTTTTTTCAGTTTTGTGGATTTACTTTTATACTAATAAGCAACTTCTGTAATCTTATAATGTAAATTTTCCAGTGAAGGAAACATTTTTGTCTAGAAAAACGAAAACCTGTTACAATAAAAACATGTGTAACGTCCTGTAAGTATTACCTTATTTCCTGCCAAAGAGTAAAACAATTGCCCACAAGGTGCAATGACCAAAGGAGAATATAAAATAAACAACCGCTAAAGCCAAACCCTTTCGGTCCAGTCTGAAAAACCAGAAGTTTCGCGAGAGTGTGCGTTATTATTCACTGCAACCTTTGGCTTGTGCCCCCAACAAATCTGATATTGGGTGCCATACGATATCATGTTTCTTGTAAGTCTTCCCAATTCATTTTTCAATCCATCTCATTCGTCGTAATATGTGTCCTCGGGTAATAAAACATGTCATTCTTAATTCATCATGAATTGATTTTTTGCATGCATGTATAAATGATAAACCATGAGGCAATTTTTGGCTATAACTATCAGAATTATTTTCCTTTAGCTCTCAAATTATGCAGGGGTGTGTTACGGCACAGATATACGACAGATATACGAAGATAAACTTAAAGGGTTCAATACAATATATTCCATCAAGTACAATCCTCATCTTTGACAAGAATGATAGGTAGCACACTTTGATTTGAATATTCAAGGTATTAAATAATGCTTTTATAAGACTTTTTGATAACAGTAACAAATATTACAACAAAACAGAAAAGTTAAATACTTGAATTTTAAGAACCATTGATGGAAAGCCATGAATAATTTTTATATATTCAAGTGTTAATTTAAAATATCTTCAGTTTAGTGTATCTCAATATTTGTTTATGTTTTTTGAAAATCATCGAATAATGTTTCAAATCCTTTCATGTATTTTAATTTTTATATACTTTTTATTATATTTCTTCTATAAAATATTGGTATCAATTATTTTTCAAAATTTGCCAAAGGTTGTTTCAGATGGTTTATATATATTTTAAAGTTTATGTATTCATACTACCTTCCCTCAATAATATCTTCATATCATTTTTTTTTCAAAAATTGTCAAAGATTATTTCCAAACATTTTTATATACTTCAATGTTTATTTATACATCTTCAGAGTATAATATCTTCATCGTTCATATTTTTTGAAAATAGTCGATGAATATTGTAAATAACCAAATATACATCTTAATGGCCATCCATCATCTTCTGATAAAAAAAATGATTACATAAGAATAGTTTCCTGATTTTTTTTCATCACATTTCAAACGGTACTTCTAGTTGAGGGAGAAAGGATTTAACGGTATATCTTCTCTTGATTTATTTTTCTTTAATCTGTCTCAGAAGAAAATATCCCCTTTTCCTCTCTTTCAGCACACATTTCTTAGAGGTTTTCGATTCTGCAAAGATCAACGGACAGTTGATAATCATTTATCAGTGACAATCGATGAAATTGACGTCTTTATGTCTGGATGAAGGACGCCAGCAAAAATCTGATAATCCTAAACAGAAAAGAGGATTTTGTCATTTTGTTTGCAAATATCACCGGCCTTTATGAATTATGTCACTACAAATTAGTTTTATATTCAGGATTCTGCCAGATTAAAGGTAACGTCAATTTTTATTTTCATTTTTTCTTCTTTTTGTTTGCATATATATTTATTTAGTCTCTATTAGAATATGAAGTTATTTCACTAGAAGGGTACTGGTCACACAGTTTCAAACATATTTAAATCAATTAACGTTCAAACTGTATTTAAAAATCATGAATCTTGATAGTATAATTTTTTAAAAGATATCATATATTTTGCATTAATATCTATAGAAAAGACTCTATAATTGAATTTCTATTGTCGTCATTTGTTGTTTTTTTTTAGAGTTTGTTACACTAGCGTTAGCTGAGGGTTCATCACTAGATTTTGAGTGACAACAAGTCTCCTCAAGTCCCTAGTACACTTCTTAGAATTTTGGCCGATCTCAATAATGCAGTAGATTGGGTGGTCTCCACTTGTCCCATTATTTTCATGTCCTCCAGTCCTTGTACAAATCTTTTCGTGACTGTACCAAGAGCACCAATTACAATTGGTATCATCGACACTTTCCTGTTCCATAGTTTTTTTCAATCCCTTTTCCAGGTCGAAGTACTTATCCTTTTTTCACATTCATTCAATTTCACTCTGTGGTCCGCCGAAACATCGAAGTCCATAATTCTGCAAGTTCTCTTTTTTGTCAATTATTATAAGATCTAGTGATGTGGCCGAGATTTTATGATCTATTTGTATCTCAAAATCCCAGAGGCTTTTGTGTGTCTCATTCTCTAGGACAGATTCTGGGTTGTGCTTATACCATTTGTTCGTATGTTCAAATTTAAATTTCTTATACATCTCTTATTTAATCACCTTGCCCACCCAGTTGTGTCTAGACTAATACTTAATCTGTGCTAATTTGCTGCATCTGGTTATTATGTGAGTGATGGTTTCATCTCTGTCACCACAGAACCTACATTTGCTGTGTTGCGTTTTATTTACTCTCACTTTGATATGATTGGTTCTTATGGCGTTGTTTTGTGCTGCTGTTAGGAGAGATTATGTTTCTCTATTAAAGTTTCTTTTTCTTAGCCACGTCTAGGTTTTCTCGTGTGAGATGTTGTTTAGTAGCCGTTTAAAAATCCCTTACAGTTGTTTTTCTTCCATTTTTCCATGTTATTGTAATTTTGTTCGTCTTCGCAATGTCAGCATCGTTTTTGTTGGCTGTAATCAGTCCTTCTTCGTGGTTTTCTATGTATTCCATAAGTCGTATCAATGCCTCAATGCTGTCTTCAATTCTGGTAATTTCTCTTCCTCCCTCCTTTCTTGATACATATAGTCTGTCAATGTCGTCTCTTGGATGTAATGCCTTATACATGGTCATTAGTTTTCTTATTCTTTGGTCCATTTTCTTAAGCTCTTCCCTGTTTAAATTCAAAAGGGGTCGCGAATTACTAACAAGAGGTTCAGCCTATGCATTTATTCCATTGATAAGGTTTCTGCAAGATAGTTTTGTCTCCCGTAGCTTTCTGGTTATCCTGACTCATTCTTTCGTAATTTTTCTTTCAACTCCACTTGTTTGATAGTATAAGCCTCCAAGATACCCAAGTATTTGTAGGTTTCCTTTTCTTTGAGCGTTGTAATCTTGCCTTCATTTAGTAGTTCCACTTTGCCGCTTTTCATTACTAATATCGCACATTTTTCTATGCCAAATTCCTTTCCTATGTCCTGACTGCATATTCTCACTACGTGTATTAGAGTTTATGGAGGTGCCCGTGGTGCAATGGTTACCGTCGTAGGACATGGACACGGCGACACGAGTTCAAATCCTGGACGAGACTGATTGCATTTCACGTAGCGCTAATACCTTTGGGAAAGGTATGAATCCAATTATTCTCCCTCAAGCTATGGGTAAATAGTAGGACAGACTGGGTTCTTCAGCCTTGGTGAGGCAACTAGTCTAGGATGAGGAAAACTCTGAATTCCAACCTGTTAAACTCCGCTTAAAAATTGACCTTGCGTCATATCCTGCCCGAGCGGAGGGGTTGGTAAATAGGATTAGAGTTTTCAGTTGTTTTTTTTATTTTTTGCGAATAGTTTGATGTCGTCTATATACATTACATGACTGATTGTTTCCTGAAATTTACAAAGTTTGTATCTGGCTGTGCAGTTTCTGAGTATGAGGTTAAGTAACATCATCGCAATTATGAATTGTAACGGTGATAGTGCATCTCCTTGAAAAATACCTCTTTGGATCCTTGCTACAGCTAAGCTTCTCCCTCCTGCTGCCAATTCCACTCTCCTGGTTTTCATGGTTTTCTCGATAAAATTCATGACTTCATGTGATATTTTGTGCATTTTATGGAAGTTTATTATCCAGCTCTGCAGAACCATATCGTATGTCTTTTAGTAATCAATCCAGGCCATACATAGATTTTTCCGTCAGGTTGGGTCCTTCAGGATCAATGTGATACTTCATTTGGTCATACATTCGGGAATGTATGCTCTTTGTAGGCATTTGTTAATTTTTCGTGCTAGTCTGTCGAGAATGGAGGTATATTTCTTGAACCAGAAAACATGTATTCCATCATGTCCTGGTGTTTTCCAGTTTGATATCTTTTTTAGTGCCGTTTTGAGTGAATCGATATGTATTTCCTCTTTAGGGCCTTCTTCGAGTTCTACTTCTCTAGTCATACTGTTTATCCAATCAGCCTAATCGTTATGTAGATTTTTTATCTGCATTTCCAGTCTAATTTCCCATCCCGGTTTTGATTTTTCTTTTCTATCAATTGAGGTGATATTATTATTATCATTATTATCATTATTATTATTTACTGCTTGATTTTTCCCATCAGCGTTAGGTGATGGTCTTTCACTAGAGTTTGACTTACAGCATGTCTCCTCACGTCTCCAGCACTCTTCTCAGTGTTCTGACAGATCTCAATAATGCAGTAGTTTTGATGGTCTCAACCCGTCCTCTTTTTCCCAAATCCTCCAGTCATTAGTTACAATATAATTGTCACTTTCATGTTCCTCGGTTTCTTCAATTCCAAAACAAAGACGAGGTATTTATCCTTCGTTTCACTTTATTTCAATCTTACTATGTGGTCAGCAAAGTCCACACTTTTGCAAATTCTCTTTTTTTTTGGTTGATTATTATGAGGTCTGGTCGTCTTGTTGAGATTAGGTCATCCGTTTGCATATCAAAATACCAGAGGCGTTTGTGGGTCTTATTCTCCAGGACAGGAGGTTGGGTTATGCATATAACATTTTTTTGCATGATCAAATTTCAATTTCTTGCACAATTCACAGTGGACCACTTTCCTAATCCAGATGTGTTAAGTCTTACACATTTTTGTGCTAATTTTCTGCATTCGCTTATTATGCGATTGATGATTTCGTCTCTATCACCATATAACCTACATTTGCTGTTTTATTGAATCTTATCCAGTCCTGCTTTGATATGATTGGTTCTTATAGCGTTGTTTTGTGCTGCTATCACGATGGATCCAGTTTCTCGCTTTCTTTGCCATATCCATGATTTCTTGCGTAATATATATTGCTTATTAGTCACTTAAAACCTCCAGAGAGTTGTTTTTCCCATTTTTGTTTTCTTGTTTTTGTCGTTCTCTTAGTCCTAATGTTGTCAGTATCGTTTCTGGTGGCTGTAATCAGTCTCCCTCCATGCTTTTGTATGTTTTCTTAAAGTCGCTGTATTGTCTTCAATACTGACTAGGCCTTTCTTATGTCTTTTCTTGGTATATATAGTCTGTCAACGTCTTCTTATGCATGGTCATTAGTTTTCTTGTTCTCTGCGCCATTCTTTTTTTAGTTCTTCTCTAGTCTACTTCAAGAATATCCCGAATACTTTACAAGGGAACAGTCCCTGTATCTATTCTTTTGATAAGTTTTATGTCATATATCTTTGTCTCGAGTAGCTTTCTGATTCTCCGAAGATATTCTTAATTTTTTCTTTCATCTCCTGTTCATTGATAGCGTCAGCTTCCAGTATTTTAAAGTATTTGCAGTTTTCTTTTTCCTCAAGCTTTCCAATTTTGTCTTGATTTGTTGCTTCATTCACTTCTTAAGGTGTCATTTGCCGCTTTTCATTATTAGCAAGGCGTATTTTTTAATGTCAAATTCCATTTCTGTGCCCTGAGTGTATATTCTAATTGCGTGTATTAAAGTTCCCAGTTCTTTTTCATTTTTGGCAAACAGTTTTATGTCGTCTATGTACATAGGTTGATTCATCTATTCCTACGATTTACTAAGTTCGTATCTGGCTGTGCATTTCCTGAGTATGTGGTCAAGTGGCAACGTGGCAATTATAAACAGTGATTATTATAGTGCATATCCTTGGAATATACCCTTTGAACCTTAGCTTTGACTAAACCTTTCCCTCGTGTTGCCAATTCCACTCCCCAGATTTTCATAATTTCTCGATAAATTTTATGACTTCATCTGATATTTTGTATATTTTGAGACAGTTTATTATTCAGCTTTGTAAGACGATATGCCTTTTTGTAGTCAATCCAGTCCATGGCTAGATTTTTGCGTCTCGTCTTGCTCTCTTTGAGGATGTGCTGATCAGTATTGAGAAGTTCTCCTGTTCCTCTGGATCCTTTGAGGCATCCTTTCTATCCCTCATGGAACATTACGAAATTTGTCTGCGAGGAATAAATCTCTTCCCTGATTTTTTTCCGGTACTATTTTCTACATCGTAGGTAGGCACGTTATGCGTCCGAATTTGTTTGAGGCGGTTCCTTTGAGGGGGTATTTTTTTTATCAATGTGGTCTTTCATTTTGTCTTCCATTCGGGTATGTGGAATTCCTGTTGACATCTGTTCATTTCGAGGGTTAGTCTGTCATGAATGGTGGTGAACTTATTCAACCAGAATCAATAAATTTATCATGGCCTGGCGTTTTCCAATTACATATATTTTTAGCGTCACTCTTAGTAAATCTATGGGTATATCTGCTTTCATTCCTT